>CM061135.1:128807335-129208364 GCA_030789695.1 Scilla litardierei | reverse complement strand
TGTATTTCTTTTTGATGATATGTAGCGCTTGATATGATGTATCTCATATATTCGATGTGATATTTTTTTTGTGGATATACTCACATTGTCTCTACATATATATATGTTCATCGTCATTCACTTTGTCATTTATTCGTCGTGCAAATTTTAATATTCGTTGCATACATTTGAAATGTGATTTCGTCGCTCGACGCATAAAAAAAACTTGGTTAAATAGATTTAAATTCTATAATTGTATAGAATTGTTTTCCAAGCACAAATTTAACCAAGAATATTGAATATTGAAGAATATGTTTCTTTATTCAAGAAATGAATAAACATTTAGTATTTTTGATGATTTTGATTATCGTTGATTTTTATTGATAATGAAAATTTGGCACACCTTGTTTTGATTTCCACAATTTTCCCTTGGTGTCAAGTTGGTCCATTGTCTTTGTCTACGACTCCCGATGTTGGATTTTACATTTCCTAGTTGTTGTCGTTGTATGCCCCCCATTTTTTTGGGATAATGCCAAAGGGGGAGAGATAATGATAATAAAATAGCGCAAATGAAAATTTAACTCAATTTCCAAGAATCTAGTTTGATATGTTAGATTCAGGGGGAGTTAAGATACATATAAGGATTTTCAAAATCCGATATTTCAAAAATCAATTCATTTTATTTATCTTACTCATCTGCTTGATGCAATTCATTTATATTCATTTTGGAATTAACGTGTCATCAATGCAGGGGGAGTAAGTATTTTACATTTGAATTATTATCTTTGATTATTATTTATGTTGGTTTGTCATCACCAAAAAGGGGGAGAATGTTGAATATTGGACTCCCCGGATTTGGTTTTGGATGATGAGCAAACATAAATAATTCATGAACTAACAATTTGTGAGCGCAGTATTGGGGATCGTCGCCAATTTCACGTGAACATTCAAAGCGACATCTCAACACTTTCCAAAGCTCATATTCATGCCTAAAGCTTCGTTGAAGCTCTTGCGACGCTTTGGAAAATATGAAGATTCAATCGAAGCTATCGAAGACCGTTTATTAAGGTTTTATTTATAGTCTTTTAGCTTCGATATATAGAATGTTAAGCCTTGAGTATATCTTACGTCTATATCTTCATTACGCTCATTTCGTAGCTCTAGGATCCTTGCACAAGTTCATTCTAACTTCCTCGAAGCGTCGCGCTTCGATTCGGACTTTGTTGTGCATGTTAGTTGGTACAAGAACAAGTACTGACCGACTAGATGGTGATCTAGTCGGTCGGCAACTGTTCTTGGACCGACTAGTTTGATTCCTTAATTTCTTGGACTTTACTGTTTACAGTTAGTCGGTCTACGTTGACTCACCGACCGACTAGTTTGTGAACTAGTCGGTCAGTGATGCTTCTTTGACCGACTAGTTGAGACTTACTGTTCACTCTAAAATTCTCCTAAGCTACTGTTTACCGTTAGTCGGTCTAAGAACGTTCGATGACCGACTAGTTGACAATCTAGTCGGTCAACTTTTGTTCTTGGACCGACTAAGTCAACTTGCCTTCAGACTAAGTTGTTTTGCCTCTTAGTCGGTCTACGTTCATTGGATGACCGACTAGTTGTGAAACTAGTCGGTCAGACAGTGTTCTTGGACCGACTAGATTTCTAGGTCTGAAATTCTATCTCTTCTCAGATCTACTCTTAGTCGGTCCACGTTGTTTGGCTGACCGACTAGTTGATGAACTAGTCGGTCAGTGAGTGTTCTTTGACCGACTAATTCTCACAGATTTCTTTCCGTTGGAGAATGACCTAACTTGTGTTTTTGGGTTCCTATAAATACGAACCTAGGTCATTTCTATCTTCAATAGAGCTGCCATTAAGAGATTCATTGAGTTCTAAAGAGATAGCTATTCTCCCTCAAAAATCTAAAGCTCTCTTCCTCACAAGAAACCCATTCTCTCTCATTTCTAGATCTAGAGAGAAGCTTGTTCTTGGTGAGCTCTTCAAGCTATTGCTTGATTCAAGTTTCCAAATCATCCCTAGGCACCCATTGCTGCTCATTACCTTGGTGCTAGGGTTTGGTAACTTCATCTTCCTCAAATCCTTCATTCCACCTATTGGGTAAGAAAAACTCAAGGTATAGGATTTTGTGGTAAGCTTGTTTATTTCATATTAAACTTTTTAATATTGATTTGTGATTCTCTCGGTTGTGAGAGAAGGTTGTGATCCCGGGTTGTGGGATTCACGTTTGCTATTGCATGTATGATTTGATCTTGTGAAGGTTTTTCACAAGATATTCATAGTGGAAATCTTGAGTTAGGCTTTCTAACTCAAGTATCCGGAAGGGATCCGGGTGGTTGGGACGTAGGATCACCGGGAACAAGTCGGGGAGACTTGGGTGGATCCGAACCCATTAACATCGTTTGTTAGCATTGTTAATTTCGTTGTCGTCACTCAATTTAAGCTTCCGCAAATTGATTTGGTAGTTGATTGCAATTTAATTTGGAATTATACGCCTTATTATTTTAAAGTATTATTCACCCCCCCCCCCTCTAGTACTTGTGCAGTAGCTGGTAGGGCATTACATTTGGTATCAGAGCCAGATACTCAGCTATGTCTGCCAACGACAACAAGACCGTGCCTCCACCTTCCAACTACGACACCTTCAGGAACCGTGAAGGAGCGTCATCGGTGATGGAAGGACATTCCTCTACAAGGCCTCCATTCTTCAACGGTACCAACTACGGGTACTGGAAATGTCGGATGGAAACCTTCCTCCGAAGTGCATCTTTATGGAGGACTACAATGAAGGAGTACATCGAGCCCGAAGAAGAAGATTTTGAGAAATGGACTACCGCGGAGGTCGCCGCGGAGGTAAGCAATGCCAAGGCAATGAACGCCTTGCAATGCGCATTGGAGCCCGAGGACTTCAATAAGATATGCACATGTAAGAGTGCATATCAAATTTGGAACTCTCTCCTCATACTACATGAAGGGACGAGTCGGGTAAGAGACTCTAAACTCGTAGTCGTAACCAAAGATTACGAAATGTTTCATATGCAACAGGGCGAGAAGATGAAAGAATATTACGCTCGCTTCGTTGACATAATAAACGAGTTAGAGGCCCTCGGCAAGATCTACACTCAAAAGGAGAAGTGCTTAAAGCTTATTGAAGGACTTCCCTCTTCTTGGGAAAAACGTACCTTCGCCATCGAGGAAGGTAATGACATGAACAAATATACCGTAGTTCAACTAATGGGTACTTTGATGTCATACGAGGTACGCAAAGATAGCAAGGTGAAGCTACAAGAAAAGATGAAGTCATATTTGAACCTAGATGCGCCTAAGAAAAAGGCGATTGCATTCAAGGCGGCTTCATCCACATCTTCCGATGATGAAGACTCGGAAAACGAGTTGGACTTGGAGTCCATGGCACTCATGGCCAAGAAGTTCAACCGTTTCTTCCGGAAAGGTAACTTCAAGACCAAAGGTAAATTTGGTTCTTCTAACGCCTCTTCCTCTCCTTTGTGTTTCAAGTGCAATAAGCCAGGACACATGAAAGCGGAGTGTCCTCTCAACAAACAAAAGGAGAAGTGGAAGGCGCCAAAATTCGATAAGTCCAAGAAATACAAAAAGGGGTACAAGAAAGGACTTGTCGGAGCAACATTCACCGACTCCGAGGATTCCTCAAGCGGAGAGTCGGATGATGAGAAAGTGGAGCAAGCACATATGTGCTTCATGGCAAGAGAGGAGAACGATCAAGGATCCTCCTCTTCCGATGATAGTAATGACGAAAGCGATGAGGTAACGATGGATGATCTTAGAAATGCTAACTCTCAACTTTGGTCAAAATACACTAAGTTAGTAAATAGATATACTAAGGTAAAAGATGACCTAGCTAGCATTCAAACATCGCCTAAGAATATCATCACCAACAACGACACCGTTGTTGAAGAGTTAAGAAATGATATTGTGAATCTCAAATCTAAACTCGAACATGTTAGCATTGAGGATGCGGAAGAACATAAGATAGCGGATTTAACTTCTCAAAACTCAACTTTGAGTATTGAGAACGAGAATCTTAAATCTCGTGTTTATGTGCTCACATCGCAAGTATCCACTTTAGATACTTCAATGCGTTCTCTCAAAGAGAATTATGAGAACACATTAGGCCGAATCAATAGATTCAATAAAGGTAAGGACCATTTGGATAAAATCCTAAGTGACTTACTTCCGGCCAATCACCACATTGGTTTGGGGTATACGATGGGATGTCCATCCAAAGCGGCCACTACCTTTGTTAGGCCAACTTCCGGTGACTCTACGAGTGGTAGCAAACACTCTATTGGTAGTTCATCTACCAATGGTGCTTCCACCTCGTCCACACCCTCTTTCGGAAAGAAACCCACTATGGGTGGACCTCCAAAGAAGGGCCATGCTTATATGTACACAAATACCATGCCACGTAGGAACACACGTCCTACTCCACCATCTCACACATATGATGATTTTTATGCAACACATTCTCGGGCACGTGCACACCATGTGAGACACCCTCACGCACGTGTTCCCACACATGCATATGTTCACCCACCGCATCATATGAATAATTCTCGTCGTGCACCATTCCATCATGTCCCGTATGCCTATCCACAACATGCATCACGTAGAAATCAACGTAGCATGCATGCACCCAATAGGATGATGGCTCCCAAAATATTCACTATTTGGAGCCCAAAGGACACAAGCATGGACGAAAAACAAATGTACATGAATGCTTATTTTTCAAATGTTGTGCATAGTAAGAATTATGTGGGGAAGTCTAAGTCCACTTGGACTTGGCTTCCAAAGGTCTAATCCCTTGGACCCAATGACCTTGGGTACCATGATATGAAAGTGTCTATCTTTAGGTACTCAAGGAAAAGAAAAAGAAAAGGAGCATCAAATTTAAATTTAGCTCCAAAGGGAATTGGATACTCGATAGCGGGTGCTCCAAACACATGACGGGTGACGCTCGTTTGCTCTCCGGAGTGGTTCCCATTGCGAATGGAAACCGCGTCGTATTTGGAGGCAACGAGAGCGGAACCATCATAGGTGTTGGTAAAGTCGGTAACCCTTCTAAACCATTAATTAGTGATGTTTATCTTGTTAGTGGTTTAAATCATAATCTTATTTCAATAAGTCAACTTTGTGACAAAGGTTACACAGTTAGCTTTGCGAAAGGATTGTGTCATATTTTAAGAAAGGATAATGAAAAATTATTATTTTCCGGAACTTGTCGTAAAGACATTTATATTTTGGATCTTCCTAAGTCATATGAACAATGTCTCGTTGCCAACACAAGTGAACAACACTTATGGCATCGACGCTTTGGACATGTGAACTTTGGAACACTATATAAGCTTTCAAAATTGAATTCTATTAAAGGTTTTCCGAAGCTTGTTTTTGAAAAGAAAAGTTTTTGTGATTGTTGTCAACGTGGCAAGCTTCCTAAATCTTCATTTAAACCTAAGAAAAGCATCTCTACTAAACGGCCACTAGAGCTATTACATCTAGATTTATTTGGGCCAACTAGAGTAGCTTCCTTAGGAAATGCAAGGTATGGACTTGTCATCGTAGATGACTATTCAAGATTTACTTGGGTATTTTCATTGTGTAATAAAAATGAAGCTTTTGAAAACTTCACAATTTTTGTTAAGAAAGTACAAAATCTCTTAGGAACCACCATTGTCACTATTCGTAGTGATCATGGAGGTGAATTTGAGAATGAGTCTTTTGAGACATTTTGTGATGAAGTTGGTATTACTCACACCTTCTCTTTCCCTCGTGCACCTCCTCAAAATGGTGTAGTTGAGAGAAAGAATAGGACGCTAGTGGAGTGTGCTCGCACTATGCTTGATGATAGCCAACTTGGCCATCAATTTTGGGCGGAAGCGGTACACACCGCTTGCTATGTGTTTAATAGAATACTTTTGAGGCCCGGCACTAAACAAACTTGTTATGAATTGTTGTTTGGTAGGTTGCCTCAAGTTAAACATTTTCGTGTTTTTGGTTCGAAATGCTTTATTAAAAACACATATGGTAGTTTGGACAAATTCGATCCGAGATCCGATGAGGGGATTTTTGTTGGATATTCTACGCGTAGCAAAGCCTACCAGATATTCAACAAACGAACCTCAACGATCGAGGAATCGCTTCATGTCTCATTTAATGAAGGATTTGTTCCAACTAGAATTTCAAATGATAATGATTCTATGGATGTTTTATGTGATTCGTTTGATAATTCTAAGTCTAATGATTCTATTGATTCTATTGAGACTAACCCAACTAATGAAGTTGTTGAGAATGTTCCAAGTGATCAAGGTATTCCCAAACGGCTTCATTCGGTTCGTGACCATCCCCATGAGCAAGTCATTGGCAATATCTATGATAGTGTCAAGACGAGATCGTAAGTTCACCACTTCGCAAATTGTGCCTTTGCCTCATCGATAGAGCCAAAGAATATTAATGAAGCATGCGAAGATAGCGCTTGGATCTTAGCCATGGAGGAGGAGCTCATTCAATTCGAGAGGAATGAAGTTTGGGAGCTTGTTCCATTACCATCGAAGAACCACACCGTCATAGGGACAAAGTGGATCTTCAAGAACAAAACCGACGAAAACCAAGTTGTCGTCCGGAACAAAGCTCGGTTAGTAGCTCAAGGCTATCGTCAAGAGGAAGGTATCGATTTCGAAGAATCTTTCGCTCCGGTAGCTAGATTAGAATCAATTAGATTACTTTTGTCTTTTGCATGCCATAAGAATTTTAAATTATTTCAAATGGATGTTAAAAGTGCATTTTTAAACGGAGATGTCGTTGAGGAAGTTTACGTTTTTCAACCTCCGGGCTTCATAAATGAAAATTTTCCAAATCACGTTTTTAAACTAAAGAAAGCTCTTTATGGTTTGAGACAAGCTCCTCGAGCTTGGTATGATCGCCTAAAGAATTTTCTTTTGGATTTGAATTTTAAAATGGGCGAAGCCGATTCAACACTTTTTATTAAGCATGCGAATAATGATATTTTATTAGTTCAAATTTATGTTGATGATATCATTTTCGGTGCTACTAACTTCGCTCTTTGCGAAGAGTTTTCTAATGTGATGAAGGAACAATTTGAGATGAGCCACATGGGCGAACTCAAATATTTCTTAGGTCTCCAAATTCGCCAAATGAACGATGCAATCTTCATCCACCAAACGAAGTACACGGTGGAGTTGCTAAAGCGATTTGGAATGGAGAATGCCTCCGGGAAAAAGACTCCAATGAGCACGACTACGCATCTTGACAAGGATACGTGCGGTAAGGATGTAGACATTCGTCTATATCGAGGTATGATAGGTAGTTTGCTTTATCTTACCGCAAGTAGGCCCGATATTATGTTTGCCGTATGTATATGTGCTCGTTATCAGTCTCAACCTAAGGAGTCTCACTTAGTAGCGGTAAAGCGTATTTTTCGCTATCTAAGTTACACATTAGATTTTGGATTACTTTATCCGAGATCTAGCACATATGAGTTAGTCTCATATAGTGACGCTGATTATGCGGGATGCAAATCCGACAGGAAAAGTACTAGTGGTACTTGCCATTTTCTAGGAAATTCTCTTGTCTCTTGGTTTTCCAAGAAGCAAAATTCGGTATCACTTTCAACCACCGAGGCGGAATATATTGCCGCCGGTGCCGCTTGTGCCCAGGTTCTTTGGATGAGACACACATTGAAGGATTTTGGTATTCATTGTGATACTAGCCCTATCATGGTGGATAACCAAAGTGCTATTTGTCTTTCAAAGAATCCGGTGCACCATTCCCGATCGAAACACATAGATGTCCGACACCATTTCTTAGATGATCATGTTGCTAAAAAGGACATCATTTTAGTGTACGTTGAAACCCAAAAGCAAATCACCGATATTTTCACGAAACCCCTAAAGGAGGACTCCTTTGTGCGGTTGCGTCGAGAATTGGGGATTATGGGTGAATCCGAAATATAGGATTCATATTTCAATTCAATCATCTTGCATGCTAATATATTTCGTGATATTTCATTCATGCTAGATTAATTGAATTTTTGGGAATTTTATGTGATTTATTCGAATTTATTGCTCGAATTCGTATTTCAATGTCGTATTTACGATTTCGACGTTTTATGGGGTAATTTAGATGACTAATGAGTGAGTTAGGATGTTTCATCCAAGTGGTTTGTGAAGAGAAATCAAATTTCAATTTTTGGACTCTTCTAGTCGGTTTCAGTTCACTTGTCAACCGACTAGATGCTCATCTAGTCGGTCAGCAAATGAACTCAGACCGACTAGATCAAGCAAATATCCATCTCCTATCATTTTCTTTCGTTAGTCGGTTATAGTACACTTACCGACCGACTAGATTGAAAACTAGTCGGTCAGTAAGTATACTGCGACCGACTAAATCCAGCCCTAAAAATCACTCTGAGCTACTGTTTCGACTTAGTCGGTTCAAGCTCATTTACCGACCGACTAGATCGTAAACTAGTCGGTCAGTGCTTGAACTGTGACCGACTAAGTGTGTTAGGGCAGTTGAGTCTTTTCGCTTCCCGACCGACTTATACTCGATCTCGTCCGACTAAATTCTCATTTAGTCGGTCTTCTCACTTGCTCCAGCCCGAAAACCCAAAACCCTCAACTCGAAACCCTTCGTCTTCCGGTCGTTTCTCCGTCGATCGCCGCCATCCGCCGCCGTCGACTCCACCTCCTAGGTATCTCCCTCCCTCTCCTAGGTCGATTTCCTATTCTAGGGTTGTCTCTCCTTGATTTCAAGCTCTAGATCCTAGGGTTTCAATTTCTAACCTAGGGCTTGTGATTTTCGAATTTCTTGATTTCTAGGGTTGTTAGCTTGTGATCTCTAGGTTGTTAGTGACCTAATCTTCGATTGCTTGTGCTCGTAGTGCTATGGCTAAGACTCGCATTCCGATCGCCTCTTCCGGGGCATCTCCTATGACCGTAGAACAACCTTCGGACCCTAGGAATCCCCCGAAGCCTAAGCGTCGTGCCAAGTCAACCCAAGGCTCTCCATCTTCGCCTCCTCTTAAGAAGCCTAGGACTGCCATAGTTAAACCCCGCAAATCCAGGACCAAAAAGCCTATTCTTCACACTCCGGCTACTCCTCCTGATTCCGATACTGATTTTATCCCAGAGGATGAGCCTACTAGGGAACCTACCCCACCTCCGAAGACCCGTAAGGCCAAGGGTAAAGCTCCTATGCCAGTTGGCGGTGTAGACATATCGTTGTGCCGCGATGACCCTCAGTGTCTCGCCGCGTACAACCGTATAGAACACTGTCCACTGTTGTTGGAGCATTACGTTCAGTTCTCTGATTTTCTCGGCCTTGCTGATCTTCTCTCTTATAGTGGCCTTCTAGACTATCTCCGATACGACCCCAAGGCCAATCCCAAACCGTATCCTCGCCTCGTGAAATTGTTCTATGCCAACCGTATTCGAGGCCAGTACGACGCCAGCCACTCCATTGAGACGACTGTCTTGGGAACTCCAATAGTTCTCACGGCAGAAATCTTGGGGGAGATCCTTGGTTGTGCGTCGTGTGGTCTCCTCCCTTCGGACATTTCTGTAGACGACATTTCTTCCTTGGATCAGTCTATTCTTTCTGAGATTTTCCAGGTTATCCCCTCCGCATTCATTGGTGTTCCATCGAAATCTTTTAAGCCGAATGCGTGGGTTCTTAACCTGATTTTGAAGTCGTGTCTCCTCCCTAAGTATGGATCCTCTTCACTCCCCTCTCAGCCGTTTTTGAAACTCATATACGCTCTTTTCTTGGGGTGCGAGATAAATTGGGCTCGCGTGATACTCGATAAGATGGATTCTTTCGAGTGTATATGCAAGACCAATAAGTCTGCGCACATTCCATACCCCTGCTTGTTGACCCTCGTATTTCGTCATTTTCGAGTTCCTCTCCCTCCTGACGATGAGCGTCCTTTGGGTACGCCTCTGAACGCGACGGCCGTGAAGAAATCTCTAGCGGCTCTTCGTCACGTGCAGAGGTCTACCGCATCTGCTTCCCAGTCTACTCCGTCAGCTGCTGCAGCCTCGTCTTCCCCTGCTACTTTGGACGATGTCGTACGCCTACTTCGTCAGCACGACTCCCGTTTGGCTCGTACTGAGGAGGTAGTCTGCCGAATGGCTCGTATGATGGGGATTGAGCTTCATCCTTCGGTGTCTGAGGCCGAGGAGATGGAAGATGAGGAGCTTGACGAGCTTGCTACTTCTTTTGCCCGTGGCGATGAGGCCACTGCTGCTGCTGTTGCTGGTACTACCACTTCTGCTCCTGGAGTTGGCACCACTTCCGGTGTTCCAGAGCCTTCTGCTTCAGCACTTCAGTCTTCTGAGCCTGCTGTAGACCCTGTTGTTGAGCCTGCTGATATTCCTGCTGACACATCTGATGTCGAGACCCATGCTGTTGTAGAGCCTGTTCCTGAGATCTCGACTCCTGCCCCGACGATTCCATCTGTTGAGACACCTCTACTCCCTGCAGATCCCGAGTCCACTCCGTCGACTGGACCCACGGACGCTGCAGATCCAGCCTCCTCTTTGTGATCATTGTTCTGAGGACTCTCCATATACGCTTTGGATGATATATCTTAGCGAGAGTATTTTGGGTTAGGATTGAGTATGAGGGTTATGATGTTTTGATGTATTTTGGATGTTGTCGTTGTTGTAGTATTTATTTTGATAAGGATGATGATGATGATGTATTTCTTTTTGATGATATGTAGCGCTTGATATGATGTATCTCATATATTCGATGTGATATTTTTTTTTGGATATACTCACATTGTCTCTACATATATATATGTTCATCGTCATTCACTTTGTCATTTATTCGTCGTGCAAATTTTAATATTCGTTGCATACATTTGAAATGTGATTTCGTCCCTCGACGCATAAAAAAAACTTGGTTAAATAGATTTAAATTCTATAATTGTATAGAATTGTTTTCCATGCACAAATTTAACCAAGAATATTGAATATTGAAGAATATGTTTCTTTATTCAAGAAATGAATAAACATTTAGTATTTTTGATGATTTTGATTATCGTTGATTTTTATTGATAATGAAAATTTGGCACACCTTGTTTTGATTTCCACAATTTTCCCTTGGTGTCAAGTTGGTCCATTGTCTTTGTCTACGACTCCCGATGTTGGATTTTACATTTCCTAGTTGTTGTCGTTGTATGCCCCCCATTTTTTTGGGATAATGCCAAAGGGGGAGAGATAATGATAATAAAATAGCGCAAATGAAAATTTAACTCAATTTCCAAGAATCTAGTTTGATATGTTAGATTCAGGGGGAGTTAAGATACATATAAGGATTTTCAAAATCCGATATTTCAAAAATCAATTCATTTTATTTATCTTACTCATCTGCTTGATGCAATTCATTTATATTCATTTTGGAATTAACGTGTCATCAATGCAGGGGGAGTAAGTATTTTACATTTGAATTATTATCTTTGATTATTATTTATGTTGGTTTGTCATCACCAAAAAGGGGGAGAATGTTGAATATTGGACTCCCCGGATTTGGTTTTGGATGATGAGCAAACATAAATAATTCATGAACTAACAATTTGTGAGCGCAGTATTGGGGATCGTCGCCAATTTCACGTGAACATTCAAAGCGACATCTCAACACTTTCCAAAGCTCATATTCATGCCTAAAGCTTCGTTGAAGCTCTTGCGACGCTTTGGAAAATATGAAGATTCAATCGAAGCTATCGAAGACCGTTTATTAAGGTTTTATTTATAGTCTTTTAGCTTCGATATATAGAATGTTAAGCCTTGAGTATATCTTACGTCTATATCTTCATTACGCTCATTTCGTAGCTCTAGGATCCTTGCACAAGTTCATTCTAACTTCCTCGAAGCGTCGCGCTTCGATTCGGACTTTGTTGTGCATGTTAGTTGGTACAAGAACAAGTACTGACCGACTAGATGGTGATCTAGTCGGTCGGCAACTGTTCTTGGACCGACTAGTTTGATTCCTTAATTTCTTGGACTTTACTGTTTACAGTTAGTCGGTCTACGTTGACTCACCGACCGACTAGTTTGTGAACTAGTCGGTCAGTGATGCTTCTTTGACCGACTAGTTGAGACTTACTGTTCACTCTAAAATTCTCCTAAGCTACTGTTTACCGTTAGTCGGTCTAAGAACGTTCGATGACCGACTAGTTGACAATCTAATCGGTCAACTTTTGTTCTTGGACCGACTAAGTCAACTTGCCTTCAGACTAAGTTGTTTTGCCTCTTAGTCGGTCTACGTTCATTGGATGACCGACTAGTTGTGAAACTAGTCGGTCAGACAGTGTTCTTGGACCGACTAGATTTCTAGGTCTGAAATTCTATCTCTTCTCAGATCTACTCTTAGTCGGTCCACGTTGTTTGGCTGACCGACTAGTTGATGAACTAGTCGGTCAGTGAGTGTTCTTTGACCGACTAATTCTCACAGATTTCTTTCCGTTGGAGAATGACCTAACTTGTGTTTTTGGGTTCCTATAAATACGAACCTAGGTCATTTCTATCTTCAATAGAGCTGTCATTAAGAGATTCATTGAGTTCTAAAGAGATAGCTATTCTCCCTCAAAAATCTAAAGCTCTCTTCCTCACAAGAAACCCATTCTCTCTCATTTCTAGATCTAGAGAGAAGCTTGTTCTTGGTGAGCTCTTCAAGCTATTGCTTGATTCAAGTTTCCAAATCATCCCTAGGCACCCATTGCTGCTCATTACCTTGGTGCTAGGGTTTGGTAACTTCATCTTCCTCAAATCCTTCATTCCACCTATTGGGTAAGAAAAACTCAAGGTATAGGATTTTGTGGTAAGCTTGTTTATTTCATATTAAACTTTTTAATATTGCTTTGTGATTCTCTCGGTTGTGAGAGAAGGTTGTGATCCCGGGTTGTGGGATTCACGTTTGCTATTGCATGTATGATTTGATCTTGTGAAGGTTTTTCACAAGATATTCATAGTGGAAATCTTGAGTTAGGGTTTCTAACTCAAGTATCCGGAAGGGATCCGGGTGGTTGGGACGTAGGATCACCGGGAACAAGTCGGGGAGACTTGGGTGGATCCGAACACATTAACATCGTTTGTTAGCATTGTTAATTTCGTTGTCGTCACTCAATTTAAGCTTCTGCAAATTGATTTGGTAGTTGATTGCAATTTAATTTGGAATTATACGCCTTATTATTTTAAAGTACTATTCCCCCCCCTCTAGTACTTGTGCAGTAGCTGGTAGGGCATTACAGTCTTAACTTCATTTATCGATCCTAACTCTGTTTTGGCAGGATCCTACATCTGGAAATTTCTCAGGCTTTTGACAGTCGTCTATTTAAGGATTTACAGTCGCCTGTTCTGATTAACAGTCGACTGTGTTCCTTGCATCAGTCGTCTGTCCTGTTGCTTGTGAGATTTCCAGTATTTGTCTAACTTACCCATCTCTCGGCCAGTCGCCTGTAGAAGAAAGTACAGTCACCTGTTGGTTTAACAGTCGACTGTCTTTTCTTCATCAGTCGACTGTCCACGTGGTAAGTTACCGTTATGAATTCTCACCTACCCTTGCTGACTGTGAAACAGTCGACTGTGGATTGTTCAACAATCGACTGTCGCGAGTTCAGATTCTATCCATTGAGAATTTTCTCACGGATTCCTATTGGGTTTTTACCTAAAATTTTTTGTGGATTTGAGAAAACTATAAATAGAGCTTTTACTGTTCCATTGGAAGGGTACTCATTCATTACAAAATCTCTCAAGCTTTTATTTCCAAAGATCAAAGCTTCTCAAATCCAAAGCCCTAAGTGTTTTCCAATTCTTGTTCTCTTGCTCTCCAACCTAGAACCAAAGAGTGATCTTCTAGGCAATTGGTGCAGTCAAGAGAAAGGGCTTCTCCTCTCTTCCAAGAGAGTTCTTCAACACACATCACACTCCTCCTTCAAGTTCTTCTTCAAGGCATAGGTGATTGTAAGTGTTGTTTTCTTTATTTCATAACTTTCGTTATTTGAGATTTGCTCTCAGTTGTGAGAGTGGTTTGCTTGCTCCCAAGTTGTGGGAGTCAAGGACATCGATTCTATTCGATTGCACTTGTAGGGTTGCTACAAGTGGGTTTTAAGGAAACCTCAATTTAGGGTTCTAACTTGAGTATCCGATGGTATCTAGGTGGAAGGGACGTAGGATTACCGGGAACAAGTCGGGAGTTGACTTGGGTAATCCGAACCCTAGAAACATAATTGTGTTTGCAATTGTTTCTCATTTGGGTTTAATTCTATTTCCGCATTATTTGTTGGATTGCATTTTATTTGGCGTAAATTCCTTTTAAATTTGCATAAACAATATTCAACCCCCCTTCTAGTGTTTTCCCCATAGATAGGGTCCCCTACAAGTGGTATCAGAGCTCAAGGTTATACCTAAGGCATCCAACAACAACAACGTTCCTCCGCCGCCTTCGTACAACAATCACGATCGTGATGGAGCGTCCACACTTTTTGAAGGTCAATCTACAGTGCGCCCTCCGCGTTTCAATGGTACAAATTTTAGCTATTGGAAATGCAGGATGGAGACGTTCCTTAGGAGTGCTTCGCTTTGGAGAACCATTCACAAGGAATACGTCTAGCCCACCAAAGTAGATTTCGACAAATGGACATCTTCCAAGAAAACAGCCGAGGTCAACAACGCTAAGGCAATGAACGATCTTCATTGTGCGTTGGACCCGAATGAGTTCAACAAGATATGCACATGTAATAGTGCATATCAAATTTGGAACCATCTCATCGTTACCCACGAGGGAACGAATAAAGTAACACTTTCAAAGTTATATGTTGTCGTGCAAAACTTCGATTTGTTTCATATGCAGGATAATGAGAGCATTGCATCGATGTACGGACATTTTACCGACATCATCAATGAATTGGAAGCCATTGGCCAAATATATTCCGAACCTGATAAGGTAAGGAAGATCGTCATGGGAATGACCTCCAAATGGGAAAGAAGAACGATCGCCATCGAGGAGGTCAGTGACTTGAAGAACTACACCGTGCTGAATCTTATCAGGACTCTCATGTCTTATGAGGTAAGATGAGAGAACCGATTAAAGATTCGAGCAATGATGGATCCTTCGGAGGCCAAGAAGAAAGCTTTGGCATTCAATGCCAATTAATCATCCTCCGAAAGTGATGAATCCGAGAATGAGATGGATTTGGGTGAAATGGCCCAAATGGCGAAGAAGTTTCAACGCTTCTTCCGCAAAGGTAAATTTCCCTCTGGTCGCTCCGGGACGTAACCCAAAAGAACGGTTGTAGTTTTACCACAAGTGCACGGTGTAGCAGCGAGCGGGTTATCGAACACAGGGAGGACAAATGACCGTGCTTGTTTCGATCAACCTGGCTATTTAAGAAGAGAGAAATTTGCCTTTGGCGATCCTGTCACAATCGTCAGACAAAGTACGGAAATATCAAATCAAATAAAGAACGTCTAGGGAATGGGGAATTCCCGCTACTCACCGTATTTCGTAAAAGTGGTTCATTGGTATCAAAGTTGCTAGAATAAGATTTTGGATGAACTAGTTGCAACTGAATGTAGAACCAAGCTCACGCTCTCGCGCTGTTGCCGGTCTATAGCTATCCTAGGCTCGGGTCCAATCTCTTGCAAACCCTAGCCTAGGGAAGCTAGCATTAGGATCAACATCATCGTTCAATCGCGCACCGAGCCCAATCTCTTGCAAACTCGGTCCACGACCTAGTTTGGGATAGTTCCTACCCGTCCAATCTCTTGCAAACGGGTATTGGCGCGGAATTGGAACCGGAAACCCTAGTATCGGTCCAATCTCTTGCAAACCAATACTACGGAAATTCGATTCCAACCCAATTCGGATTTCTAGGGTTTCCTATCGAATTGGGATCCAATCTCTTGCAAATCCCAATCGATGTGAATTCCTAGCCATCCGTAGTAAATCGATCCCAATCTAATCCCTAGTAGCAATTCTAGCAAAATTCCTACCAGTTCATCACAATTATGAAATAGGGCTTGTAGGGTTCATCCCCACGCCCCAAGACGTGGCGACTACTCACAATTCAAAGCAAGATCACAAAAATAATCAATGAAATAAGCAATAGAATTCATCACAATATTGAGATATGCAATAAAAATAGAATTTTTACAGAAGAGAAAAGCAAACCAATGGAGTTCTTCAATTAATCCAACAAAAATCCAATTTTGTCTCCTCTCCAATCTCAAGAATAAAACTAAAAAGCTAATCTAAAAAGCTGCAAAAAATCTAAGAGAGAGGCTCTCCAAACTAGGGTAAAAACAGGGGTTAAATAGCCCCCAAAATCGTCCAAAAATTCTGACCAAAATACCCATGCGCAGCCTGTTTTCCGCAATTTTCGCTACAGGCAGCGCGTCGCACTCGGTCGAGTGACAAAAGTCGCTCGACCGAGTGAAAACCCTGTAATTTTCCAGTAAGTATCGATCTTCAGGGGTCTTCACTTCGGGGGCGGCTCGGCCGAGTGAGTTGTCGTCACTCGGCCGATGGCTTCATCGTACTCGGGCGGACGAGATTATCCACTCGGCCGAGTGGGTCTTCTGAAGCTCAGGCAGCCGAAAAACAGTAACATGACGATTTTTGAAGGGCTTCGTCTGGGCGCCACTCGGGCGGACGGGGTCTCGTCACTCGGCCGATGTGGTCTCCGTCGCTCGGCCGAGTTCACATATGAATCGTGTCTGATCTGGTCGGCCGAGCAGTGTCTCGCTGGTCGGCCGAGTGACTCCTTCACTCGGCCGAGTGGGACACAAAACATGCCCAAACTGCTTATTTTGGCCTCCTCGTCGCTCCTGCGACGTCCGTTCTTCTTCCGCTCCTCTCCAACAGCAAAATACCCCTCGGGGAGGTCGTCGGTAACCGTCTGGAGTAAGCGCATCTCGAGATCACTCCAAATCGCGCCAAATCACCTGAAATGCGACAAAAACAACAAATCGTGAAAAGCATCGTAATATCGTCGATATATCGTGAAAAACATGATTTGGGCGATCTACATGGCATGCAAACATGCGGTAAAAAAGTGTAAAATAAGGAGTGATCAAAATTCTCAAGCTTACCTCTTACTCGTCCTCGAGGAAGATAAGTAAAAGGCGAACCCGGTGGATTCGGAAAACGAAAACGGCGAAGAAAAATGAAGAATGAAAAACGGAGAAGAGTGAAAAACGAAATAAAAATAAAGAAGAAAGAAAGAAGCGAAGAGGTAGGCTGCTAGATCATTTTCTCAGGACGTGGGTTCCGCTTACTCATATAGCATGCACTGAATGAAAAACACATGTCAAAGAATTTTATTTTGATATCATAGTATAATTGTGCAAATAGAAATAGAAAACCCACGAACAACAATATAATCATGAAAAACGGAATAATTTTATAATTAACATCGTCTGAATCATTTAAAGCGGTATACAAATCACAGATCACACACTTTTCAATTGAATGCTTTCTATCAGGAGTATAAGAGTATCACACTATAGAATAGAGAGAATAGAAAAGTATGGATTTCATGAAATGAGTGCTAGGCTTAGATTTCTGGATTTCGTAAAGCTAGAAATAATCTCACCGAGTATAGAATATTACTTAGCCTAGGTTGTCGTGCAACGTCAAGTAGTCACTCTCTCACACATCAATGGATCCCCTCCCCCAAGCTTATCTATAAGCGTGGTGGCATAAAAAAAATATTTACATCCCCATTTTTATAAAGCTCCAAAAGCAACGAAAAGAGAAGAGAAAGAAAGAAAGTGAGATGGGATCTTTTTTTGAGGATTTTTCCTCTTTTCTTTTTTTTATTTTTTTTATTTTTTTTCTTTTTTTTTGATGCAAAAGCATATATACACAACGATCCCAACTCAAAGAGAGATAATGATATACAGGAATATTTTCTCCTTTTTCTCTCTTTTTTTTTCTTTTTTTCTTTGAATAAGAAATTTGGAGCTAGGAATTAATAGCGGGGGAAATGCCATATAATAGAATCGCTTAGGGGAGATTCACCAATGATTTTAAAAGTAGAGAAATGATGTTCAAGATTTGTGGAGAAAGAAATAAATATATCACTCGGTTCACTCTATAAGACATGCACGACAACTTCAGCAGGGTAATCTAATCTACTCAGTTTCGATCACAAAAAAAAGCTAACTAATCCAGATTTATCATAGCTAACATCATTCAATCATCCTGAAGTGAAATGTACAGTTCATGCATATAGAAGTGATATAGCAAAAGAAATCGGTACTCCAGATATAGGCATTCAATGCGTGAATCTTGGTGTGTTTTCAGTGATGGCATACATATGAATATTCAGACTCAGCTAATAATAAAATTTCATCCATTTTCATGTGGAAAAAGTGTGGGTTACTATCTCTAGATGCAAGGCAAGTCATAGCATATGATATCAGAAATAAAATCTAAGACATGACAAATAAAGCATGCATATAGAATAAGCTAACTCCACGTCATCATCATCACAGAAAAGTCATCTCTAGCATGAGATGAAAAAGAAAGAAATAAAGATAAAGGGAAAATAGAACTATTTACAATGCGGCACACAGAAAAATAAGAAAAACGTGATGCATGGCAAAATGAGAAAAAATGATGAAAATAAGTGCAAAAGCGGAAAATGGCGTGAAAAACTAAAAATAAAGGTGGCAAATCGAAAAAGAACGTGAGAACTCACTCCCCCAAGCTAAATGGCACAGTGTCCGCAATGTGCAAAGTGGGGCACACCGAGAGACAAGTAAAGTGAGGGGCAAGTGAGGATGCATGCATGATGAAAAAAAAATAAAAATAAAAAGAAAAATAAAGAAATGAAAATATGATGCGGACATGATGCATGCACAGATAGGAGTGATACAGATATATAAGTGTGTCACCAAAAACTCTCCCTCTCTCCCAAAAAAGATATATAAGGATACGATCTGAATGAGAAACCCAAAATAAGTGAGGGGAGGGGGTTGGACAAAACTGCAACAGGACCCAGCAGAAACGGGCAGCACAACGGCAGGAATAATCGATGGCATCAAGGGTGCCTAAGAAGGTGGTGCTGCGCCGTCTCCGTCCTGATGCGGAAGTGGTGGTGGTGGCTGGACAGGCCGCTGAGCGGGTGTGGGTGTGGAAGTGGTAGCAGGCGGAGTGTGTGTGGGAACCTGCTGGGTGGGTGGTGGTATGCGGGGGACACGCTCCAGGACCTGGGTAAGACAGTAGTGAATCTGGGGGATCAGGTCAAAGCGGCCAGCCATCGCAGAGACGGTGGAGGACAGGGTCCTAAGGTCACCTCTGAGGCCACTCACTGCCCCCTCTAGAGCACGAATGCTCTGAAGTACAGTGTCGGGGGGAGGTGGTGCAGAGGGACGCACCGGTCGGGGCTGTGCAGGGCGGGGCTGGCGTACTCGGGTCGCGTATGTGACGGGCTCAGCGGGGAAGGGAACGAAAGGTGATGCGCTCGCAAATGTGGGCCTGGCCTCAGTGTGAGGCCGGGGCACCGGCTGGTGAGAAGTGGAGGCAGCAGCAACGAAAGAAGAATATAAAAGAGGCAGCGAGGCGGCCGGAGAGGTCAGTGGCACAGAAGTGTGGACAGACGCCACGACACTCTCAGAAAATACGGCAGCAGTGGAAACAGAGGGCTCTCCGCACTCAACTACGGTCGGCGGGCGCTCGGGTGGGGCAGAAGAAACATGCTCAGCAGACAGAGGGCCAGTGGGGGTGGTGACAGCCGTGGGAGTGGTGGAGGTGGGCTCAGCTAAGGTACTCCCGACACCGACAGAGGTGGGGACAGAGGTGTCAGGAGCAGCGGAAACATCAGGGATAGGTTGAGGGGCCACAGGGTCAACAGGGGCGACAGGCTCAGCAGGGGCAACAGGGTCTGCGGGGGCAGCGTGGGCAGCGTGGGCCTGCTCGGCCTCCTCGGCCTCGAGCACGTAAGCAGTGGGGATGAGAACATCCATCGCAGGGAGCCAGTCAACGTGGGCTGGTGCAATCTGAGTCCGAGCTGGGCTCGGAAGAATCATGTAATCGGCCCCGTAAGGGCCGTGCAACCAGACCCAGTGACGCTCACCGTGCGGACGAAGCATCTTCATCCGGGCCATAACATCGATCGACAAAGAAGTGGGGCCCGGTACTCGTCGCAGGTCGTCAGGGAATTCCTCGCCGGTCATAAGGGCAAGCAAGGTGATCAGGCCGCCGCAGCATATCGGTGAGCGAGCGCCCACCGATACAATGATGCGGTCCAAAAACCAAGCCGCGACATCAATCACGACGGCGGGGACCAGCTCATCGCCATCCCTAGATAGAGCTCTGGGACGTGTCATCGCGTAGAGCATGTAGAGCTCCGGCGTAGACATCGTGCCCGGCTCATATCTGGCCAAAAAGGTCGTCGCCATAAGGCGCTGAGCAATACGGAGGCAGGGATGGACAATGGCCGAGGCCTTGGCCCTGCTAGGGTCAAAGGCGGCGTGAAGACCCGTAATCCGGGCCCAGAAGGCACCGGCGTCGAAGGAAGGTGGGGGGATATGGGTGGGGCCGTAACCGCGATCAGCTCTGGGGACAGCGGGCCACGAGAAAAATGCTCTCATCATATCGAGAGTGACCTGGCACTCCCGGTCCATGAACCGAAACGAGCATCCCTTGTCGGTCCGGGCGATCGAACTAAGAATCTCAAGTGTCGGGCGGGTAAACGTGTCCGCCGACACCTGAAAGAAATCTCGCCAGCCCACGTTGTCGTACAACGTGAGCATCCCCTCTACTACCCCCAGGCGTCCTAGGTCGGCAAGGTGTGCGAACCTGGAGGGTACGATCGAGCGCTGGGAGATACGCTCGAAGATGGCGCGGTGTGCGTCGTCTCGGAACGTAATCCCGAGCGGCCCGACCAGTGGAGCCGGAGGTGGTTGCTATGGAGCGGCGGGGAGTGGCTGTGCAAGCTGTGCGGGCTGTGTGGGCGCTGCAGGCTGTGCGGGGTGGATGGGGTGTGTGGGAGAAGGTGGAGAAGAGTCCTCCAACTCGTGGGAGGGGCCGGCATCATCCGACCGCTTCCGCTTGGCGGAAGCTCTCTTCGACCGCGGCCGTGTCCGGGGCGGCATATCGGCCCCGAGCGCGCGCCGAAAAGTGTAAAAATTGCGGCGTGTGCAAAAGAATGGAAGGAGTATACCCAGACACGCCGCGAGTGCAAGATAATGGAAGCGTGCGAAGTCAGCGCCTCCGCGAAGCCCGAATCAGTCACTAGAAGCTCCCCGGGGCTCCCCTAAGCTCCCAAAAACAACCTGCGCATGAAATGGAGATATCATCGGGTAATATTCAAAACGTATGGGGGCATTAGGGGTATAATAGATAGATATAGAAATCAATTTGGGTTTGGGGTTCGTTTAACGCGCGGATCCTCGAAAAATACACATAAAGAGGAGAAAAAGGGCGAATCAGGCGATACCGGAGGTGGTCGGAGCGGCGGCGGCCGGCGAGGACTCGGGCGAGGCGCGGCGGTTGCTCGGCCGGCGGTGGCTGGCCGAGCGGCGGTGCGGCGACGGTCGGTCGGGCGAGTGGGGGCGCGAGCGAGGCGAGCGGGCGAGGGGAGCTGATGGGTCGGGCGCGATTTGGGTTTTTGCGTTTCGAAAAACGTGCCCCCCCTCGGCCACTTATATAGTGAAAGTTACGACTCGGCCGAGTGAATAGGTCACTCGACCGAGCGAGATCAATGGACATTTCCTCCCCGCTATCGCTTCGGCCGAGTGGCTTTGCCAGCCTCGGCCGAGTGGAGTAAGTCCATTCGGCCGAGTGGCTCAAGCGACTCGGCAAGACTCGCCCTAGGAGCGTTTCCGTTTTACTCGGCCGAGTGAAATTATATACTCGGCTGAGTAGCATTTATACTAAAAATCAGGAAAATAAACAGAGAGTTGGGTACAGCAGACTTCCCTCGTTCGTGAGCGGCTCGGCCGGATGAACTTGTGTACTCGGCCGAGTGACTAGTATACTCGGCCGAGTGAGCCTTGTGTTCTGCTGTTTGTCTTCGTTTGGGCTCTAAACTCCGTCTTTCTTCCTCCAGTCGATTTCATCTTACTCCTAAGCATCGAGCGTCTTCCTGGGGTGCTCCTCGTCGTCTCGTTCATCCTCCTCATTATGGATTTACCTATCTCCTCTCCTGTCAAGAAAAATAGGACCCGTTATCACAAAATTTTTGGGCGAACGACTCAAAACACTAAAAATCTCTAAAACAAAAATAACGAAAAAGTAAAAATAAAGCAATAACCGTCGGGTTGCCTCCCGACAAGCACTCGTTTAAGGTCGTGAGCTCGACCCCCTATGATTTTCAATTAATGCGGGATGTTCGGTGCATATGAGATACACCCATCAAACTTTCCAGGGAGAATGCTTGGATTCGGAAGTTGCGGTGGCGTGTTCTCCCGCGGTGGTCTCTCGTCTCGAATTGTGTTGGGGGGAGGCTCCCCCAAGCTAGCGTTTGCTCCCCGGCAACGGCGCCAAAAACTTGGTCGCTCCGGGACGTAACCCAAAAGAACGGTTGTAGTTTAATCGCAAGTGCACGGTGTAGCAACGAGCGGGTTATCGAACACAGGGAGGACGAATGACCGTGCTTGTTCCGATCAACCTGGCTATTTAAGAAGAGAGAAATTTGCCTTTGGCGATCCTGTCACAATCGTCAGACAAAGTACGGAAATATCAAATCAAATAAAGAACGTCTAGGGAATGGTGAATTCCAGCTACTCACCGTATTTCGTAAAAGTGGTTCATTGGTATCAAAGTTGCTAGAATAAGATTTTGGATGAACTAGTTGCAACTGAATGTAGAACCAAGCTCACGCTCTCGCGCTGTTGTCGGTCTATAGCTATCCTAGTCTCGGTTCCAATCTCTTGCAAACCCTAGCCTAGGGAAGCTAGCATTAGGATCAACATCATCGTTCAATCGCGCACCGAGCACAATCTCTTACAAACTCGGTCCACGACCTAGTTTGGGATAGTTCCTACCCGTCCAATCTCTTGCAAACGGGTATTGGCGTGGAATTGGAACCGGAAACCCTAGTATCGGTCCAATCTCTTGCAAACCGATACTACGGAAATTCGATTCCAACCCAATTCGGATTTCTAGGGTTTCCTATCGAATTGGGATCCAATCTCTTGCAAATACCAATCGATGTGAATTCCTAGCCATCCGTAGTAAATCGATCCAAATCTAATCCCTAGTAGCAATTCTAGCAAAATTCCTACCAGTTCATCACAATTATGAAATAGGGCTTGTAGGGTTCATCCCCACGCCCCAAGACGTGGCGACTACTCACAATTCATAGCAAGATCACAAAAATAATCAATGAAATAAGCAATAGAATTCATCACAATATTGAGATATGCAATAAAAATAGAATTTTTAGAGAAGAGAAAAGCAAACCAATGGAGTTCTTCAATTAATCCAACAAAAATCCAATTTTGTCTCCTCTCCAATCTCAAGAATAAAACTAAAAAGCTAATCTAAAAAGCTGCAAAAAATCTAAGAGAGAGGCTCTCCAAACTAGGGTAAAAACAGGGGTTAAATAGCCCCCAAAATCGTCCAAAAATTCTGACCAAAATACCCCTGCGCAGCCTGTTTTCTGCAATTTTCGCTACAGGCAGAGCGCCGCACTCGGCCGAGTGACAAAAGTCGCTCGGCCGAGTGAAAACCCTGTAATTTTCCAGTAAGTATCGATCTTCAGGGGTCTTCACTTCGGGGGCGGCTCGGCCGAGTGAGTTGTCGTCACTCGGCCGATGGCTTCATCGTACTCGGGCGGACGGGATTATACACTCGGCCGAGTGGGTCTTCTGAAGCTCATGCAGCCGAAAAACAGTAACATGGAGATTTTTGAAGGGCTTCGTCTGGGCGCCACTCGGGCGGACGGGGTCTCGTCACTCGACCGATGTGGTCTCCGTCGCTCGGCCGAGTGCACATATGAATCGTGTCTGATCTGGTCGGCCGAGCAGTGTCTCGCTGGTCGGCCGAGTGACTCCTTCACTCGGCCGAGTGGGACACAAAACATGCCCAAACTGCTTGTTTTGGCCTCCTCGTCGCTCCTGCGACGTCCGTTCTTCTTCCGCTCCTCTCCAACAGCAAAATACCCCTCGGGGAGGTCGTCGGTGACCGTCTGGAGTAAGCGCATCTCGAGATCACTCCAAATCGCACCAAATCAACTGAAATGCGACAAAAACAACAAATCGTGAAAAGTATCGCAATATCGTCGATATATCGTGAAAAACATGATTTGGGCGATCTAAATGGCATGCAAACATGCGGTAAAAAAGTGTAAAATAAGGAGTGATCACCCTCCAACAAACATTTTGAGTCTACTAATGCTACTTCCTCTCTTTGCTATAAATGTAATAAGCCAGGGCACATCAAGAGGGATTGCCCAATGCTAAAGAACAAAGAGAAGTGGAAGGCACCGAAGTTCCACAAGTCCGATAAGAACAAGAGAGACAAGAAGAAAGGACTCGTAGGTACATTCGACGACTCAAGTGATGAATCATCGAGTGATTCCGATGATGAAAAGGGTGAGAGCGCCCACATGTGTTTCATGGCACTAGAAGACCCACTCTCCGATGAGAGTGATTCCGACACAGACGACACCGATGTAACAATGGATGAACTGCGTATTGCTAATGAAGAGCTATTTGCTAAATACCAATCTTTAATGCTTAAATACACTAGCTTAAAGAAATCAAATGTTAGCAAGTCATCCATTCCATGCATTATCAACAATGACACCATTGTTGATACTTTAACTCTTGAGAAAGAAAACTTAGCTTCTCAAAATGTCACATTGAGAGATGAGGTAAATTCCCTCAAATCTCAACTAGATCAAACACATCCTAAGGATAATAGTGATCTAGTTACACGACACACACAATTGGGTTTAGAGAATGATTCTCTTAAAACCCAAGTGCACGAGCTCAAAGCACGGGTGTCCACCTTGGATACCAAAATTTCTTCTTTAAAGGAGAAATATAAGCTCATGTCCTCCTGTATTGTGAGATTCAATAAGGGAAAAAGACAATTGGATGATTTGCTTGCAAACCAATTTCCGGCCACACATCGTGTTGGTCTTGGATTCATAAAAGTGAATGCATCAAATGATCGCACCTCCTATAGTAGTGTCACTATTGATTTTGTGAGGCCTTCCTCCGGTGCATCCACAAGTGGTGTCAAAGACACTATAGGTAGCAAACCTACCAGGAAAGTCACCACTTCACCTTCTCTTCCTTTTGGCAAGAAACCCACTAAGGGTGAAAACCCAAAGCAAGGCCATGCTTATATGTACACTAACACTCATCCACGTAGGAAACCTCCTACTTCACAAGTAGATAATCATGACACATTTAATGCTCCGCACCCACAGACACGTACACAACCACACATGAGAAATACTCATGTACGTGCTCCTATACACCTGTATGCTCATACGCATCATTCTTTCATGTATGCTCATCTACCACATGGCATGCATGATCCATATGCTTCATATAATATGCATGTTCCCAAGCATACATATCATCCAAGAATGTACAATGCATATCCACCACCACATCTCTATGCTAGAAATCATGTTCCTAAGAGGCCTGCACCACTGACGTGCGTTTATATTTCATATATTCACACACGTTTTCTTTTGTGTTTCTCCGTGTTTTTCGCCGTCTTTTATTCGTTTTCTCGTATTTTCTCGTTTTCTTTCACTTTTCTTTGCCTATCCATGTTTGCAGGAGGTTGACCACGTAGGGGACGTTTAACGATGATATCTCAAGTCCCCGGAGCAAAGGGAGGTGTCACGAGTGATCCAGGGGGGTCAACCGTCAAAGAATTCATCTTTCAGCCCCTCACCTGGTCGGTTGGCCATCTCCAACCGATCGGGTGATGCACGCGTGCACCACCCGGTCTCAGCCGGAGCTCACATGGAAGTCACCCGACCGGTTCCCAGACCGGTTCAGCGGGGGCCTGTTCTCTGTCTTTTTGAGCAAAATGCCAACCGATCGGGTGACTCTCACCCGATCGGTTCATCTGTAGCTAAAGATGAGGAGCTGAAGACACGGGAACCAAACCGATCGCTTCACCCGACGGCGTCAAGATCCAACCGGTCACTCAAGAACTCACCCGACCGATTCATATGATCGGGTGAAAGCTCACCGTTTTCTGTTATTATTTTGTAACGGATCAACCGATCGGTTGACTTGTCAACCGATCGGTTGATGCGAGAGTCTATAAATAGAACCCCTAGGATTCCAGAAACGGGAGATGCGAGTTTTTTACTGTTTTCTCACATTGTGACGGCTGTAATTTCTGTTCTTTTGTAAGTTTTCATATCTTCTCAAATTTTAGTATTGTCTTAACTACTCTATTACTTCCGCATTACAATCGTCTGATTATGATTCTAACGGTTAATTTTTATTTAGATCGCTTTTTAATGGATTTTTGTGAGTAGTTCCCAAATATGGGATTTTGGTGGAAACCCCTTCGGGGGCTCTTCCCGATGCGTCCATAGGGTTAGGAAATCGATAGGGATTAGGAATCTAACGGTTACGCGGGGTGTTTCATTGTCATCGGCGGGAAAAAGACCGCCTTTGACCGTTGGGCCAAGGGGGAATAAACTTGGCGGTTGACTCCCTAGCCATAGCTCACACCCATAGCGTAGACGTCGAGTCCTAGCACGCGGGAGCGGCAGGATGAGACGTTGGGAGTTATCGTTGCGGGCTTAGTGCTCCCGGGATCGATCAGTGTTAATGGACACGGGAGTGCCCACTGATCGAATCCGGGAAGTCCGGTGTATCATCCTGGGCACCGACCGGAATATCGGGCCCATGGGATGCCGGTACCACTTTCAGAGGCAACGTCCCACCATTAGACCCTAATTCCGATCGCTATCCATACCCGTAGACCGTATCGGCGAGAGTCTCTCGTCAGAGTGGAAACCAAAGTCCCGGGTTTTCTTTCTTGTTGTTCATATCCTTCATTTCTTTCCGTGACAACCATTTACCGATTCGGGCTAGCTCGCCCCCCGGGGTGATTTAGGTCCTACCTGACTCAAGCACAACCTCGCCTCCCTGAGTTCGATAAACACGCACCCTACACTAACCGTGCACTTGCGGTAAAACGACACCGCGCCCATAACGTAAACGGGGCGCCGGTCAAGTTTATGGCGCCGTTGCCGGGGAGGCAACGTGCTTGTTATTTTAGGATCTCTTGAACCCTCGTGTCTAGCTCTCATCCCTACCTCGTGATAATTTTCGTATTCTCCTTTTCCTTTTTTATTTTTCTTATTTTTATTTCTTATTCTATCTGTTTCTTTCCCACTTGTCGCTTCACGGGTGTTTATTGTTTTTCATGCGCAGGAGTTCAAGGAGTCTTGACGACTTGATCCCCCTCGATCCAGAGATTAACGCCACCCTTAGGCGTTTGGCTGCCGAGAAGTGAAGAAGAGAGGATCCCGAATCCATAGAGGAGAACACCCCGCCGCACAAGTCCCTGTTGGAGTACTCGATGCCATCCATCGAGTCGACTTCCGCCATCCGTTCTCCAGCTATTACGACCCAAAGCTTTGAGCTAAAGCCGTCTTTAGTGACATGGATCCAGCAGGACCAGTTTGCGGGTGCACCCATGGAGAGCCCGATCGAGCACCTAGACTCCTTCTTGGAGAAGTGTGACACCTTCCAGATTAATGGTGTCACACCTGAGGCTATCCGTCTGGAGCTATTCCCCTTCTCTTTGCGAGACAAAGCCAAGCAATGGCTTAGGGGGAAGGACCCCAACACTTTCAATACCTGGGAGAAGCTCTCCAACGCTTTTCTGACGAAGTTCTTTCCTCCGGGGAAGACCATGAAGTTGAGGAGTGAGATCTCCTCCTTCTCCCAGGCCTGCCACGAGTCCTTGCATGAAGCTTGGACGAGGTACAAGGAGATGTAAAGAAGATGCCCTCACCATGAGCTTCCGAAGTGGCAGATTATTAATCTGTTCTACAATGGGTTGAGGGATGACCTGAAATCTTCTATGGACGCCGCGGCTGGGGGTTCCTTCATGTCTAGGAGCGAGGAAGATGCCGGACATATTCTGGAAAATATAGCATCCAACAATGAGCGGTGGTGTGACGAGAGAGCAACACCAAGATCTGGGGGTATATATAGAGTCGAGGACGTCGACAAACTCTCAAGCAAGTTCGACTTGCTTTCGACCCAGATCTCAGCACTAATGGTAGGAGCCGGTGGCGTCGGTACACATCAGATTTCAGCGGTAGAGTCCGAATTCTTTAGGAAATTCGACGGTGGTGACATCTCACCACCGTTGGATCAGGCGAGCGCACTATTTTACAACCCCACGGGAAATGCGCCATATCCGCCAAGGACCAATTCTAACCCGGCCTACTCTCCAAACAACCGGAACCACCCAAACTTCAGTTACCGGCCACCATTTCAGCCCTCGCCGCGTCAGCAGCCGCAGCAACAAACATATCAGCCGGCTAGGCCACAGCAGAGTCAGGTTCAGCATCAACAATTTCAGCAGCAACCATTTCAGCAGCAACCTCAGCAACAATTTTATGCCCCCAGGAATCAGCAGCCAATCCAGCAGCAACAGCAGTATGGCCAACAGAGGGCCGTCTCTCCGGTTGAGTCTCTCTTGACTCAATATATAACCAACCAGGAGAAGATCAACCAAAAGATGGAAATGGGTCAGCGGACCCTCACGGACCAAGTAACCCAGCTGGGGTTACAAGTGGCTAACCTTTCAAGGTCACAAAACCAATTGCCGCCACAACCGGAGGTGAACCCGAGGGGAGCAACCCAAACATCGGCACTCGTGCACGAGCACGCAAATGTGTCCGCTATCGTTCTGAGAAGAGGGACACAAATTCCTACTAGAGTGCACCCTAGCAAACCGGAAGCACCATTGGTCGTTGAGAGACCGATCGAAAAATTAAACGACGCCGGTGCTTCGTCATCAAATCCTATGACTCCGGAGGGAGTCTCTGAAGAAGAGAAGAAGAAGGAGGAGGAAGGGAGCCCGAAAGTGTTCAAACCCGTTGTGCCATTTCCACAACGGTTAGCTCAGGCCAAAATTGATGAGAAATATGGCAAGTTCTTCGCCATGGTAAAGGACCTAAGCCTGCAAATCCCCTTCCTAGAAGTAATCGAAACAATCCCCTCATATGCAAAATTCCTGAAAGATTTGATGACTAGAGGGTCTAGAAAGGAGAAAGTAGTGTTGACGGCGGAATGTAGCGCTCTCATCCAGAGGGCAAATCCGCCGAAACTCAAGGGCCCGGGGAGCTTCTCAATTCCCTGCACGATCGGGGCAGTAAAGATTCATCGTGCACTCGTCGATCTCGGAGCGAGTGTAAGTTTGATGCCCTTGTCGATGTATAAAAGGATAGGAATAGGTGATTTGGAGCCCACCGGTATGACCTTGCAACTAGCTGACCGGTCGGTCAAATATCAGGTGGGGATTGTGGATGACCTCCCCGTTAATGTAAGAGGGGTGCATGTGCCAGTGGACTTCGTAGTCATGGACATGCCCGAACACGCACACACCCCCATCATCCTGGGATGGCCCTTCATGGCCACTGCTGGCGTTTTGATTGATGTGAAGAACAGAAAACTTTCTCTAAACGTCAGCGGAGAAAAAGTTGAATTTGATCTGGGGTTGTCCATGAAGTATCCCGATCCCCCAGATGACCCTCGGTGTAATTTGCTTGAGGTAGAAGAAGAAAAAGCCGCTGAAGAGAGCTCCTGGGAGATTCTCTTAAGAAACCCCCCCCCCCCCCCCCCCCCGATGACTTGGGGGATTTAGAAGACCAAGACGGCCCCAAGAACAAAGATGCTGCTGGAAAAGCGAGTGCAGCAAGAACGACCCCTCCCGGGTTCCCCAAGACTCCTCCTGTGAAGAGAACGGGGAAAGAGCCCATGGACCTCACTAAAGACGAGGTCCGGATCCTAAAGAAGATGGCGAGAAGCGCCAACACGAAAGAGAAGCCCCCGGATCCCAAGAACAAGGGGAGGGTAGTCGAGCAAATATTTCTCCAGCCGCTGACTACTCCAAAGGCCTTCAGCTCCAATGAAGAAGAGATACCGAACTTCGGGCATCACCCGTATCAACCACCGTGAACATCTCTTGCGGGCGTCGAGCCAACGACGTTAAACAAGTGCGCTTCATGGGAGGCAACCCATGTTCTAAAAATTTTCCCCATTTTAGCGTTATTTTTGACTTTATTTTATCTACTTTTATAAATAAAATCAGCCACGAGAACATCCATTCAGGGACTTAGACAATCTGTTGGTTTTTGCAGGAAACAAAGCCCCAACTGATCGGTTGATAACTCACCCGATCGGTTGGGATGTATCAAATACAAGCCGAAATCTATCCCCAAATGAACCGATCAGTTGAAGAATGAGGAGACCGGGTGACAGACAGGGTGAGCTGGGGAGAACTCTCGGGAAATTTTTGGGGAATATCAACCGATCGGTTGAGTTCGAGCGCGATCGGTTGAAGCGACCGGGTGAGCAGCCCTTAATTCTCGGGAAAATGAGTGGAGCGTCCAACTGATCGGTTGACAAGTCAACCGACCGGTTCGCCTGTAGCAATTCTTCGGCAAGAAATTTCGACCTAACCGTCAACCGATCGGGTGACAATCGGTTCGACTTAAAAACCCTATAAATATCCCCGACTGCCCATTCGATCCGCACTCGGCATTTTCGAATCCGGAACCGCCGTATCGACCCCTCTCGTGCGCCTGCCTTCTTTCTTCCCCAAAATCAACCTCGATCGTCTTTCCCCGCCATCTCCCTACCCGTCCACCATCGATTTCTCTCCACTCTCCTCGATCCCACACACACACACACAAAACCCTAACTTTCACCCATTCTCCCCAATATCGAAACTTGTTGAAGAAATCACCGCGGCTTCATAGCGTGCTCCTATCGCGTAGCATCGGGGCGTCTACGAGCAACGATCTTCATCTCATTTGGGTAAACTCGCTCCTTTGCTCGATTTTTATTTTTACCCCAAATATTCCATTTGCTCGTTGGTCGTGTTTCGTGTTTGTGTTGATTCATTGTACTTTTGCATACTCTCACACACGCACGACACCCACACAATGCCTCCCCGCCGTGTTAAACCCACCGACGCCAGCTCTTCGAACCCTAGGCCCAACCGTCGCGCTCGTCGTGCGCAGCCCACCGCTCAGCCCACCACCTCCAACCCATCTACCCCCGATCAAGACCAAGCCGATCGATTCACGGCCATGATCCTCCTAGCTGGGCAGGGTGGTCGGATAACCGAGGAGTCCGTCGACCGAGACCTCCCCTTTCTTCAAAGCTTCATTCGCCACATCCGTGAAGACCCACCCGACGTCTCCGAGCTCCACATTCCACCCCCCACAACCCCTGGTCCACAGCGCAGGCCCCCGTCACCACCTCCAGAGGGTGGTGCCCCTGCTTGATCTTTCTTTCCCTCTTTTGCCCCCCATATTTGTGCCCATCTGTCTTTTCGGGGCCCTTCTTTATCTCTGTCGGAGGGGGGGCCATTCGCGTGTCGCTTTCCGATTTCACCTTATTTGTTTTTGACTCCTCCTTGCATGTCTCTGCATTTTATTGATCATATCATTTCGCTAGCACTGTCTGGTCAAGCTTGGGGGACGTCTATTTTGGTGTGCTGTCGTGTTTTGTTGTTTTTCTCATTTTTGTGTGTGTGTGCTTGTTTTTCCCCTTTGAGTGTCGTGTCATGTGGTTTTATTTTTATTTTTATTTTCGTGTCGTTTGATTTTGATTTTGATCTTTCTTTCTTTTCAGTTTCATCTATGTGTTTTCCTCATTTTCATTTGTTTTTGTGTCGGTGCGTATTCCCCCCCATCTTCATTGCCCTCCCATTTTCACGCATATTGCATTGAGGGCAATGCATACTTCAGCTTGGGGGAGTCGCACTGTGTGCGTCGTTTGAGTCCTTCTTTTTCACTTTTTTGTGTCGTTTTCATCGTGTTTTATATTTTTTATTTTTCCTTTGTTCTTCTCTTCTCTTTTTTTTGGCTCTTTCTCCTAGAGATGAATCCTATGATGAATCGCCACAAAGTCACACACACCTAGCATTGCAGAGATAATCACACTCACTAACCCTAGGATTTCGAGTCCTCTTGCATTTCACGCATCGTGGGTCCACTTGGCTTTTTTTTGAGTCGTGCGTCGTGCCTAGATATTTGATGTGCTTCTACTTGGTGATTTTACTTTATATACATGTCCAGGAATGACCCCTAGATTATCATGCTTCGATTTGAATATGTTGTACTTGCTTCCATTATATGCATGCTATATTTATATCGAATATTTCAATTCGCATGCGTCGGGATTCCACAATTAAGGACTAGGATAACCCATTTAGCATATGCTCTATTTAGCGAGAATAGTTTCCTTTGCCCAAGTGTTTAGATTTCGACTTCTTTTTTGTTTTACTTGGTGCAAATCCCCTCGTCGTGTACCGTTCTCCCACTTGGGAGAGTGCACATGTGTATAGCCAAAAACCCAAAAATTCAAAAAAAAAGGGAAAGAAAAGAAAAACCCAAAAAGAAAAGAAAAGAAAATTTTTATAGCCAAAAAGCAAAAAAAAAAATAAAATACAAATGCCCAAAACCCAAAAAAATTCCCGTGTGAATATTTTTTCCTACTTACCGAGAATAAAGGGACGGCGAGAATTTGCACCTAGTGTCCTACTCCACATCATCTCAAACCCCCCTCGTTTTCGAAAACACTTGGCTTAGGAACTTTGTAGCTATTATCTAGGCTTTGGTGTGGTGATTTCCTTAACCCTAGTTGTGGAGTCCCTGACGCATGATATGTTTCGATTCTCTCTATTCCCATGCATGCTTGAACTATATATTCGCCGCTTAATTCAATTCGAATCGATATTTGGGTCATATCTTGGATTTGTGTATATCGAGCCTCATAGCACATTGTAGAAAGCGACACCATTTGCTAGCACACGACTGCACTCACTCGCGCTTCACCGCGTGGGCCCACGACACTTATTTGGACTCGTTTTCCTAGGTTTAGTGGTGTGATTTGACGTTTGCTTGCTTGGTGTGTCGTTTTTTATTTTTGTTGGCTCTGACGGACGATCTAGGATTTAGAGTTTTCTTTTTTCTTTCTTCCTCTCTATTTTCTCCCTCCGAGCTCCTACTCTCACTCGTCTTCCTCGAGGACGAGGAAGAGTTCAGCTTGGGGGATTTTGACGTACGTTTATATTTCATATATTCACGCACGTTTTCTTTTGTGTTTCTCCGTGTTTTTCGCCGTCTTTTATTCATTTTCTCGTATTTTCTCGTTTTCTTTCACTTTTCTTTGCCTATTCATGTTTACAGGAGGTTGACCACGTAGGGGACGTTTAACGATGATATCTCAAGTCCACGGAGCAAAGGGAGGAGTCACGCGTGATCCAGGGGGGTCAAACGTCAAAGAATTCATCTTTCAGCCCCTCACCCGGTCGGTTGGCCATCTCCAACCGATCGGGTGATGCATGCGTGCACCACCCGGTCTCAGCCGGAGCTCACATGGAAGTCACCCGACCGGTTCACAGACCGGTTCAGCGGGGGCCTGTTCTCTATCTTTTCAAGCAAAATGCCAACCGATCGGGTGACTCTCACCCGATCGGTTCATCTGTAGCTGAAGATGAGGAGCTGAAGACACGGGCACCAAACCGATCGCTTCACCCGACGGCGTCAAGATCCAACCGGTCACTCAAGAACTCACCCGACCGGTTCATATGATCGGTTGAAAGCTCGCCGTTTTCTGTTATTATTTTGTAACGGATCAACCGATCGGTTGACTTGTCAACCGATCGGTTGATGCGAGAGTCTATAAATAGAACCCCTAGGGTTCCAGAAACGGGAGCTGCGAGTTTTTTACTGTTTTCTCACATTATGACGGCTGTAATTTCTGTTCTTTTGTAAGTTTTCAGATCTTTCTCAAATTTTAGTATTGTCTTAACTACTCTATTACTTCCGCATTACAATCGTCTGATTATGATTCTAACGGTTAATTTTTATTACTTACACAAGCATAAATGATAGGAATGCTTATGTTGATTCCTATTTTCATGATGTGATTAGAAATAGTAATTATGTTGGGAAGCGGAAGTCCACTTGGACTTGGCTGCCAAAGGGCTAATCCCCTTGGACCCAATAAACATTGGGTACCATAAGCTTATGGTATATTATATCGGTACCCAAGAGAAAGAAGAAGAGTAATAAATGTCTTATTAGCTCTAAAGGGAAAGGATGGATTCTTGATAGCGGTTGCTCCAAACACATAATGGAAGATCCCTCATTGCTCTCTGAAGTGATTAGCATCAAGGATGGTGCAACGGTCACTTTTGGAGGTAATCAAAAGGGAACCATCATTGGAGTAGGTATCGTTGGTAATCCTTCAAAACCCTTACTTACTAATATTTTTCTAGTTAGTGGTTTGTGGTACAATCTCATTTCCATTAGTCAACTTTGTGACAAAGGTTACAAGGTTAACTTTGGAGAAGGATTATGTACAATTGTTGATTGTGATCCAAATGTTTTATTTTCTGGTATTATGCATAAAAATATTTATTATTTGAGCTTGCCTAAACCCGTAGAACATTGCTTAGTTGCTAACACAAGTGAACAACTATTATGGCATCGCCGTTTTGGTCATGTTCACTTCAAGCACTTATATAAGTTAGCTAAGCATGATCTAGTCAAAGGTTTTCCTAAGATTGCTTTTAATAAGAAAAATTTTTGTGATTCATGTCAAAGAGGTAAACTAAGTAAATATTCATTTAAACTTAAAGAAGGGATTACTTGTAAGACGCCCCTAGAACTTCTTCATCTAGATTTATTTGGGCCAACTAGAACCGCTTCTTTAGGTAATGCTCATTATGGATTAGTTGTCGTCGACGACTTTTCTAGATTTACTTGGGTTTCATTCTTAACTAATAAGAATGAAGCTCATGAAGAGTTTACCAAATTTGCAAAGAAGATTCAGAATCTTTTAGGATCCACCATTATCACTATTCGTAGTGATCATGGAGGAGAATTTGAGAATGAGTCTTTTACTAAGTTTTGTGATGACTCCTGGATAACTCATAATTTTTCCTTTCCTCGTGCACCACCACAAAATGGTGTTGTAGAAAGAAAGAATAGGACTCTTATTGAGTGTGCTCACACTATGCTCCATGATAGTCATTTAGGACTACAATTTTGGGCAGAGGCGGTGCACACGGCATGTTATGTGCTCAATAGGATCCTAGTGAGACCCCGAACGAACAAAACTTGTTTTGAGTTGTTTTATGATAAAAAGCCTCAAGTAAAATATTTTCGTGTTTTTGGTTCAAAATGTTTTATAAAGAACACAGTTGGTAATTTATACAAATTTGAGCCAAGATCCGATGAAGGAATTTTTGTTGGATATTCCACACTTAGCAAAGCCTACCGGATATACAACAAAACTTCTTCAACGATTGATGAATCACTTCACGTATCCTTTTATGAAGATTTTGATTTTCCTCATATTGATGATGATAATGTATATATTCTTTGTTATTCTCTTAATAATGTTAAGATTAATGATTCTATTGTTGAGACTAACACTTCTAACGAAATTGTTGAAGTTGTTCCTAGTGATACATGTTTACCCAAAGCTTACCCGACCGTTCGTAATCATCCCCATAACCAAATTATTGGAGATATTGGTGTGGGTGTTCGAATGAGATCGAGAATCGAAGAATTCTCTCATTGCACATTTGTCTCTACCATTGAGCCAAAGAACATCCAAGAAGCTTGTGAGGATAGCTCTTGGATAGTGGCAATGGAAGAAGAACTAATGCAATTCGAGAGAAACGAATTTTGGGAACTCGTACCTCTTCCAAGTGGTCACCAATTCATTGGAACCAAATGGATCTTCAAGAACAAGACGGATGAAAACGAGGTAATCACAAGGAACAAAGCAAGGTTAGTAGCTCAAGGCTACCAGTAAGAGGAAGGTATTGATTTCGAATAATCTTTTGCCCCCGTAGCTAGATTAGAAGCTATTAGGTTGCTTTTATCTTTTGCATCCCATAAGAATTTTAAACTATTTCAAATGGATGTTAAAAGTGCATTTTTAAATGGGTTTGTCAATGAAGAAGTTTATGTTTCTCAACCTCCCGGTTTTATTCATGAAAAATTTCCAAACCATTTTTTCAAACTTAAGAAAGCGTTGTATGGGTTGAGATAAGCTCATAGAGCTTGGTATGATCGACTTAAGACCTTTCTTTTGAATTTAGGTTTTTAAATGGGAGAAGTTGATTCTACACTCTTCATTAAAGATTATGAAAATGACATTCTTTTGATTCAAGTTTATGTAGACGCTATTATTTTCGGTTCTACTAAATTTAACCTTTGTCAAGAATTTTCCAAGTCTATGAAGGATGAGTTTGAGATGAGCCACATGGGAGAGCTCACCTACTTCCTTGGATTGCAAATTCGACAAATGGAGAATGGCACATTCATACATCAGACAAAGTACACAGGGGAGCTTATTAAGCGATTCGGGATGGAATCGTCTTCGAGCAAATGGACTCCCATGAGTACTACTACTCATCTACTCAAGGATGAAAGCAGAAAAGATATAGACGTTCGTCTATATCGAGGTATGATCGGTAGCTTACTTTACTTAACTGCTAGTAGGCCCGATATAATGTTTTTCGTATGCCTTTGTGCTAGATATAAAACTAGACCTAAGGAGTCACACTTGATTGCGGTTAAACGAATATTTCGTTATCTCAATCAATCTCTAGATTATGGGTTACTTTACCCTAAGTCTAGCACATATGAGTAATCTCATATAGTGATGCCGACTTTGCCGGATGCAAGTCCGACAGGAAAAGTACTAGTGGCACTTGCCATTTTCTAGGAAAATACTTAGTTTCTTGGTTTTCTAAGAAACAAAATTCGGTGTCATTGTCCACGACTGAAGCGGAATATATTGCCGCGGGTCTTGCATGTGCACAAGTTCTTTGGATGAGACACACTCTTAGTGACTATGGTGTCAATTGTGATACTTGCCCTATCATGGTTGATAATCAAAGTGCTATTTGTCTTTCCAAGAATCCGGTACACCACTCCCGTACCAAACACATAGACGTGAGACACCTTTTATAAATGATCATGTAGCTAAGAAGGACATCATCTTAGAGTACATTGAAACCCAAAAACAAATTGTTGATATCTTCACTAAACCTCTTAAAGAAGATTTAGTTGTGAGGTTGCGTGGAGAATTAGGAATTATGGGTGAATCTGAAATCTAGAAGCTCTAACATTCATGTTATAACTCTTTTTGAGCTCATATCATTTTGTTGCCTATCTTCATGTGCTTTATTATATATGTGTTTAAGAAAGGCAATTGTGATTTAATTGATTTCATGAGTTTTTGAGATTGATTGAAGTGATTTGTGTTTCAATGGATTTATTGTTTTTACATTTTTTTTACGATGTATTTGTGATTAGTGTATAGGTCATAGGGTGAGTGTTCTTATTCTCTGGAATTCTATCTCACTGTGCATTTTTGGACCAGGATAGATGACTGTCTTTCCTTCGACAGTCAACTGCCCTACTCTATCTCCTCAGTCTAAGAATTGGTATCTTTCGCACAACCGACTGATGATTGTTTTACAGTCGACTGTTATTTTAACAAGCGACTGCATTTTAGTCATCAGGCAACTGTTCTCTCTGTCGAATTTTTACAGTGCTCTCTGTTGTTTTGATGAACTGTATTGATTCTCGGCCAGTCGACTGCTGAGTATATGTCAGTCGACTGTCCAACGGACAGGCGACTGTATGTTACTTGCCAGTCGACTGCCCCTCTTTTTTAGCTTTATTTTTATCACCTCTTCCAGTTGACTGACTTCTGTTCATCAGTCGACTGTCTGCTGTTGAAACGGTTCAAGTGCTTTGATCTGAGCCGTCAATTCATTGATCCAATGGCCCAGATTATTTCCCCAACTTTTATATTCGATGAATCTGTTCATTTCCCCTCGTCGACTCTCTCTCCTCCGATTGAACCGCTTCATCTTCCCGCTCGATTTCTCAGCCGTTGCCGTCGATCTCCGCCTCCTCGCTCGTCGTTTGCTTTTTCGTTGAGTCTTCACAACTTCTCTCTTTGGTTTGATTCTCTCTCTCTCTCTCTCTCTCTCTCTCTCTCTCTCTCTCTCTCTCTCTCTCTCTCTCTCTCTCTCGTCCTTCGTTCGATTTGTGTCTTTCGATTACTTCGACTATCGTTTCACTCTCTCGATTCCATGGCACCCAAAACCAAGGGAAAAGAGAAGTTTGTTACTCCTAAACGACCTAGGGCACCCAAGAAACATATAGCCAAGAAGAAGGAACCATACAATGCCCGAACCAAACAAGCCGAGTCTCCCTTGCATTCTTCTTCGCAGCGATATTCTCCTTCTGCATCTTCTTCCGATGCTCAGCCCCTGATCAAGCGTCAGCGGAAGCGCATTGATCTTGCCATCAATGAGCCTGTTGCTGACGCTCCCCATTAGTCCCCTTCAGCTTCGAGTTCTTCAGAAGAGCCTCCTGTCGTACCCCCCTCTGATCCCCTAGTTCCCGTTTGCTGAGACGATCTCTGCTTGGCAAAATTTCACTCTCTTCTAGGGATCAACCTTCTTAGGGAGCGGTACATTGCTTTCCCCGCCTTCACTACTGAGAGGCTTTCTACTCACCTAGCCGACCTTTTTCGCTTCTCTCAGAGCAAGTCCACCAGAGCCTATCCATTTCTGGTGAAACTCTTTAATGCGAACCGTGATCGCGGTGAGTATTCCTCTACCGGCATCCTCGATACTGTCAGTGAACCCACATTCAGATCACTCCCTCTCTCTTAGGGACTATTCTTAGGATTCCCTCTGTTGGTTCCCTTCCCACTGATATCTGCATCTCCGAGATTGTCGACCTTGACCAGTCTGTCCTCCGGGATATGTTTCGAGAGGTACCTTTAGCCCTTGATTCGGGTGTCAGGTCATCTATGTTCTCTGCGAGAGGTTGGGCTGTTCACCTAGTGGTGAAGTCCAATATCCTACCGAGGTATGGATCATCTGACCAGCCATCTCAGGATATCCTGAAGTGTATGTATGCTATTTTCTCTGGCATGCCCGTGAACTGGGCCGGTGTCCTCCTTGATAGGATGGACAAGGTTGAGTTCATGACCTCCTCGTCTCACATTCCTTACGGTGGTATTTTGACTCGTGTCTTCCGTCATTTTGGTATTGATTTAACTCGTTACGAGCCCATGCCCTTTGGTCCTCTCCTCGACGCTTCTGCAAAGTCGAAATCTTCTTCGGCTCTGCAGACTGCCTCGAAGAAGAGGAAATCTACTTCAACTCCGTCCTCATCCACTGTTCCTCCAGTTGACCTGCCTTCCACCTCTGCTCCACCATCTCGTGATATTCTTTTAGAGATGGTCTCTGGACTTTACAGATTGATGTCTCTTTCTTTCCTCCATCAGGGAATACCCTTCCCTGAGGATCTGAGACAGTTTGTTCACCAGCTTCATGTGCCTCCTCAGCCCACTGATGTCGTTGAGCCTCCTGGTGTAGCTTCTACTCATGATGTTGTTACTGCTACTGTTGCTCCTTCTGACCCTCCTCCAGAGGATACACCTGCTGTCACAGAGCCTGTTACTTCTTCTGTAGCCCCTAGAGATGCTCACTCTTAGATAGGTGTTTGTGTGGTGTTAGCTTGATGATGGTTGTATTTTGATGTATGATGGATGATGTTGATATTGACTCTATATATGTATGGTGATGAACTTCGATGTTGTCATGATGATGTATTTTTTTCTTGATCATGATGTATTTTTTGTGTGATGTACATGTAGATGTCCATCCGTTGTTGTACTCATCTTTTATATATCTATATATGATGTTGCTGTTTATCTTGTGCCACACTATGCTATACTGTTTTATTGTTTCTGTGTGATGTATGTTATGTTGTCTCCATGTATATTATACTCTCTCTGATGTGCTTTTGAGACAATATATGAATTTGATATTCGATTTTCCATGCTATCTCTGGTATGATGCATTTGTGAAATCATTTTTGAAACTATCTTTGTTGTGTATATCTAAAATATTGATATTGGACTTCAATTCCATTACTCACATGTGTATATGATGTGATTTTATGAGTTTTGGTTCGTTATATCCTTATACTCCTTGATTGTTGTTAGTTCGTATTTAGCACTATTATTGTTGTTGTTATTTGCTCCCACCTTTTTGGATAATGCCATAGGGGGAGAGAAATAAACATACAAGATTCATAATGGATGTGCTAAGTATGTCCTAACACTTGAATCTAAGATTGACGTTGCCTTAGATTCAGGGGAAGTAAGATTACAATGAATAGGGATTTTAATTCCTAGATTTCTTGAATTATATTCATCCATATCTCACTCATTTGCTTCAATTGATATGCAAATGCCCTACTATTTGTTGACTAACTTGATTGGCATCTATGTAGGGGGAGTAAGTTTTCATTACGCACAATGATTTATCACTGTGTTTATGTTTGTTTGTCATCATCAAAAAGGGGGAGAATGTTGAGTATTGGACTTCACCCTACTTGGTGTTAATGATGAGCAAACATAAATACTTGTGACTAATCCCCTATTTTGCAGTTAATCCATTGCCTAAGCTAATTATGAAGATCTACTAGCAATGGATGACTCACAAAGTTCATTGAAGGCAAATTACATGGATTGGATGATCGTAGAAGATGATTGAAGCTCCGTGAAGACTTCATGCTCATACGATGGAAAGAAGAGATTATTCGTCAAATGTAATTTTCTTTTATCTCTTCTAGTATGTAGCTTAGAAGTAGAACTTTGATGGAGCACTCACACACATTTACATTCAGTCATAGGACTTCATTAGATCAATTGTCCTTTGATCCCAATTCATTTCTCTATTGGTTGTGCAAGGATTGTTTATAACAGTCGAATGCTTAACAGTTTACAGTCGCATGTCTCAAAAACAGTCGACTGTGTATTGTTCGACAGTCGCCTGTTATGCACAGAATTTTACAATATAGTTTTGGGCCTTCTCTGTTTATTTCGCACAGGCCACTGATGAATGATTCACAGGCGCCTGTCCTAGTGACAGTCGACTGTGGTTTGTAAATCAGGCGCCTGTATATCCTTTGCCCAAACTCTGTTTGATCTGACTTTTACGGCCAGTCGACTAATGCTGTATATACAGTCGACTGTCTATTGGATCAGTCGACTGTCTATGCTGCAACAGTCGTCTGTCTGTGAGTCATTTCCTTGACTCAGCTCTCTGGAAATTTCTCAGGCTTTTGACAGTCGTCTGTTTAAGGATTTACAGTCGTCTGTTCTGATTAACAGTCGACCGTGTTCCTTGCATCAGTCGTCTGTCCTGTTACTTGTGAGATTTCCAGTATTTGTCTAACTTACCCATCTCTCGGCCAGTCGCCTATAAAAGAAAGTACAGTCACCTGTTGGTTTAATAGTCGACTGTCTTTGCTTCATCAGTCGACTGTCCACGTGGTAAGTTACCATTATGAATTCTCAACTACCCTTACTGACTGTGCAACAGTCGACTGTGGATTGTTCAACAGTCGACTGTCGCGAGTTCAGATTCTATCCGTTGAGATTTTTCTCACGGATTCCTATTGGGTTTTTGCCTAAAATGTTTTGTGGATTTGAGAAAACTATAAATAGAGCTTTTACTGTTCCATTGGAAAGGTACTCATTCATTGCAAAATCTCTCAAGCTTTTATTTCCAAAGATCAAAGCTTCTCAAATACAAAGCCCTAAGTATTTTCCAAATCTTGTTCTCTTGCGCTCCAACCTAGAACCAAAGAGTGATCTTCTAGGCAATTGGTGCAGTCAAGAGAAAGGGCTTCTCCTCTCTTCCAAGAGAGTTCTTCAACACACATCACACTCCTCCTTCAAGTTCTACTTCAAGGCATAGGTGATTGTAAGTGTTGTTTTCTTTATTTCATAACTTTCGTTATTTGAGATTTGCTCTCGGTTGTGAGAGTGGTTTGCTTGCCCCCAAGTTGTGGGAGTAAAGGACATCGATTGTATTCGATTGCACTTGTAGGGTTGCTATAAGTGGGTTTTAAGGGAACCTCAAGTTAGGGTTCTAACTTGAGTATCCGGTGGTATCCGGGTGGAAGGGACGTAGGATTACCGGGAACAAGTCGGGAGTTGACTTGGGTAATCCGAACCCTAGAAACATAATTGTGTTTGCAATTGTTTCTCATTTGGCTTTAATTCAATTTCCGCATTATTTGTTGGATTGCATTTTATTTGGCGTAAATTCCTTTTAAATTTGCATAAACACTATTCAACCCCACTTCTAGTGTTTTCCCATAGACAGTGTCCCCTACACGACCCTCTGATGTCGTCTGCTGTAAGACAAAGAGGCCACCTCCTTCGCAACAGAAAGACATTCCGGTGTCATCAATCATAAGACGAAGGGGTCACCCCTTCACAACTGAACGACCCAGCCGTGTCATCAACCGTAAGAAGAAGGGGCCACCCCTTCGCAACTGAATGACGCTCCCATGTCGTCGGCCGTAAGACAAAGGGGCCACCCCATTCGCAACTGGACGACCCCCTATGTCGTCAGCCGTAAGACAATGGGGCCACCCTCTCGCGACTAAACAACCATACCGTGTCGTCAGCTGTAAGACGAAGGAGCCACCCCCTCGCGACTGAACGACCCTACCATATCGTCAGCCGTAAGACGAAGGGGCCAACCCCTCACAATTAAACGACTCTACCGTGTCATCAGTCGTAAGCCGAAGGGGTCACCCTCCTCATTATCAAACGACATGACTTGGTAGTCAGTCATAAGTTGAAAATTCACCCCTCGCACAACTTCAAGGATTGGAGCTAATGAGGGTATGATTCAATGATTCAACCCCGACCATCTTGAGTAAAGGCTTAACCCGTTGAAAGGGGCCAAAGGGCAATACGGCCACACATACGAATAATGACAAACAAAGAGGTATATGTCAACTTTTGACGACATCTTATATTACAAAATTGTCATTATCATATGATATATGCCCCCTATACATTCAAAAACTTGGTGGGTGTAAGAAGCTCTTTAAGATCCCTCAAATGGTCAGTATGCCCTTGGTCTCCTTCGATCGAAGCAACATACTCTTGATCCTTTGGAACACAAATATCTACAACTTCACCCGTCATGGTGACAGTTTCGTCAACGGGAACAGCCCCCTCCATGGCTGGGCCTTGATCATCACCATCAACGATTGGGAAAAATACTGGGATTTGGTCAATCTCAGTAGCAAAATCGGGGAATCGATCCTTTACCTCCGATCGACACTGCTCATACCCTTGTGTATACAGTTCATCCAAGTCATGCAATGTGTCCCTATATTCTTGGACCGCCTTCTCTGTGATTTCCCCTTTGTCGACTCCTCGAAAGCTGTTAACGTGTCGGGCAAGGAGTTCATTCTCTCTGGCCTCCCACTCGGCCCTTTCCTCTAGCAGCGTCTTCTCTGCTCGCTCCCTCAAGGAAATTTGATCAGCCTCCCTCTTACAAGACTCACCTAACTCGTGTTCGAGTTCGAGCGCCCGTGACTGTCTCAATTTATTAATAATCTCCAATCTATCCAGCTTCGCCTGGGCCTTCTCAACGTACATTTTAACCTTTCCTATGACTTCATGATTGGCCACCACCGCTGCGCGTCGGTGCAATGCAGCGCTAGCCACAAGAGCCTACAGACAAGTAAAAGTTGTCAATGTATATGCCTGCTTCATCCATAATGAAGACAAGAGCAATAGTTACCTGAATGTTCGCTTGGACAGCAATTGAGGACAGCCTTTCGTAATCAACCCTCTCTAGAACGGCCTTATCCCGGGGTAGGGTCGAATTCTCGGCAATCCGTGAGGTAGTCCCGCAATCCAAAAGCATCGAATCATCCTTCTTGATTGGAAACTCCGGTTGAAGAAGCTCATCTGCAGGACAATCAAACGGGGCCTGAGGCGATTGACTTTTCAGGAAAAGCGATCTAAATTCTTCGGGAATATCTTCAGTCAGAGACACCCCCAAGGCCATGAATCCTGATGTAGAATGGGCTCTGGAAGAGGAGGGGTCTCTCCTAAATCTCTCTCTCTCTCTGAAGGAGACCCTTGTTCCTGTTCATAGGGTTGGGCCTCATCATACGACTGACCCGTGTCCAAAGGGGCAGACGTGCCTACGGTGTCATTCGACACTGACAACTCTGATCGCTAAGGCAAAGTTGTAGCCTTCGTCTCTGTATTTCCTCACCTGCAACCACACCTTAAATTCGGTGGGAAGCTTCTTCTTTTTCATCCACTGAGGACGAGCCAGTTAAGAAGCCTCATGAACGAAAATGGGTAAAGCCTCAGAGGTCCCTATCATCCTTTCCTCCAGAAGAGGCATTTGCGGAGATGACACATTCTCATCAGCTTCTCTGATGGAAGCCAAGACCCCTTCCTTCAACTCAAGATCCACCTGTGTAACGCCCCGCTTCCCAAAAGACACCGGAAGAGAGAAAGTTACGAGGTCTGCATGAACTGGAGCGGTGAAGTTCAAGTTCAATGAGCATCTGTGATTATAACAACAAGGCAGGTCCTTGCATGCATCTCAGAACAATAGAAAACATTCATAAAATTTAAAGCCACATCCAGAAAGAAAGTCCATACACGAAATAAAACGCAAAGGCCACAGCTGGGCCAAAGTAACTACAACGGAAACGTACACTAAACAAAAGCTGAAAGCAAAACTAATGGAAGGCAGCAACGGGGAAGGTCTCTAATCCTCCGCAAGGAGAGACTCGATGTCAACGGCGAACTCCTGTGTCTCTAAGTCAGGTGTCTCAAAAGAATCCTCCTGGTACTCTAGCTCGGGATCTGACATACATCCAAAAACATGAATATATGTCAGCAAGGGTCTGGAAGGAGAGGTCAGAAACGAAGGCAAGGTGTACAAAATAATATGAAATTAGGAAGCATTGATAGTTTATTTCGAGGTGTCATCAACAAGTTTAAACATAGCAATTCTACGTGAAGTAAAGTAAAGCATTCCTAACATGTAGTTCTAAACAGTTTAGGAAGTAAAGTAAAGCTTTTCTTTTGAGTTATTAACATGGCAATTTAACTGAGACAACAATAGTAATTGCAAGTTCAGCGTCAGTATTTCATATCTCTCATAGGGTTCATGCCTTTAGGACGTGATGAGTGGATCGTTCTTCTCACGGGGTTTTTACCGTGATTGACGCTATCCCACCGCATGCAGGTGGTGCTCTTGAAAAGAGGACCCTTTCATACGCCTAGTGGCTGTTCAACCCTAAACCCTCCCCAAATTTGTGTTGAAACATAAGCCAGCCTTCTTGACTCACACGACATCATGAATTCACGATTTCGCCTTCGAGGCGCATGATTTCACGATGTCACAATTTCGCCTTCGAGGCGCACGATTTCACGATGTCACTCATTTGTTAAACATTCCAAAAATGGCCAGACAAGATATGCACCAATTTAACAATGTGAATATTTCATACTGTACAACGTTTACATTTGTTAAAAGAATGTTGGACAATGTGTACGACAATTAAAAGAAATGTTGAACAGGTGGATTTAGTGAACATGCTACAGATGTTGATTTTCTTTGCCAATGTTTAAAGCTAAAGCATATCAAATTATATGTCGATGGATTACATTTTTAGTCTAGAATATCATGGTATTAATTTCATGCGTCATTTCATGTGCAGATTTTGAGTTATACATCTTTAAACGAAAATGACTAAAAGAGCATCCAACTTCAAAAATTCATAGTAAATTGTACACTTGCCTGATTTCAGCGTTCTTGGTGTCGTTGGGTTCGTCTCAACGGGTACTACACTACAGTGAGATCGGTTCGCTGGTGTGATAAAACATACAATCAGATCAGGTCCTTTTTGATCATAACAACGTTATAAAAATTCCTACGACGTCTAATAGTCTATTTTTATTAGGTTCTCTACATTACGGTGTGGGTTGAAGATTAGTGATAGGTATACTAACCGTTTATGCAGCGAAGGGCTGCGACGGTGCAGTGAGGGGTAGCGACAGATCTGAACGGCGTCTACGACGTCTACGGACTAAGTTCTCGCCATGGTAGCGAGGGATTATGTAGGTGGGCAGATCTACGTGTGGAGGAGGTGATGATGGCCATTGGGTTGCTGTCGAGTTATGTGGCAGCGAGGAGAGGAAGCGGCGGCTGTTTTGGGTGGAGCTGGGCATCAGATAGGGGTCGGTGGCCTCTTGCGTGCGTGGAGGAGGGGAGATGGAAGGTGGGGGAGGCTGGAGGCTGAGGCTTGAAGGAGCCGGCGATTAGGTTCATGTGTGGATGAGGGAGGAGGCCAGCGGGAGGCTCAGCGTGGAGGAGCAAGGGAGGGGGCTGCAAGTCGATGAGAGGGCAACCTGGGCGCTGGCGTGTGCTACATTGCAGGGAAGGAGCTAGGCGGAGCTGGGTTGCGCACGGCTGTCGGCGGGGGGAAAGGGCGAAGGGAGAGATCTGGGCGGCGACTAGACAGGGGAGAGGGGAGATGGCCGCAAGTTCTGATGGTGTGGGTGAGGCTGCCTTATTCATGGATGAAAGGGAGGGCGACTGCTAGTTGTTTTTAGTCCCTAGGGTTTATAATTGGGGGGAAGGGGTAGCACATGAGAGACCCTAGGTTTGTTTTTGGCTGGTTCTAAGAGTGTGGGGCCTTGGGAAAAAGTTGGGTGTAATATTTTGAATGGATCCATGTAGCAGACCTGGGTGCGGCTAGGTCTAGGGAAAACTAGGGTTTAAAGTATAATAGGAAGGTTATGGGAAGTTAATGGGGGATTAAAATCTTTTGCTAGTAAGGAAAGGAGATTGAATTTTGAATTAGTGATTAGGAGAGGAATAATGGGATTAATAATGTCAATTTAATTATAGGTTTAATAAGATTTAATTAGGAGATTTTTAAAATTATTTGAATTAGAATTTGAATTAAGTATTTAATAAACTTATTAATGGTAAAATTTTAAAAAACTAACAACGGCTAAAACGCTTAGGCCTCATAACTGATACGGGTACGCGATATACCTACGCCTAACGACAAGTACGTAATACGAATACGTGGCAAATACGGGTACAGAGAAAACGTACAACCAGAGAGAATACGAATGAAACGTATCCCTAAAAACTGGTCGTTACATCCTACCCACCTTAAGAACGATTCCGTCCTCGGAATCTTATCAGTTAGGGTACCGGGAAATACATAAGGGTATCGCTCGCATCTCTTCTTCTAATGTATACACACCATAAAACCATCATGCCATATACAAATAGTATTTCTAATACTAATATCAATATCAACAGTAGTACCACCGATAATACTAATAAACGACCATGATAATAGAAATAATAATACACATACATACATCACTAATTACATATCAATATTAATACTAATATACCACGACCAAAACATAATACATTTAATATTGTTCCATCCTACAAATATAATTCCAACCAACATTATATTTGGGGTGAATAGTAACACTTTACTACACACCCACGTCAGTTTATTAGATGCAAGTATGCCATCACCTTGCACACTCACATTATTACTATTACATAATGCATTACCATATACTTTATACACTCACAATCCACAATGATATAGTATTACACGTCACATAAACATACAAGTTCAATCATTTGTTAATTAACACCTCAATTGTACAATCACTTTTACATATCACATAATACCATAGACACCATATAATACATATCACCACACGTGTATACATGCACATAATACATTATCCATACACAGATATAGATATGCCCTATTCATATAGTACTATGGTTATCATAATCTACCCACCTTAAGATCAAGTCCGTCCTTAGACTTCCTTGAACAGGGTCGACATAGGGGTGAGCGGACTTAGACCCTAAGGTCTTTCTATCCCAGTCATACATACATTATAATGAAACAATGTACATCCATATGCATATACTTACTCATATATCACACACTTTTAAATACATATACATACATTCATTTTACATACATATACATACTTACACTATTACACGCATATCTCGTATCTACATAGGACATATATATGTACACACAATTATACACAACTATGGTAATTTACATAGGGCTAGTATACTATTACATACACCCATATATACATAGTCACAAACATACGACTATGCATACTTCCTGGTATACACATGCTCATACATCATCCCGTAGAGGTAATATGATATTATAATCCTACCGTACATAGAACACACTTATTCACACACACACACACACACACACACACACACACACACACACACACACACACACACACACACACACACACACCTATAACTAAGCACATACTTATCCACGCATGAGCACACGCCCATACGCACTAATATACTTAGATCATACAATTAATCTATTCACTCAATTATAAGTACACCTATTATCACTACACTTAGCATGCACATAATTTACTAGCACACAATTACAAGCATCGACAAGTACATCCATAAGTATATGCATCTAGTAGATATTCAAACACCAATTTTAATACCTACGGATATCCCTATAGTAATATAGTTATCCATCTATACGTACAAGTATTACGCTAACCACTATATGTATACCATATAAATCACGTATAATATCGTGTGTGCATATACATATTCAACACAATAGACAACCATAATATACTAATAAACTAAGGGTATGCTCACTCATATAAGTGTAGGACACAGAGATCCATGCACATTAGTCCACACACACTATCTACATATACAATATGAACATCACAATAATACTGATGGATCTACTATACTTATACTATAAGTTTGGTTCCGCCTCATACGTAACTCCTCCTGAGTAGGAATATACCTTAAACTTGGTCAGTGGGAATGTATCCTAACCTTCGGGGCAAGGACGACGACGACTAGCTCCAAGTCGTGAGTCGGATAATCCTTCTCGTGAATCTTCAGGTGACGAGAAACATATACGATCACGCGACCGTGCTGGTGTCAGACATATACAAGCCTTTGCCTGATGCGTCACGAAGGATCTCGAGTCCTTCAGTCTTATCTGGTATAACCAGGACTGGGGTAGATGTAAACCTTGCTCCCAATATCTCAAAAGCCTGTTTGCAAGGGTCTGACTAAGTAACTCGACGTCCTTCCACATCAATTGAGTCATGGGCTCGACTACCCTCGAGAATTCCTTAATCGACGGTGCTAACTTGACAATCCTGGAGCTCCTGATGTCTGTTGTCGACCAATAGGGGTAAGCCAGTTACTGACCGAGTGTAGCCTTCTTTGGATCGACAGAGATATCGTCGCCCGACACCACATGTCCAAGGAATGCGATACGGCCTGGCCAGAGTTTGCACTAGCTGTACTTGGCATACCAATGATGATGGCAAAGAGTCTCTACGATGCTCCTCCTCACTCTTTGAATAGACTTAAGATTATCTATTGCTATCACTACGGATTTATTCAGAAACTCACTGAATATGTTACTCATACGATTCATGGATACTGCAGGGTCGTTGGTCACATCAAGCATTACGACAACGAACTCGCAGTGTCCATATTTCGGTCCGGGAAGCTGTCTTGTAGATATCTTCATTCTTGACATCACTTGGTGGTATACGCTCCTGAGATCCAACTTCGAGAAACTCCTGATCCACCGGGTTGATCGAAGGTATTTTCGGTGCTAGGTAACCGGTAGTTATTCCTCGCAGTGGCCTTGTCCGGATCCCGATAATCCACGCACATTCTCCTCGATCCGTCCTCCTTCTTGATCAACAGGACATGTGCACCCCAGGAATGGATGAATCCTCTCTCTAACAGGTCATCCAATTGCTTACGTCACTCTTCCAGTTCCGTAGGAGTCATGCGATAAGGCGCCTTCGAGATCGGTCGAGTATTCAACACAAGTTCGATGTTGAATTACAACGCTCGATCAGGCGGCAATCCCAAAAATATTCTCCGGAAATACGTCTTTGAAGTCTCGAACCACTGCAGGCTTCTCGGTTCGACTTGCATAGGAGCGACGGTTACTACGTTCTGCTAGGTCCGGAATTGATAGGTCTGAGCGAACGACTAATGAAACTCTAAAACCTAGTACGGTCCGAGCTGGGTGAGAAACCACTAAGGTGACTCCTAGGACGATAATACTAATTCTCAGCAAAAGTGTCTAACTAGCAAGCACGGTCGTCTAATTAAATCTTCCTACAATCTTGGTCTAATGGGTTCCCTATTGTGCTGAGACAAGATACTCGGGCACACTTCGTATACGAGATAATTCTAGATGTTTGGCTAATAGTAGTATTTCTATTGTTCTGAGTTTTGCAAATGCATGACCTGCATGGGCAACCACTAAAACCTGTAACGCCCCGCTTCCCAAAAGACACCGGAAGAAGTTACGAGTTTCGCATGAACTGGAGCGGTAAAGCTCGAGTTCAATGTGCGTCTGTGATTATAACAACAAGGCAGGTCCTTGCATGCATCTCAGAACAATAGAAAACATTCATAAAATTTAAAGCCACATCCAGAAAGAAAGTCCATACGCGAAATAAAACGTAAAGGCCACAGCTGGGCCAAAGTAACTACAACGGAAACGTACACTAAACAAAAGCTGACAGCAAAACTAATGGAAGGCAGCAATGGGAAAGGTCTCTAATCCTCCGCATGGAGAGACTCGGCATCAACAGTGAACTCATGTTTCTCTAAGTCAAGTGTCTCAAAAGAATCCTCCTGGTACACTAGCTCGGGATCTGACATACATCCAAAAACATGAATGTATGTCAGCAAGGGTCTGCAAGGAGAGCTCAGAAACTAAGGCAAGGTGTACAAAATAATATGAAATTAGGAAGCATTGATAGTTTATTTCGAGGTGTCAGCAACAAGTTTAAACATAGCAATTCTACGTGAAGTAAAGTAAAGCATTCCTAACATGCAGTTCTAAACAGTTTAGGAAGTAAAGTAAAGCTTTTCTTTTGAGTTATTAACATGGAAATTTAACTGAGACAACAATAGTAATTGCAATTTCAGTGTCAGTATTTCATATCTGTCATAGGGTTCACGCCTTTAGGACGTGATGAGTGGATCGTTCTTCTCACGGGGGTTTTACCTTGATTGACGCTACCCCACCACATGCGGGTGGTGCTCTTGAAAAGAGGACCCTTTCATATGCCTAGTGGCCGCTCAGCCCTAAGCCCACCACAGATTTGTGCTGGAACACGAGCCAGCCTTGTCGACTCACACGACATCACGAAGTCACGAATTCGCCTTCGAGATGCACGATTTCACGATGTCACAATTTCACCTCCGAGGCGCACGATTTCACGATGTCACTCATTTGTTAAACATTCCAAAAATGGCCAGACAAGATATGCACCAATTTAACAATGTCAATATTTCATTTTGTACAACGTTTACATTTGTTACAAGAATGTTGGACAATGTGTACGACAATTAAAAGAAATGTTGAACATGTGGGTTTAGTGAACATGCTACAGATTTTGATTTTCTTTGCCAATTTTAAAGCTAAAGTATATCAAATTATATGTCGATGGATCACATTTTTAGTCTAGAATATCATGGTATTAATTTCATGTGTCATTTCACGTGCAAATTTTGAGTTATACAGCTTTAAACGAAAATGACTAATAGAGCATCCAACTTCAAAAATTCATAGTAAATTGTACACTTGCCTGATTTCAGCGTTCTTGGTGTCGTTAGGTTCGTCTCGACGGGTACTACGCTACGGTGAGATTGGTTCTGGTGTGATAAAACATACAATCAGATCATATCCTTTTTGATCATAACAACGTTATAAAAATTCCTACGACGTCTAATAGTCCATTTTTATTAGGTTCTCTACATTACGGTGTGGGTTGAAGATTAGTGATAGGTTTACTAACCGTTTATGCAGCGAAGGGCAGCGACGGTGCGGTGAGGGGTAGCGACAGATCTGAACGACGTCTACAGACTGAGTTCTCGCCACGGCAGCGAGGGAATCTACACGTGGGCAGATTTACGTGTGGAGGAGGTGATGATGGCCATTGGGTTGCTGTCGAGTTGTGTGACAGCATGGAGAGGAAGCGGTGGCTGTTTTGGGTGGACCTGGGCATCGGATAGTGGTCGATGGCCTCTTGCGTGCGTGGTGGAGGGGAGATGGAAGGTGGGGGAGGCCAGAGGCTGAGGCTTGAAGGGGCCGGTGGTTGGGTTCACGCGTGGATGAGGGAGGAGGCCGGTGGGTGGCTCAGCATGGAGGAGCAAGGGAAGGGGCTGCACGTCGATGAGAGGGCGACCTGGGCGCTGGCGTGTGCTGCATTGCAGGGAAGGAGCTAGGCGGAGCTGGGTTGCGCATGGCTGCCGACGGGGGGGAAGGGCGAAGGGAGAGATTTGGGCAGCGACTAGACAGTGGAGAGGGTAGATGGCCGTGAGTTCTGATGGCGTGGGTGAGGCTGCCTCGTGCGTGGATGAAAGGGAGGGCGACTGCAAGTTGTTTTTAGTCCTTAGGGTTTATAATAGGAGGGGAAGGGGCAGCACGTGAGAGACCTTAGGTTTGTTTTTGGCTGGTTCTAAGAGTGTGGGGCCTTGGGAAAAAGTTGGGTTAATATTTTGAATGGATCCATGTAGCAGACCTGGGTGCGGCTAGGTCTCGGGAAAACTAGGGTTTAAAGTATAATAGGAAGGTTATGGGAAGTTAACGGGGGATTAAAATCTTTTGCTAATAAGGAAAGGAGATTGAATTTTGAATTAGTGATTAGGAGAGGAAAAATGGGATTAATAATGTCAATTTAATTATAGGTTTAATAAGATTTAATTAGGAGGATTTTTAAAATTATTTTAATTATAATTTGAATTAAGTATTTAATAAACTTATTAATGGTAAAATTAAAAAAAAAAACAATAGCGGCTAAAATGCTTAGGACTCGTAGCTGATACGGGTATGCGATTTACATACGCCTAACGACAAGTACGTAATACGAATACGTGATAAATACGGGTACAGAGAAAACATACAACCAGAGAGAATGCGAATGAAATGTATCCCTAAAAACTGGTCGTTACAACTTGGTATTCTAGGACGACCATGCCTGCAAGGAAAAAAGCAAAATTCAATAAGACGAAGATCAAATGGGTGATGGGTGGGTTTGGATCGACCTTTCATCCATATGATGTTGTGCATTACCGAGTCAATCCACAACCATTTCGTCTTCCTAGCCTCCTCTGGCAGCTTCAACAATGAATCGGTGATTTTCTTCCCCTAATCAGATAAAGGCTTGTCTTCAGTCGTGCCCAAATCAGGCACACCCCATCAAGTGTAGTAACTCACCTCGCCTTGAAATACCACGAATATAAATTCGTCCTTCAAATTCAGATTCGAGGTGGGGATGTCGTCAAATAATTGTAATGCCCTACCAGCTACTGCACAAGTACTAGAGGGGGGGTGAATAGTACTTTAAAATAATAAGGCGTATAATTCCAAATTAAATTGCACACAACTACCAAATCAATTTGCGGAAGCTTAAATTGAATGACAACAATGAAATTAACAATGCAAACAAACGATGTTAATGGGTTCGGATCCACCCAAGTCTCCCCGACTTGTTCCCGGTGATCCTACGTCCCAACCATCCGGATCCCCTCCGGATACTTGAGTTAGAAACCCTAACTCAAGATTTCCACTATGAATATCTTGTGAAAAACCTTCACAAGATCAAATCATACATGCAATGGCAAAGTGAATCCCACAACCCGGGATCACAAACTTCTCTCACAACCGAGAGAGCCAATAAGCAATATAAAGAGTTTAAATGAAATAAATACTCTTACCACAAAATCCTATACCTTGAGTTTTTCTTACCCAATAGGTGGAATGAAGGATTTGAGGAAGATGAAGTTACCAAACCCTAGCACCAAGGAAATGAGCAGCAATGGGTGCCTAGGGATGATTTGGAAACTTGAATCAAGCAATAGCTTGAAGAGCTCACCAAGAACAAGCTTCTCTCTAGATCTAGAAATGAGAGAGAATGGGTTTCTTGTGAGGAAGAGAGCTTTAGATTTGAAGGAGAATAGCTATTTCTTTTGAACTCAATGAATCTCTTAATGGCAGCTCTGTTTTAGATAGAAATGACCTAGGTTCGTATTTATAGGAACCCAAAAACATAAGTTAGGTCAATCTCCAACGGAAAGAAATCTGAGAGAATTAGTCGGTCAAAGAACAATCACTGACCGACTAGTTCATCAACTAGTCGGTCAGTCACAAAGCATGGACCGACTAAGAGCAGATCTGAGAAGAGATAGAATTTCAGACCTAGAAAACTAATCGGTCCAAGAACACTGTCTGACCGACTAGTTTCACAACTAGTCGGTCATCCAATGAACGTAGACCGACTAAGAGGCAAAACAACATAGTCTGAAGGCAAGTTGACTTAGTCGGTCCAAGAACAAAAGTTGACCGACTAGATTGTCAACTAGTCGGTCATCAAACGTTCTTAGACCAACTAACGGTAAACAGTAGCTTAGGAGAAATTTGGCATGTACAGTAAATCACAACTAGTCGGTCAAAGAAGCATCACTGACCGACTAGTTCACAAACTAGTCGGTCGGTGAGTCAACATAGACCGACTAACTGTAAACAGTAAAGAACAAAGATTTAACTGACTGAAACTAGTCGGTCCAAGAACAGTGGCCGATCGACTAGATCACCATCTAGTCGGTCAGTACTTGTTCTTGTACTAACTAACATGCACAACAAAGTCCGAATCGAAGCGCGACGCTTCGAGGAAGTTAGAGTGAACTTGTGCAAGAATCCTAGAGCTACGAAATGAGCGAAATGAAGATAGAAACGTAAGATATACTCAAGGCTTAACATTCTATCAATCGAAACTAAAAGACTATAAATAAAACCTTAATAAACGGTCTTTGAGAGCTTCGATTGAATCTTCATTACTTCCAAAGCGTTGTAAGAGCTTCAACGAAGCTTTAGGCTTGAATACGAGCTTTTGGAAGTGTTGAGATGTCGCTTTGAATATTCTCGTGAAATTGGCGACGATCTCCAATACTGCGCTCACAAATTGTTAGTTCATGGATTATTTATGTTTGCTCATCATCAAAACCAAATCCGGGGAGTCCAATATTCAACATTCTCCCCCTTTTTGGTGATGACAAACCAACATAAATAATAATCGAAAATAATAATTCAAATGTAAAATACTTACTCCCTCTGCATTGATGACACGTTAATTCCAAAATGAATACAAATGAATTGCATCAAGCAGACGAGTAAGATAAATAAAATGAATTGATTTTTGAAATATCGGATTTTGAAAATCCTTATATGTATCTTAACTCCCCCTGAATCTAACATATCAAACTAGATTCTTGGAAATTGAGTTAAATTTTTCATTTGCGCTATTTATTATCATTATCTCATTATCTCTCCCCCTTTGGCATTATCCCAAAAATGGGGGGCATACAACGACAACAATTAGGAAATGTAAAATCCAACATCGGGAGTCGTAGACAAAGACAATGGACCAACTTGACACCAAGGAAAAAAAATGTGGAAATTAAAACAAGGTGTGTCAAATTTTCCATTATCAATAAAAATCAACGATAATCAAAATCATCAAAAATACCAAATGTTTATTCATTTCTTGAATAAAGAAACATACTCTTCAATATTCAATATTCTTGGTTAAATTTGTGCATGGAAAACAATTCTATACAATTATAGAATTTAAATCTATTTAACCAAGTTTTCATGCGTCGAGCGACGAAATCTCATTTCAAATATATTCAACGAATATTAAAATTTGCACGACGAATAAAAGACAGAGTGAACGATGATGAACATATATATATGCAGAGACAACATGAATAAATCCAAAAAGATATCACATCGAATATATGAGATACATATCAAGCGCTACATATTATCAAAAAGAAATACATCATCATCATCGATACAATATACCCATCAAAAGGAAATACATCATCATCATCATCATTCTCATCAAAATAAATACAACAGCAGCGACGTCATCCAAAATACATCAAAACATAATAACCCTCATACCCTATCCTAACCCAAAATACTCTCGCAGAGATATATCATCCAAAGCGTATATGGAGAGTCCTCGGAACAACGATCACGAGGAGGAGGCAGGATCTGCAGCGTCCGTGGGTCCAGTCGACGGAGTGGACTCAGGATCTGCAGGGAGTAGAGGCGTCTCAACAGATGGAATCGTCGGGGCAGGAGTCGAGATCTCAGCAACAGGCTCAACAGCAGCATGAGTCTCGACAGAAGCAGCAGCAGCAGATACATGAGCAGGCTCGGAAACTGGGTCAGCAGCAGGCTCAGAAGGTTGAAGAGCTGCAGCAGATGGCTCTGGAACACCGGAAGAGGTGGCAACTCCAGGAGCAGAAGAGGAAGTACCAGCAGCAGTAGAAGTGCCCTTGGGGGCACGAGTCGAAGCACGACAGATCTCCTCAACGTCCTCCTCATCCATCTCATCCAACTCCTCTCCCTCAGACACGGAAGGAGGAAGCTCAACACCCATCTGACGGGCCATACGACAGACCACCTCCTCGGTACGAGCCAAGCGGGACTCGTGACGAAGAAGTATCCGGACGACGTCATCAAGGGTGGCAATGGGAGTAGCAGAGGCACCGGCAGAGGCAGGGACAGACGCTGAAGGAGTCGTCCTCTGAACGTGACGAAGCGCCGCAAGAGATTTCTTGACGGCCGTCGCATTCAGGGGAGGACCAAGGGGACGCTCATCGTCACGAGGCAATGTGACACGAAAATGACGAAACACGAGGGTCAACATGCAAGGAAATGGGATATGAGCCGATTTATTGGACTTTCGAATACACTCGAAAGAGTCAATCTTATCGAGTATAATTCGAGCCCAATTAATCGAGCTCCCCATGAAGATCGCATAGATAAGCTTCAAAAATGGCTGGGATGGTAAAGATGAGGATCCGTACTTGGGAAGCAAGCACGACTTCAGAATCAGATTAAGGACCCATGCATTTGGCTTGAAAGATTTAGATGGCACGCCAATCATGGCAGGAGGAATCTGATGGAAAATCTCTGAAAGGATGGTCTGATCAAGAGAAGAAATATCATCTACCGAGATATCAGAAGGAAGAAGGCCAGACGAAGAGATACCCAAAATCTCTCCTAAGATTTCCGCAGTGAGGACTATAGGAGTCCCCAAAACGGTCGTCTCAACAGAGTGGGTCTGATCGTACTGACCCCGGATCCTATTAGCATAGAAAAGCTTCACTAATCTAGGGTAGGGGTGAGGATTCGCCTTCGGGTCATATCGAAGGTAATCGAGAAGACCCGACGACGACAGAAGATCAGCTAACCCTATGAAGTCGCTAAACTGGACGAAATGCTCCAGAAGCAGCGGGCAATGTTCGATACGGTTATATGCCGCGAGACACAAAGGGTCATCGCGACATAAGGAAATATCGACACCGCCCACCGGCATCGGACCCTTTCCCTTAGGTTTTCGAGTAGACGTACGAGGGTGGGTGCTAGACTCGGGATGAATAGGAGGAGTGGGTTCCCTATGAGTCTCGGTCTCGGGGTTATACTCCGTATCGGAATCGGTAGGAGTATGGAACGAAGATTGAGAAGCAAGAATTTTGGCCTTAGGCTTAGGCTTGGGTTTGGGTTTCGGTTGACCTCTAGGTTTAGCGGTCGTCGTCCTCTTCTTCTTGAGAGGAGGCGAAGACGACGAAGGATGGGTGGTCTTGGCTCTACGCTTCGGAGGGGTTGGATGCTCGGGATCCGAAGAGATTGGATCAACGGTCATCGGAGAGGGGCTAGAGGGAGTGATCGGAATGCGTGTTCTTCCCATAGTCGAAGCAAGACACGGGACAAAGAGATGAAACGAAGAAGCCCTAGCCGAAACAAAAGATAAACCCTAAGAACCCTAGAAACCGAGCAAGCCCTAGCTCTAGGAAATGAAATCTAACCCTAGGAGGAGAGGAGATCACCTAGAACGAGGGGCCGACGGAGGAGATCGACGGAAATGGCCGGAAAAATGGCCGGAGAATGATCGGAAGTCGAAGGGTTTCGAGGGAGGTCGGGGTTTTGAGCGGAGAGAGAAGAAATATCGATCGATTAGAATGAAAATCGATCGACTAAACTGAGTTTAAGTCGGTCGATTTCCCAAATGACCAAACAGCCCCTGGCACAACTAGTCGGTCACAGTTCAAGCACTGACCAACTAGATCACGATCTAGTCGGTCGGTCAATGAGCTTGAACCGACTAGGTGCAAACAGTGGCTGAATCCAAGAATTACTGACAAGATTTAGTCGGTCTGCGTTCAAGTACTGACCGACTAGATCAAGATCTAGTCGGTCGGTCACTGAACATGAACCGACTAAAGAGTCAAAAACTTGAAAAATCAAGTTCTCTCCACAATACGCTTGGACGATAAATCTCAAAACTCTCAATAAACATCTAAACTACCCCATTAATCATCGGAAAACAGAAATTTGACGATTACGCACAAATCGAACGAAAAATTAAGATATCACATAAAATTCCCGAAAAATCCAATAATTCTAGTATGAAAGAGATATTGTCAAGAATAATAGCATGCAAAATTATTGAATGAAACATGAATCCTATATCTCGGATTCACCCATAATCCCCAATTCTCGACGCAACCGCACAAAGGAGTCCTCCTTTAGGGGTTTCGTGAAAATATCGGCGATTTGCTTTTGGGTTTCAACGTACACTAGAATGATGTCCTTTTTAGCAACATGGTCATCTAAAAAGTGGTGTCGGACATCTATGTGTTTCGAACGGGAATGATGTACCGGGTTCTTGGAAAGACATATTGCACTTTGGTTGTCAACCATGATAGGGCAAGTATCACAATTTATACCAAAGTCTTTAAGTGTGTGTCTCATCCAAAGAACTTGAGCACACGCGGCACCGGCGGCAATATATTCCGCCTCGGTGGTTGAAAGTGATACGGAATTTTGCTTCTTGGAAAACCAAGAGACAAGAGAATTTCCTATAAAATGGCAAGTGCCACTAGTACTTTTCCTGTCGGATTTGCATCCCGCATAATCTGCATCACCATATGAGATTAACTCATATGTGCTAGATTTCGGATAAAGTAATCCAAAATCTAAAGTGTAACTTAGATAGCGAAAAATACGCTTTACCGCTACTAAGTGAGACTCCTTAGGTTGAGACTGATAATGAGCACATATACATACGGCAAACATAATATCGGGCCTACTTGCGGTAAGATAAAGCAAACTACCTATCATACCTCGATATAAACGAATGTCTACATCCTTACCGCCCGTATCCTTGTCAAGATGCGTAGTCGTGCTCATTGGAGTCTTTTTCCCGGAGGCATTCTCCATTCCAAATCGCTTTAGCAACTCCACCGTGTACTTCGTTTGGTGGATGAAGATTGCATCGTTCATTTGGCGAATTTGGAGACCTAAGAAATATTTGAGTTCGCCCATGTGGCTCATCTCAAATTGTTCCTTCATAACATTAGAAAACTCTTCGCAAAGAGCGAAGTTAGTAGCACCGAAAATGATATCATCAACATAAATTTGAACTAATAAAATATCATTATTCGCATGCTTAATAAAAAGTGTTGAATCGGCTTCGCCCATTTTAAAATTCAAATCCAAAAGAAAATTCTTTAGGCGATCATACCAAGCTCGAGGAGCTTGTCTCAAACCATAAAGAGCTTTCTTTAGTTTAAAAACGAGATTTGGAAATTTTTCATTTACGAAGCCCGGAGGTTGTGAAACGTAAACTTCCTCAACGACATCTCCGTTTAAAAATGCACGTTTAACATCCATTTGAAATAATTTAAAATTCTTATGGCATGCAAAAGACAAAAGTAATCTAATTGATTCTAATCTAGCTACCGGAGCAAAGGATTCTTCGAAATCAATACCTTCCTCTTGTCGATAGCCTTGAGCTACTAACCGAGCTTTGTTCCGGACGACGACTTGGTTTTCGTCGGTTTTGTTCTTGAAGATCCACTTTGTCCCTATGACGGTGTGGTTCTTCGATGGCAATGGAACAAGCTCCCATACTTCATTCCTCTCGAATTGAATGAGCTCGTCCTCCATGGCTAAGATCCAAGCGCTATCTTCGCATGCTTCATTAATATTCTTTGGCTCTATCGATGAGGCAAAGGCACAATTTGCGAAGCGGTGAACTTGGGATCTTGTCTTGACACTATCATAGATATTGCCAATGACTTGCTCATGGGGATGGTCACGAACTGAATGAAGCCGTTTGGGAATACCTTGATCACTTGGAACATTCTCAACAACTTCATTAGTTGGGTTAGTCTCAATAGAATCAATAGAATCATTAGACTTAGAATTATCAAACGAATCACATAAAACATCCATAGAATCATTATCATTTGAAATTCTAGTTGGAACAAATCCTTCATTAAATGAGACATGAAGCGATTCCTCGATCGTTGAGGTTCGTTTGTTGAATATCCGGTAGGCTTTGCTACGCGTAGAATATCCAACAAAAATCCCCTCATCGGATCTCGGATCGAATTTGTCCAAACTACCATATGTGTTCTTAATAAAACATTTCGAACCAAAAACACGGAAATGTTTAACTTGAGGCAACCTACCAAACAACAATTCATAACAAGTTTGTTTAGTGCCGGGCCTCAAAAGTATTCTATTAAACACATAGCAAGCGGTGTGTACCGCTTCCGCCCAAAATTGATGGCCAAGTTGGCTATCATCAAGCATAGTGCGAGCACACTCCACTAGCGTCCTGTTCTTTCTCTCAACTACACCATTTTGAGGAGGTGCACGAGGGAAAGAGAAAGTGTGAGTAATACCAACTTCATCACAAAATGTCTCAAAAGACTCATTCTCAAATTCACCTCCATGATCACTACGAATAGTGACAATGGTGGTTCCTAAGAGATTTTGTACTTTCTTAACAAAAATTGTGAAGTTTTCAAAAGCTTCATTTTTATTGCACAATGAAAATACCCAAGTAAATCTTGAATAGTCATCTACGATGACAAGTCCATACCTTGCATTTCCTAAGGAAGCAACTCTAGTTGGCCCAAATAAGTCTAGATGTAATAGCTCTAGTGGCCGTTTAGTAGAGATGCTTTTCTTAGGTTTAAATGAAGATTTAGGAAGCTTGCCGCGTTGACAACAATCACAAAAACTTTTCTTTTCAAAAACAAGCTTCGGAAAACCTTTAATAGAATTCAATTTTGAAAGCTTATATAGTGTTCCAAAGTTCACATGTCCAAAGCGTCGATGCCATAAGTGTTGTTCACTTGTGTTGGCAACGAGACATTGTTCATATGACTTAGGAAGATCCAAAATATAGATGTCTTTACGACGAGTTCCGGAAAATAATAATTTTTCATTATCCTTTCTTAAAATATGACACAATCCTTTCGCAAAGCTAACTTTGTAACCTTTGTCACAAAGTTGACTTATTGAAATAAGATTATGATTTAAACCACTAACAAGATACACATCACTAATTAATGGTTTAGAAGGGTTACCGACATTACCAACACCTATGATGGTTCCGCTCTCGTTGCCCCCAAATACGACGCGGTTTCCATTCGCAATGGGAACCACTCCGGAGAGCAAACGAGCGTCACCCGTCATGTGTTTGGAGCACCCGCTATCGAGTATCCAATTCCCTTTGGAGCTAAATTTAAATTTGTTGCTCCTTCCCTTTTTCTTTTCCTTGAGTACCTAAAGATAGACAATTTCATATCATGGTACCCAAGGTCATTGGGTCCAAGGGATTAGACCTTTGGAAGCCAAGTCCAAGTGGACTTAGACTTCCCCACATAATTCTTACTATGCACAACATCCGAAAAATAAGCATTCATATATATTTGTTTTTCGTCCATGCTTGTGTCCTTTGGGCTCCAAATAGTGAAAATTTTGGGAGCTATCATCCTATTGGGTGCATGCATGCTACGTTGATTTCTACGTGATGCATGTTGTGGATAGGCATACGGGACATGATGGAATGGTGCATGACGAGAATTATTCATATGATGAGGTGGGTGTACATATGCATGTGTGGGAACACGTGCGTGAGGGTGTCTCACTTGGTGTGCACGTGCCCGGGTGTGTTGCATAAAAATCATCATAAGTGTGAGACGGTGGAGTAGGACGTGTGTTCCTACGTGGCATGGTATTGGTGTACATGTAAGCATGCCCCTTCTTTGGAGGTCCACCCAAAGTGGGTTTCTTTCCGAAAGAGGGTGTGGACGAGGTGGAAGCACCATTGGAAGATGAACTTCCAATAGAGTGTTTGCTCCCACTCGTTGAGGCTTCGGAAGTTGGCCTAACAAAAGTAGTGACCGACTTGGATGAATTTCCCATCATATACCCCAAGCCAATGTGGTGTTTGGCCGGAAGTAAGTCTTTTAGGATATTATCCAAATGGCCCTTACCTTTGTTGAATTTGTTGATTCGGCCCAATGTGTTCTCATATTTCTCTTTGAGAGAACGCAAAGAAGTATCCAAAGTGGATATTTGCGAAGTGAGCACATAAACACGAGATTTAAGATTCTCGTTCTCAATACTCAAGGTCGAGTTTTGATAAGTTAAATCCGCTATCTCATGTTCTTCCGTATCCTCAATTCTAGCATGTTCAAGTTTAGATTTGAGATTCACAATCTCATTTCTTAACTCTTCAACAACGGTGTCGTTGTTGGTGATGATAGTCTTAAGCGATGTTTGAATGCTAGCTAGGTCATCTTTTACCTTAGTATATCTATTTACTAACTTAGTATATTTTGACCAAAGTTGAGTGTTAGCATCCCTAATATCATCCATCGTTACCTCATCGCTTTCTTCATCACTATCATCGGAAGAGGAGGATCCTTGATCGTGCTCCTCTCTTGCCATGAAGCACATATGTGCTTGTTCCACTTTCTCATCATCCGACTCTCCGCTTGAGGAATCCTCGGAGTCGGTGAATGTTGCTCCGACAAGTCCTTTCTTGTACCCCTTTTTGTATTTCTTGGACTTATCGAATTTTGGCGCCTTCCACTTCTCCTTTTGTTTGTTGAGAGGACACTCCGCTTTCATGTGTCCTGGCTTATTGCACTTGAAACACAAAGGAGAGGAAGAGGCGTTAGAAGAACCAAATTTACCTTTGGTCTTGAAGTTACCTTTCCGAAAGAAACGGTTGAACTTCTTGGCCATGAGTGCCATGGACTCCAAGTCCAACTCGTTTTCCGAGTCTTCATCATCGGAAGATGTGGATGAAGCCGCCTTGAATGCAATCGCCTTTTTCTTAGGCGCATCTAGGTTCAAATATGACTTCATCTTTTCTTGTAGCTTCACCTTGCTATCTTTGCGTACCTTGTATGACATCAAGGTACCCATTAGTTGAACTACGGTATATTTGTCCATGTCATTACCTTCCTCGATGGCGAAGGTACGTTTTTCCCAAGAAGAGGGAAGTCCTTCAATAAGCTTTAAGCACTTCTCCTTTTGAGTGTAGATCTTGCCGAGGGCCTCTAACTCGTTTATTATGTCAACGAAACGAGCGTAATATTCTTTCATCTTCTCTCCCTGTTGCATGTGAAACATTTCGTAATCTTTGGTTACGACAACGAGTTTAGAGTCTCTTACCCTACTCGTCCCTTCATGTAGTATGAGGAGAGAGTTCCAAATTTGATATGCACTCTTACATGTGCATATCTTATTGAAATCCTCGGGCTCCAATGCGCATTGCAAGGCGTTCATTGCCTTGGCATTGCTTACCTCCGCGGCGACTTCCACGGTAGTCCATTTCTCAAAATCTTCTTCTTCAGGTTCAATATACTCCTTCATTGTAGTTCTCCATAAAGATGCACTTCGGAGAAAGGTTTCCATCCGACACTTCCAGTACCCGTAGTTGGTACCGTTGAAGAATGGAGGCCTCGTAGAGGAATGTCCTTCCATCACGGAAGATGCTCCTTCACGGTTCCTGAAGGTGTCATAGTTGGAAGGTGGACGCACGGTCTTGTTGTCGTTGGCAGACATAGCTGAGTATCTGGCTCTGATACCAAATGTAATGCCCTACCAGCTACTGCACAAGTACTAGAGGGGGGGTGAATAGTACTTTAAAATAATAAGGCGTATAATTCCAAATTAAATTGCACACAACTACCAAATCAATTTGCGGAAGCTTAAATTGAATGACAACAATGAAATTAACAATGCAAACAAACGATGTTAATGGGTTCGGATCCACCCAAGTCTCCCCGACTTGTTCCCGGTGATCCTACGTCCCAACCACCCGGATCCCCTCCGGATACTTGAGTTAGAAACCCTAACTCAAGATTTCCACTATGAATATCTTGTGAAAAACCTTCACAAGATCAAATCATACATGCAATGGCAAAGTGAATCCCACAACCCGTGATCACAAACTTCTCTCACAACCGAGAGAGCCAATAAGCAATATAAAGAGTTTAAATGAAATAAATACTCTTACCACAAAATCCTATACCTTGAGTTTTTCTTACCCAATAGGTGGAATGAAGGATTTGAGGAAGATGAAGTTACCAAACCCTAGCACCAAGGAAATGAGCAGCAATGGGTGCCTAGGGATGATTTGGAAACTTGAATCAAGCAATAGCTTGAAGAGCTCACCAAGAACAAGCTTCTCTCTAGATCTAGAAATGAGAGAGAATGGGTTTCTTGTGAGGAAGAGAGCTTTAGATTTGAAGGAGAATAGCTATTTCTTTTGAACTCAATGAATCTCTTAATGGCAGCTCTGTTTTAGATAGAAATGACCTAGGTTCGTATTTATAGGAACCCAAAAACATAAGTTAGGTCAATCTCCAACGGAAAGAAATCTGAGAGAATTAGTCGGTCAAAGAACAATCACTGACCGACTAGTTCATCAACTAGTCGGTCAGTCACAAAGCATGGACCGACTAAGAGCAGATCTGAGAAGAGATAGAATTTCAGACCTAGAAAACTAGTCGGTCCAAGAACACTGTCTGACCGACTAGTTTCACAACTAGTCGGTCATCCAATGAACGTAGACCGACTAAGAGGCAAAACAACATAGTCTGAAGGCAAGTTGACTTAGTCGGTCCAAGAACAAAAGTTGACCGACTAGATTGTCAACTAGTCGGTCATCAAACGTTCTTAGACCGACTAACGGTAAACAGTAGCTTAGGAGAAATTTGGCATGTACAGTAAATCACAACTAGTCGGTCAAAGAAGCATCACTGACCGACTAGTTCACAAACTAGTCGGTCGGTGAGTCAACGTAGACCGACTAACTGTAAACAGTAAAGAACAAAGATTTAACTGACTGAAACTAGTCGGTCCAAGAACAGTGGCCGACCGACTAGATCACCATCTAGTCGGTCAGTACTTGTTCTTGTACCAACTAACATGCACAACAAAGTCCGAATCGAAGCGCGACGCTTCGAGGAAGTTAGAGTGAACTTGTGCAAGAATCCTAGAGCTACGAAATGAGCGAAATGAAGATAGAAACGTAAGATATACTCAAGGCTTAACATTCTATCAATCGAAACTAAAAGACTATAAATAAAACCTTAATAAACGGTCTTTGAGAGCTTCGATTGAATCTTCATTACTTCCAAAGCGTTGTAAGAGCTTCAACGAAGCTTTAGGCTTGAATACGAGCTTTTGGAAGTGTTGAGATGTCGCTTTGAATATTCTCGTGAAATTGGCGACGATCTCCAATACTGCGCTCACAAATTGTTAGTTCATGGATTATTTATGTTTGTTCATCATCAAAACCAAATCCGGGGAGTCCAATATTCAACAATAATTTCCTACCTCGACGAGCAATTATCATGTACTAACCCGGTGTCTTGAGCGGATGAATTGTGAAAAAGTAATTGAATAACTCCATCGTCGGTTCAACCTCTTCATCATGCATAATGCGATGAAGCCGTCCAATACCCCTATGGCGTTCAGCATCAATTGGCAAAGTGAAAGGTTCAACGTACTTAAAGGATGCATGGGAAATTGAAGTCCTCGATGAAAGGCCTTGACATAAACTCCAACCTCTCGATCGCCAGGGCGATGAACCCTTTCATCCCTCTCAGGCAACCGGATCTGGTAATCGAATCGAACATATTTCTCCAGGAACTCGGGAATTTGATTCGTGCCCACTTTAGAGACTTGGTTGGCGATCAGACTGGACACATCGACTTCCTCCTTACCCTTCTGAGTAATGGAAGTTGAACCCCTACTAGAGGCATGACCAGATTTAGAAGCCATCTCCAAAGAAGGAAATCTGGATAAGGTATGCCAAAGACGATGATTTTGATTTCCCTCCTGAACCATCTTATTTAAACGAGACGATCTCATCGTGTTGGGACACGTGTCGGTGATCCAGGCATCCTAGTATCTCAAATTTCAAACTGATGCATCGTCCAAATTAGAAAAGCAGGCTTTTTGGCGCCTAAAACTCAGGTACTAGTTCCTCGACTGTCGTGCCCCATTAATAAGATGTAACATCACGTGACCCTACCAGACGAATTGTCTGAGCTCGAGCAACGGGTGCCATTGTTGCATCATTAGGCCGGCTCTCGAGGGATTCATTTGGTGAGCGATAAAAGCCTGCAAAGGCCCATGAAAGAGGCCCGAAGCTGACTTAGTCACAGCCTACGTGCCACTCGCCCGTTGCACTTTCACCCATCAAACGTGGGATTGAAGGAAGCTCATAAATAGTGCAACGTGGGAGACGGTTAGCCCTATTAATGGGGAGGATCATGGCGCCATAATTGGTGACCGTTATCCTTCCAACGTCACTGAAGAGTCCTTGAAGGTCTATAAATACACTGGAGATGAACAGAACAAGGGAGGTACGAAACCTAACACTCTGACATTCTACACTCCACTTAATATTTCTTCCTCCAAATAGCGTGCAACGTCTGATTCGGGACGAGCCTCCATGGGTCGATCTCGACAACTCCAAGTGCACGCTCTCTCTCTTAAGTTCACATTCTAACTTAAGCATCGGAGGGGATTTGGGTCGGAACCCAGATCCGACCCCCCTGACGCTCCTTTGTGATACAGGAAGCTTGTGGAGTGATTCAACAAGAGGGTCGTATCTCCATCAACGGTCATTTAAGACCCAATCTGCTCAGAGGGTCGAATGATCATCACATTCTAATTCCAGATACCAACGACCCCGGTTCTACTAACCAGGGTCCACTCAACCTTCTGACGAGGCTCTACCTCGGCAGAAGAGTCTACGTCAGCCTCGATACCGGTAACGCCATTTTTGTCCTTAACAGATATGAATATCATTTAAAGTGAAATTTAGAGAAACAAAAGAGAGAGATATCCATTAAGCTCATTTTTTTAATTTTGCACTTTTTCAATTTTTTTGTTTTTCGAATTTTTTCATTTTTATGGTTTTCAAGATTTTCTATCACTCACAAAAAAATGAAACACATTCCTAAAAAATAAACACTCCAAAAAAATCACACACAAAGAGAACCACACCAAAAAATGAAAATCAAGGAAGTGAAAAACACACCAAAATGTCCTATGAAGGTATACATTAAGCTCAAATAAGAAATCATACCTTCGTGTTGTCGTTTGGCTAAGGAACTTCATTAATGTGCGACGTCAAGTCCATAGTTCCTTGCTCCCTCCATCTTACCTACACGGAAGATGTTATGTGTGACCTTGGAATCCAATAAGGTCCACGCATGTTAGTCATCATACTTGTAGGAACCCATATTTGTTTAAACTTAATGTTTTTGTTCCTATATATGCACTTATGATAAGTATGACCAACACATCCACATGTACAGTACTTTGCATGAATATTTTTAGCTTTCGTAGGCTCATTGTGAACTTTCTTATTTTTATTCTTTTCAACATGACGCATTCCATATCCAAGCCCTCACCTATTATTGCCATATATTTGATTTCCCAGAATAATATCCAAAGATTATTTTCAAACACCAAACTTCTTTATAGTCAATTCTAGGTCTATGACTTTGGGTTTCAAGTAAAGATTTTCGTTCACTAGCAAAGTGCACTTACTAATGAAAGCCTTTTTATTTTCCTCTTCGTTCTTTTCAAATTTTCAGCTTTCTTCCCTATTTCAGTGGATTTTCCCTTAAGATATTTGTTTTTAGTCTCAATCTTGATCAATTTTTCTTTAAGCTCTTTGTTTTCAGATTCTAATATAATCATGTTTTCTTTGCATGCTTTGGTTTCGGTCTCTAGTTTAGGACAAACATCACACGTAAAGGTCTCATGTACAATAGGTGGTTGCTATTTATTCTTTGCAAGAGTGGTCTTAAGTGTATTATTTTGAGTTTTCAATTTTTCATCGTCTAGATACATGTTGTAGTTCTCTTGTTGAAATTCAAAGTTTACTTCCCTAAGGGACTCGACAGTAGATTTTAGCTTAACAATTTCAGCATGCATATTATCACATATATTTACAAGCTCATTAGAATATTTTTATACCTCAGTTTCCTCCTTATCAATTTTTCCAATCAAACACAAAGAGGAATGTGCAAACTTATCTTGAGGTTCATCCTCACTGTCATCATCCAATGTAGCCACAAAAGATTTCTTCTTTTCCTTTGATGTTTCTTTCTTCAATAATGGACAATCCCCTTTGGTGTGTCTAGATTCCCGGCAATTTTGGCAAATAATTTCATCATTAGTATTGTCAAAAATATTCTTAGACATATGATCATCATGTTTATTTAAAAGAACTTTTATTCCCTTTTGGTTCTTCTTATTCTGTGGCCTCTGACCATCACTTTAGATGTGAACACAGAAAGATTGCTCGCTTCAATATGTCATCTCTAAAGTCCTCCATATCCATATATCCTACGCAGAAGAGCAATGAGAAATATGATTAAATATTTTTCTTTCCAAATCACAATACGCAATATTCATTGCTTTAGCATTCAGAGCACATAAATTTTTATCGTCCAAATTCCAATTATTTTCAGGCTTAGAAATCTTAGTATATCCATTTTCAATAATGTGCCAAGTATAAAAATCTACGAATAACAAGTAAACTATCATCCTAGCCTTCCAGTAACTATAATCATGTCCACTAAATATATGGGGTATATCTATAGACATTCCTTCAGTAAAAGCTAATTCTGTGGTATTTATAATTTCTGGACTAGATCCTCTAACATGCTCTGATACCACTTGTTGGATCATGATCTATGCCTAGAGGGGGGGTGAATAAGCTTATAAAAACTTTTCACGAATACAAAAATAGTAGCCTCAGACAGCCATAGAGCAAATATGGTGCAAAGATAATAAAGTGGAAGCAAACACAGAATGCACATAGTATTTACCCTGGTTCTGTCGCCTTAACGACCTACTCCAACCCCAAAGTAATCACTAGAACAATAATGTCAAGATACAAACATCCAGAACTTTGTGCCCCAACAGTTAGCTCACCAATTTTATATTTTACTCCCAAAAGTGTCGAACACTACTAATCCAGCAAATACTTACTCTTGATTAGCCCCAACCAATCAAGAGCCCCAAAATAACCCCCAAAAACGAAACTAAAACTTAATACAAAGATCTACCAAAACAATCACAAATATCAATAAGATAAATAGTTTAGAGTGCTCAGTTTGTGATGTTTGACTAGTCCCTATCGATAAGCACGTCGTCGGCTTCGCACTGGCACAAACAATGTCTCAATCCGATCTTTGGATCAAAAGATATAGCACTCTATAGTTCGTTGCGCAAATCTGCCAGAATCTGGTCTGTGCATAAAGTAGTTCTCTTTGCTGCTAAGTCTATTGCAATCTGTGCACAAAGTAAGCAGATAATCCGTCTTCCAGAAAATGTAGTAAATATCCCCGAGCTCAGAAAAAATCCAAAAACAATATCCGTTGGAATTGTGAGCTCGTCCTCTTCAACTGAAAAATAATATAGGACAGATTTGGATGCTTTTGAAGGAAAACTTTCGGAGATCTTTGACTTATAGCTTGAGAAGTAGTTGATGCTTGCACACGTGCTTGATGCTTGGCTCTCTTCTTTGTAGATCCCCTTGCTTGGATACTTGATGAAGATGAAGTTCTCTTGGACCCTTGCAAGGATGGCTTGAAGGAAATAGCTTGCGGCAAGTCTTGAAGATGATGAATAACTTTGGTTTGAAGATGATGAAGACTATGAAGCTATTCAGAATACAACTCACGCTAAAATAAATACCACTAATTTAATATAGAGATTAAAATCAGAATAATATCACCATATTGTAGAGTACTGAGTTGTGATCGTCCTAGCACAAACGGTTCGTCGATCCGAGCTCTGTGGAGAAAGTTATGCACTTTTCAGCGTCATCTGTTGTTATCCTTCTTCCATGAATATAATGATCACTTTGAAGCTTGGAGGAGAGGAATTTGGCCAAACAAGAGGAGGATTGATCTTTTAAGCTTTTTGGATCAATAGGATACAATGGGATATTTCTCTAGGGGAGGGGTCTTCTCATTTTATAGAGGATAGAAAGTTCTCTTCAATTAGAACACTTGATCTTTTAATTCTTCAATCAAATCTTCAATCAAATCTTCATTGATTGGATAGACCTCTTTTATTTAGAAACTCTCCATAAAATAGGTCTTCACATTGAATGGAAACTCCTCTTAAATTTGATTATCCTAAATCCACTAGGACTCTTTCAAAATTGATGAATTAATCAATTTGTCTCCTTGATGCAATAAACTTGATCAATCATAGGATAAGTAGGACTCTTCAAAATTGATTTGAATCTTCAATCAAATCTTATCGTATCTCCTTGATGCAATGAACTTGATCAATCCAATGATAAGTAGGACTCTTTTGAATTCAAATTAAATCTTCAAATTTGCACCTCCATGAAATTTGTAGAAGATGTTGACCAAGTCAAATCCCATTTAATCACACATTTACCATCTCTCCTTTTCTTGCACATAAATTACAAGCTTGTCATTGACCATATTCACAAGTTTGCCACTATGTACATATTCACACTTTTGCCACTTTGTTCTCCATGTTTATTTGTGCCTGAAAACACTTAACCAACACATCAAAAGTATTCAAGAAGGTTTGTTATTATCAAACAAGAAATCATATATCGTTGTATCCAACATCGTTGCATCCAACACTATTGTATCTAACAAGTGTCCCCTCAACGGACGGTAGATTTGGAATAGATCGGCCTACTGGGGGAGTGGCCCCCAGCCTTACGTCAGATGAAGTATTTGATCGGCTGTGAGGGGAGTGGCCACTCGACTAAGGGCTGGTTTGGAGTGGGTCTGTCTACTGGAGGGGGTTGCCCCAGCCTTACAGTAGACTTAGTAGGTCAGCATGTAAGGTGATTGGCCTCAGCCTTACAGCGGAGAAAATCTTTGATCGGCTGTGAGGGGAGTGGCCCCTCGACTAATAGTCGATTTGGAGTAGATTAGCCTACTGGGGGAGTGTCCCCCAGCCTTACAACAGCCGATCATAGATTCAAAGTTGGTCAGATCAAGGTATTCGTGCACTTTAAGAAAGACAAAATTACGGAATAGGCTGATCAAAATGTTCAAAGACACTTATCGACATTTTATTATTTCGACTGAATACAACTTCTCCTAAATGATAGAAAAGGGGGGATTGAAATAATAGAAATAGGAAAGTTTTAGCCCAATTTACTTGTGTGGTGGAAAATAAGTGGTGAGGCCTCAAGATAGGTTGGTTGTCCTTCGTTTTAGGTCAGGTTTGGACTCATTCGATGATCCTAGTAATAGGTTGGACAATGGCCACTATTTTCCCTCGTTAATCTGCCCTAGAAGTGCCTTCTCCTTGACTAGATTTTGGGACGTCAACAAACTTCTTCAGATACCCCCGTTGGATTAGCTGCTCGATTTCCTACCTCTGATGTCAATAGTCCTTTGTATCATGACCATGGTTTTGATTGATATCTGCAGAACTTGTTTTCGTCTCACCGGCCTCCTTTCATTTTCGGGAGAGGCTTGTTAATGTATCCCTCATTTTGAGAGTAGGTCATTACTGACTTCTTTAGGTGTTTCGAGCTTTGTGAAGATCGCATCAGTCTTATCTGACGTGTCCCTAGGGGTCCTTTCTCGTCTTCTACATCTCCTTGCTCTCATTGGGCACCTTCCTTAAGCCTTGCCTCCTTCCTTGGCTCAGTGGGGGTTTTAAAAGTGCTTCCCTCAACGGCAATAATAGCTTCATCTGCCATCATGAACCGCTCCGTCCTGGTGAGGAGTTGATCTAGGTCCTGGGGTGGCATATGATGCAAGAACTTCATCAAGTCCTCACATCGGACCCCCTTCTTTCAGGTGACGATTGTCACTTCATCACTATAGCTTTCAACGTTTAGCCTCTCATTGTTGACACACTTCAGGAAAATCCTCATGTTTCCCCTTCCCTCTACACTAAATTGAACCGGTAGTCCGAGCTTCTCTTCATCCTTTCATGCCATGAATTGTTGGCAGAAAGCTTGGGATAGGCTTTTGAAGCTTCCAGTAAATCGGTGAGGAAGCCCATTGTACCACTCATGTACTGATCTCTGAAGAGTGTTTTGGAAAGCTCAGCAAAGCATCACATCATCAGCCCCTTGGATTTCCATAACACCCTTGTAATCCTGGATTTGTTCACTGGGGTCGCGTAAGCCATCATACTTAACATTATCGGGCATTTTGAATCTGGATGGTAGTTAAGATGAGGTGATCCTCTTCTTCAGTGGATTATGTTCATCCCTCGAGCTCACTGAGGGGGTTCAATTTTATCGGACGTCCTCTCGGTGCTTAGGTCGCCTTGGTCAGCTATTGGAAGTACTCAATGAATTGCTTCAGAAACTACCCAGGTTAGCAGATGGTGTTCAGACGTCGGGTGACGTCCCTTCAAGATTTCATATTGTGGCCCACTCGCATCATCCGATGAGGACTCCTACTTCCCTCTCGTCGGCTCTCTTGGTGCCGATCTTCAGCCAGAATGATGAGGTGGTCTTCCACCCATTCAGGAGGATATCGTGGACCTTTATGGCTAGCCATAGATAAGTTAACACCGACCTTTTCACCTCCTTGTTCTTCCTTGTTTAGGGAAGAGACAGGGATTTACGGCCTGTGTAGAGACAAGGGAGGCATGTCGAACCGCTCCTCCGGGTTTGGTGATGCCGCTCCTGGGTTTGCCACTATGGTAGACAGTACCATCAGATGTTGTTGAGGGAAAATTAGGCAGAACGGTGGGCTACTCGTTGATCGGGGGTTGCAGACAGTGAGCCGTTCTATGACAGTAGCAAATGTTTGTATGTTGGTGTTCCCCTCCTTTGTGAACAAATGGAACTGCTCCAAAGTCACCAATTACGACTCGGGTATTCCTCAAGCAGAGGAGCCAGGATCCTAGGTGGGTGATGTAATGTTTGTTGTCCCTATAGTGACTAACCTCTTGGTCCTCTCATTAGTGGGCTGAGTCATAGTTGGTGTGGATGAGGACGTGGATAATGACTCATTTTCTACAGACGGCGCCAGATGTTTCAGAGTGTTTTCTCACCTCAATGTTGTAGAAGGACGGCCCATAGGATGACATCGACATGGAGGATGTGGCCAGCCTTCAATACATCGGGTGAGCTAACTTCGGGTAGGAAGGACTCTGGGCCGAGCTAAGAATAATGAACCATGTCGTGACCGAGCTCTCTTCCATGTGATCTGCAATACAAGAAGAACGTCAGGGGGTTAGATCTAGGTTCTGAACAAATCACATTCGATGCTTAAGTTAGTAGATGATCAAGGGATGCTCAATAGAACTTAGGGATGAGAATGGGCATGCACAAAGCCCGATTGTGTTCCCAATCGGGCATGCCTCATTTCCAGCTCTACAAATTCTTCATTAATTCTTTCATACTCATTAATGATGTATTTGTAGAGCTGGAAATGTGGCATGCCCAATTGGGCTTTGGCATGCCAATTCTCATCCCTAGTGGAACTATGTCCGACATATTGGGAGGTCGTCCGCTAGTTCTCAGGTCGAGCTATAAGGAGGAAAAATAGGGTTTGGTGGAGCAGATTATGAGTATAGGAATACATGAGTTTCAGATCTTAGAGATTCGTCCATTCCTATTCCTTGGTGGGACTTTTTATAGGCTGTAGGACTACTTATAGGCAATGGTTTTGTCAATGTCGTCCATCCATAACCCCTACGCTTTTATGGTGTTTTATTACCTTTGGCTTGTGCTGTCCGTATTAATGGCGGGTTAATAGTCAATCATTGATCGCTTGGTTTAAGGGGTTGACCCTGTAACCGCAAGAGCCTAACGATGAGTCAAGCTATCACTATAAATTGAGAGGGGGCAAACTGCATGTGTGGGTTCTAGGGTTGCTAGGTCAAAGTCGTGGGTCGTACTATGCTAATCAGCTGGAGATAATTAACTAGGTTGCCTCTGTGTTGGCCAAGAGTTGTATCAGACTCGTCTCATAATCATTCGATAAGTAGAAATTGTAACATAGTATATACATGCTTATTGAGAATAAGTTTATAAAATGATTCATCGAGAAGTTTCTATTTGATATCAACGTTGTTAGTGCACGGATACAAACCCGATTTTGGTATCCGCAAAACCGACCCGTTTATCATCCGTGATCCGTTACCCACATACTCTATGTGGGCTACGACTGAGTCAGGCGAATGGATCAGACAGCCGTTGGACTGGCACCGACATTCAAGGAGGAGTTAATAGGGCCGAATAAATGGGCATTTGTTAGCTCGAATCCCGGAGAAGATCGTGCCCTAATCAATGAGGGGCGGTTACGCCTCATTAAGGAAAAGCTGCCTATAAATAGGTCGACGGACAAAGGTGAGGAGGTTCCATCTTCAAGGTACGAGATCTGATACATAGAACTCTATCTTCTTACTTTATCACTCCATATACGAGCTTGTGTCTTTAGTCTAGAGACGAACCTCCGTGGGTCGATCTGAGCTACACCGAGCTCCCTCTTTTCCTTAAGTTCCCTACAAACTTAAGCAACGGAGGGGATTTGGGTCGAAACCCAGATCTGACCCCCCTAACGACTCCATGTGGTGCAAAATGACGATCGCCACCCAGTATCGAAGGCCGGCGCTTGACTCTCCAACCTCAAACGATCGACGCAACGGTCGCTCATGGGTCGATCGAAGGTCATACCACCCTCAACTACAATCACCCGACCCTGGTTCTTCCAACCAAGGATCCCACCTCATCCACTGACTAGACTCCAGCTCAGCGCTCCGAGTCTCCGTCAGCTCGACAACTGTATCGGTCAATTTTGGCCTTAATAGTTTGGCACCGTCTGTGGAAAACCACGAGTCAACATCCCCCTCAACGAACCACTCGAGTATACTGACTCACCCAACCACGTACTCCGAGGTTGCTGCAGGATCCCCCAGTGTCGAGATCACCAACATGATAACGGGAGGTCCCCCGCACCCAGAGCTATCAGCCTCTCTCCAAAGTTCCTACGCTGGAAGATTGATGATAGTTTTCGTAGGGCGAAAGTACCCCAGATACTCAACGCCCCTATATCTCCTTCTCAGACGAAGATCTGGAAGGGGTGGAGCTACCGCACGACGACACCGTGGTTTTCATGGCCACAATCAGAGAGATCGATGTGAAAAGGTTGCTCGTTGACACCGAAAGCTCATGCGACATACTCTTCTTCACTACGCTGGAGAGGATGAAAATATCGTCCGAAGAATTGACGCCTTGGACAGGGCCCTTGGTGGGGTTCACCGGGCACTCCGCCCCGATAGTAGGCATCATCACCTTACCAGTGACCCTCGGTAAGTATTCTTAACAAATCACTCGCCAAACCAACTTCATGGTGGTAAAGATCAATTCGGCATACAACGGGATCATTGGAAGACCGCTGTTGACCGCCATAGAAGCGGTGGTCTCGACATTCCACCGGATGATCAAATTACAGACTCTCGAGGGGGTCGAAAAGGCAAGAGGGAATCAGGAATAGGCGCAATCGTGTTATACGCTATCTGCCACCCTGAGGAGGATCGAGCAAACTGACCCAGTCGACCCACGGGTCGAGGATCGGCGACCTGCCGCAGTCAAAGAAACGAAGAATATCAAGATCTATGACGAGGAAGGAAAAACCGTCTTAGTCGGGTCGCTGCTCCCTCGCGACCTAAAGGAGCGGTTAATCGCCCTCCTAAGAGAGCATGCCGACATCTTCACCTGGACCCCGAAGGACATGCCCGGTATCGACCCAGATGTAGAGTCCCACAAATTGGGGGTCGACCTGACATCTAAGCCCATGAAGCAAAAGAAGAGAAACATGGGAGGCGAAAAGATGAAAGCTGGTAACGAAGAGGTAGAACGGCTTCTGGAGGCCCACTTCATTCGAAAAGTCAAATACCCCGAACGGCTCTCAAATGTCGTGATGGTCAGGAAAGCAAATGGCAAGTGGCGAATGTGTGTCGACTTCACTGACCTTAATAAGGCGTGCCCTAAAGATAGCTACCCCTACCACGAATTGACCATCTGGTCGACAGTGCTTCGGACTACGAACTTCTCAGCTTTATCGATGCCTTCTCCGGGTATAACCAGATTCAAATGGCATCGGGAGATGAGGAGAAAACTTCCTTCATCACTGATCGAGGTATATTTTGTTACACCAAAATGCCATTCGGCATGAAAAATGCAGGGGCCAAATACCAACGCATGATGAACGACGTCTTCAAGGCTCAAATAGGACAAAACCTAGAAGTCTACGTCGACGACATGTTGGTCAAGTCAGAGAAGCCAACGGATCACCTCGCAGACCTCAGGAAAATATTTGCACAGATCCGGCGATACAACATTCGACTAAACCCCGCTAAGTGTACATTCGGGGTTCGTTCGGGGAACTTCCTCGGTTTCATACTGACGAGCCAAGGGATCGAGGCCAACCCCGACAAGATTGCTGCCGTCATCACGATGAAAGAGCCCTCAACTCTTAGAGAGCTCCAGAGGCTGAACGGAAGGCTAGCGGCTTTAGGACGGTTCCTATCCAAATCGGTCGAGTCGTCATTGCCTTTCTTCAGGGTACTAAGAAAGGCGATAGCTTCTGCCGCAAGTGGCAAGAGAATTTTCGAATGGGATGCAGACTGCAAAAAAGCCTTCTCAGAGTTGAAGGAGTACCTTCGCACCCCACTGCTCCTAACCAAGCCAGACAAGGACGACCAGCTCATCCTCTACCTAGCCGCTGCCAAAGAGGCCGTGAGTTTGTCAATCGTTAAAGCAGACACTGGGATACAACGGCCCATCTACTACGTCAGTCAGGTCCTCCGAGCTGCGAAGGTCAACTACTCGAGGATCGAAAAGATGGCCTTCATGTTGGTCCAATCCGCCAGGAGATTACTGCTGTATTTCCAAGCCCACACCATCTTGGTCCTCACCGATACTCCCTTAGAGCAGACCCTGAAGAGACTCGACCGATTGATCGCGCCCAGATATACACCCGGAAAACGACTGTAGTTTTACCGTAAGCGCACGGCGTAGTGGCGAGCGGGTATCGAACTCAGGGAGGACAATTGACCGTATCCTACTTTGATTACCTAGCTATTGGATGGAATAATAATAGTTTGATGGTAATGTCACAATCATTCAAATAGAAAATAGATATCAATATAATAAAAGCGTCTAGGGATAGGAAATCCCCACTACGGACCGTTTCTTATCCTTGTGAATCATGAATAACAATGTTGAGAGGCTTGAATGTAGGTGAACTAGTTGCAACTTAATGTAGAACCAAGCTCACGCTCTCGTGCTATTACCGGTCTATAGCAACCTAGATTAGGACCCACTCTCGCGTAAACCCTAACCTAAGCCACTAGCATGAAGATCGACATCATCGCCCAATCGTAACTCGAGCCCACTCTCGTGCAAACTCGAGTTACGATCTAGGTTATGGTAGTTCGTATTCATCCAGTCTCTTGCAAACGAATATTAGTATAGATTTATAATAAAAATCCTAGCTTTGGTCCAATCTCTTGCAAACCAAATCTAGAGAATTTCGATTATAAACCTAAGTCGAAAGTCTAGGCCTTCCCATCAATTGAGATCCTATCTCTTGCAAATCCCTATCGATGGAAATTCCTAGCTACTCGCAATAAATCAATCAAAACCTAACTTTTCTTCAATCCTAGCAACAATTCTATGCATTCATCACAATTCAAAAGATCGGGTCCATAGGGTTCATCCCCATGCCCTAGAACGAATAAACTACTCATAAATCATCATATAAATCTCAGAAATAAAGCAATAGATCATAGCATAATTCATTGCAAAGAAGAGACAATTCATAAATATAAGATTTTTAGCAAGAAAGAACAAACCAAAATTGTCGCATGTGATCTCCAGCTGAGATTTTACAAAAGAATAGCCGTTAAAAAAGTAATAGAAGTCTCTCCTAAAACTAGGGATAAACCTAGGTTTAAATACAAGCTAAAATCATCCAAAAAAATCGTGACAAAACTGCCCCGGCGCAGCCCAGAATTCGCAATCCTCGCAGCAGTCGGAATGCGTCACTCGGCCGAGTAACAATGTCACTCGGCCGAGTAACAATGTGACTCGGTCGAGGGATAGACCCAATAAAAAACAGAGAGTTTTGAAGATCTGGGGGTCTGTCGCTCTGACTGACTCGGCCGAATGGGCTTCTTTACTCGGCCGAATGAGCAATCTTGCTCGGCCGAGTGGGCTTCCTCAGAATTTCCAGTAACTTGGCAGCTTCTCGGTTGAAAATCCATGTTCTACTCGGGCGAGTGAGCTTTCTCACTCGACCTAGTAGACTTCCTTGCTCGGCCGAGGAAACTTTGAAATTTTACTGTGCGTATCCATTTCACTCGGCCGAACGCAGCTTCTGACTCCGCCGAGTAGACTCTCTGTTCGGCCGAGTAAGCTGCTTCTGGGCTCTTTTCTTCTCCTCCTCGCCTCCTCGTCGATTCTATTGGATTTCTTCCTCTTCCGCTCATCCTATAGCGCTGCTAACTCCTCAAATAAGCCATGGGCGATGCTCCGGTATGCGCGAAAGTCCCTTGATCTCATTTTTGCTCCAGATCGCTCCATATCTCCTTAAATACGACAAAACCGAGAAATAGTGAAAAGCAACGCGATATCGTCGAATAATCGTGGAAAACGAAATATGGGCGATCGAAATGACATGAAAACATACAGAAAAAAGGTGTAAAATAAGGATCGATCAAAATCCCCCAAGCTTACCTCTTACTCGTCCTCAAGGAAGATAAGTAAAAGGAGAACCAGGCGGAGAAAAATAAGAAAAAAGGAAAAAGAAGATAGAAAAGAAAACAAAGAGGGATGTGCTAGATCATTTTCTCAAGACGTGGACTTGCTTACTCATATAGCAGAAGACGAATAAAAACATGCCAAAGATTTTTATCTCGATATCATGATCATATAAGGATGCATTCAATATAGAAACCCAAGAATATCAAAACAATATGAAACATGAAATCATTCTAGAATTAACATCGTCTGAAGCATCTAAAGTAATATACATAATCATAGACCACACACTTTTCAATTGATCGCTTTCTATTTAGAGTATTAGAGGTATCACACAATATGAAGCAATAAGAATAGAAAGGAGTGGTTTTCATGAAATGCATGCTAAGTTTCAATTCTTGGACTTCGTAAAACTTTTAGTAATCTCCCCGAGTATAGAAAATTACCTAGCCTAGGTTGTCATGTACAGACAAGTAGCCACTCTCTCACACATCATTGGATCCTCTCCCCCAAGCTTATCTATAAGCGTAGTGGCATCAAATAAATCAATAAGACCTTCCCCATTTTTGAAGCTCCAAGAAATAAAAAGAGAAGAGTGAGGAAAGAAAGAATGAATGAAATGGGATCATATATGAACTTCTTTTCTCTTTTCTTCCCTTTTTTATATCAATATATACAACTATGATCCCAAATCAAAAGATGGAGAGATATACATGAATAATTTTTTTTTGATTTTGGGGTGTTGGAGCATGGATTTTTGTAGCGGGGGAATATGCCAATATAGTATTCGCTAGGGGAGATTCATCAATGACTTTATGTATAGAAATAATGCTCAAGATATGTGGAGAAAGAAAAATATGTAACACTCGGTTCACTCTGTAGTATGTGCACGACAACTTTCAGCAGAGTAATGTAAGCTACTCAGTTTGATCTCAGAAAGTAAACTAATCCAGTTATATCAACATAGCATACATTCAATCAACCTGAAAGTGAAGCGTACAATTTTCATGCAATAAGAAGTGATATAGAACAACAAATCAGTACTCCAAATTTAGGCAGTCAATGCATGAAGCTTGGTGTGTTTTCTATGAAGAGTATACAATATAAATCATCAGACTCAACTAATAAGAGAATTTCATTCACATTCATATAATCAAAGGTGTGGGTTACTATCTCAAATGCATAGGAAGCATGGCATATGATATCTGAAATAAAAATGATGGCATGACAAGATAATATGCATATATAGATAAGCTAATACCATGTCTTCGTCATCACAGAAAATTCATCTCTAGTAAAAAGGGCTAAAGGAAATAAGGAAAAAGGAAAATGAAAACTACTATACATATGCAGCACACAAAAAGTAAGAAAACGTGATGCATGAAAAAAAATGAAAAAGTGGGTGAAAAATAAGTGTAAAATAAAGAAAGGTGGGAAAATAAAAGAAAAAAGTGAAGAAAATAAAAAGTACGTGAGACACTCACTCCCCCAAGCTAAACCGCACAGTGTCCTCAATGTGCAAAGTGTGGCACACCGAGAAAAATGATATGGGTGGGGTGGGTGAGGATGCATGCATGATGGAAATAAAGGAAAAATGATATGGGTATGCAAATGATGTATGCAGAGATGCATGTGGTGCATGCAGAGATCAAAATGGGGCAATATAAGTGTCCCCAAAAATACATCCTCTCTCCCAGAATGATATAGATAAGTATGAGCAAAATGTGACCAAAACGTGTATGGAGAAGGGGTGCAAAATCAGCAGGCGGAAAATATCCAGAATAGCAGTAGCAGAAGTATGAGAGGCATCCAGTGTGTGCCTAAGGGTGTGGTGGCGCACCAGCACCGTCCTGTGGGAGAGATGGTGGTGGCGGCTGCTGGGTAGTGGTACGGGTGGTAGCAGGTGGCGGCTGTGACAGACGCGCAAGAATCTGGTTCAGGCTAGCCTGAATACCAGGAAGTAAAGCGACGTGCCTCTGTACAGCAGCGACGGTAGCGGAGAGAGCCCGGAAATCCCCTCTGAGCCCACTAACTGCCCCCTCTAGAGCACGGACGTGCTGAACTAGTGTGTCGGGGGGAGGTGGGGCAGACGGTCATACTGGTGGGGAACGGGGCTATCTCGCATGGCTACCGTAAACGACGGGTGCAACTACCTCGTGGGGCTGAGGTGTTGTGCTCACAAAAAGACGCTCAGCCTCTATGGGAGGCTGAGACGCAGGAATGGTCAAAGAAGAAGGAGCAGCAGCAGAGGCTGAGATGGCGACAGAGGGCGAGTAGGACAGAGAGGTCGGTGACACAGAAATGGGGACAGACGTCACGACACTCTCAGAGAAGACAGCGGCAGTGGAGACAGTAAGGTCGACGACTGGGGAGGTCGTTAAGTGCGAAGGAAATGACTCCCCAGGGGTCGAGAATAAGAAAGAGGAAAGGGTCTCCACTGCAGAGGCAAAAGAGGGCTCACCGCTCTCAATAATGGTGGTGGGGTGCTCAGGGCTCATAGCAGAAATGGGGTGGATGGAAATCGGCACAGAGGTGGTGGTGGTGGTGGACTCAGCAAGTGAACTCCCGACACTGACAGAAGTGTGGACAGATGTGTCGGGAGGTGCAAACGAAGCAGGTGCAGGCTGAGGTATCACAGGGTCCAGGGGTGCAAGGAGGGGCTCCTACTGAGCACCCTCAGGCTCAAGCACATACACAGCAGGGATGAGGACGTCCATCGCTGGAATCCACTCCCCTCCTACGGGTCCAATATGGGTCCGAGCGGGGCTCGGGAGAATCATGTAATCAGCACCAAAAGGACCATGCAGCCACACCTAGTGGTGTTGACCATGAGGATGTAGCATCCTCATCCGGGCCATAACGTCTATGGAAAGGAAAGTGGGGCCCTGTGGTCGAAGCAAGCCAGCGGGGAGGTCTACTCCACACAAAGGAGCCAAGAGGGTAATCAGACCGCCGCAACAGATAGGCGTCCTAGAGTCGACAGAAATAATGATGCGGTCTAAGTACCAACTGGCAATATCAATCTCAATGGCAGGGAGCAAAACGTCCCCACCCCTCTCGTAGGCCCGCGATCGAGTCATCATGTAGAGCATGTAGAGCTCTGGCGTCGACATCATCCCCGGCTCATACCTCGCTAAGAAAGTGGTCGCCATAAGGCGTTGTGCAATACGGAGGCATGGGTGTAGGATAGCAGAGGCCTTGGCCCAGCTAGGGTCAAAGTCGAGGGGTGATCCTCTGATACGTGTCCAAAATGCATGCGTGTCGAATGACGACGGTGGGATGTGTGTGGGTCTATAGGCTCGGTCTGGGTCCGGGACAGGGGGCCACTGAAAGTAGGGTCAGAGCATGCCGAGGGTGACCTCGTACTCACGATCCATCAGTCAGAAAGAGCAACCGCGGGGAGTCCTAGCAATAGAACTCAGGACCTCTAGTGTCGGACGGATGTAGGTATCCGCCGACACCGGAAAAAAGTCACGCCACCCCACATTGTCATACAACTGGAGTAGCCCCTCGAATACCCCTAGGCGCTTAAAGTTTGCTATGTGCTCAACCTAGTGGGTACGATCGAGCGATGGGAGATACGCTCAAATCTGGCGCGCTGCGCGTCATCTCTGAACGTAATCCCAAGCGTGTCGAATGCGGTGGCGCGTTGTGCTGGTGGTGGTGGGATAGGTGCGGTAGGAGGCGGATGTGTGGGTGGTGGTGGGCTAGGTGGAGGAGAGTCCGCCCTAGCGGAATAGGAGCCAGGATCGCTGGACCTCTTTCACTTGGAAGCGGGCGCCCTCGTGCGAGACCTAGTGCGGGGCGGCATGTGAGCCGCGGAACGTGCCTACCCACAAAAAATATGTGAAGTGCTAAATGTATGGAACGAGTATACCTGAGCACGACGCGAGAGCAAGAATTCGAAGCGTGCGATTAATCGCCTCCTCCGAGAAGCTCCAAACCCGTCTTGAATCTCCCCCAAGCTAGCCTGAAACACAAATAGACAAATCAGCAATGAATATCAATATATACGGGGTAAGATTAGGTATAATAGATATATATAAATATTAATTTGGATTTGGGGCTTAATGGGCTTACAGATTGGAGAAAATGGAGAAAAATTCGATTTTTGGGAGAAATATGGGGTGTACGGCAGCGGGGGCGGTGGTGTCGGCGACGTGCGTCGGTAGCAGGAGATCGGCGATCAGTGCGATCGGTGACCGGTGCGATCGGTGACCGGCGGTGGTGCAGCTCAGGCGAGGGTTGGTCTTGGTTCGGGCGATGCACGGGAAGACGAAGGGGCTCGGGCTCGATTTGGGATTTTTTTGCGTTTCTGGATTTGAGCCCGCTTCGTTTGGTTTAAATAGCTTAAGTCACTCGGCCGAGTGACGCGTTCACTCGGCCGAATGGCACGGTTTAAATTTTTTCGAAATTATTCCACAGAAGTCATGACTCGGGCAAGTACGTCTTACCACTCGGCCGAGTAGACAAAGATCGTTCGGCCGAGTAGCAAGGCTACTCAGAGCTTTTAAGTGGTGCAAGTGTCAGATTCACTTGGCCGAATGACATAGTCACTCAGCCGAGTGGCATCTAAATTACAGAGAGTAGTTTTTAGGATCTTCCTTGATCGGTACCCTACTCGGTCGAGTAGGGTCTTTGCTCGGCCGAACGACTAAGTCACTCGGCCGAGTGGCCTGCTGTTTTCAGCTCCAACTCTCTGTTTTTGCTCCACTTTCTGTTTTTCGTCTCCCCGTTAGTTCCTTCCTCCTCCTGAGGCCTGAGTACATTCTTGGAGTGCTTTTCCTTGCCATGGTCATCCTCCATTCAAATGGTTCTTTGTTCTCCATCTCCTGTCATGAAAAATAGAGCCCGTTGTCAGGATTTTTATCGACTCTAGACTCTAATCACTAAGAAAGATCTAAAACAAAAATAAAAATGAAATATTCAACTAAAAATAAGATAAAACATCGGGTTGCCTCCCGACAAGCGCTTGTTTAAGGTCTTGAGCTCGACCCCTTAAGATATTCATTTAATGCTCGATGTTCGGCGCATGCGAGATGCACGCGTCAAATTTGTCGGGAAGGCCGCTTGGATTTAATTGTTGTTGTTCGTAGGCATTCCTCGGCTCCCCCATCATGGATAGTAGTGGGGGATGAGTCCTCCAAGCTTGAGCTTTTACCATTCTCTTTCTTTGCCGGTGGCACCAATTGCTTATCCGACTGAGCTTTCTTCAAATTCTTTGCCGTGGAGAGCTTGCATAGCTCTCTAATTCTTGCGACATCAGCTTCGTCTTTGTCATCAACCATAGAATGATCCGATGGGTCCTCCAACTTTTCTTCATCTCTAGAAGATTGGCCTTCTTCGAAGCCGTCATCATGTAAGGCACCGATAGCATGCGGCATAGCATAATCAATGACCTCGTCGAGGAGGTCCACGTAATCGACGTCCTCCATCCAAGGCATGTGCTTCATTGCCTTAGGAATGCGAAGTTCCACCTCTATGTTTCCGACATTCAAAGACAAGGTGCACTCTTTCACGTCAACTATCACGCCGGTGGTGGCTAAGAAGGGTCGTCCAAGAATTAGCGACATATCGCCCTCCTCCTTGATATCCATTACCACGAAGTCGCACGGCAAGCAAATTCCTCCCGGTACTTGGAGCGGTATATTCTCCCCAATTTCCATCGGCCTAGTGACCCGACCATCCACTAATTGTATTCTCATATCCGTCGGCTTTAAGTCGGTCCCCGTATTCAATTTCTTAAACATAGTTAGGGGCATTAGGCTCACGCTTGCTCCCATATCTACTAAAGCCTTTTGTAGCGGGACTCCTCCAAGCGTGCAAGGGATACGGAAGCTTTCGGGATCTTTAAACTTTGTAGGCTCCTTTTCCTTTCGGGTGAACCATGTACCTTGCTCGGTGAGCATTATCTTCTCCTTTCGCTTCTTTCCTGAGATCAAGTCTTTTAGGAATTTGGCATAAGACGGGATCTCTACAATGGCGTCCAAGAAAGGGATATTTAGGCTCACTCCCTGTAAGTACTCAAGAAATTTGGCGAGCCGCTTCTCAATCTTTGCTCTTGCCAACCTTTGTGGGAAGGGTACCAGTGGCATATAGTTGCGTTCCTCACGTGGCTTCACAATTTCAGAATTTTCACCATCTTTTGGCTCTTTCGGGCACTCCTCCTCATTAGCCGGCTCCTTATCATCCAAAATTTCTTTCCCCGGCTCCTTGGTTTCAATCATGGTTGGAGTGGTGTCCTTCCCGCCCCTAGTAGTTACCGCCACCACCGCATTTATGTGGCCGGTATTGCTCCGTGGGTTTGGCTCCGGTTGAGCCGGCAATTGTTGAGTATTTTTCTTGAGCAATGCTAGTTGCTCCGATAGTTGTGCCACGACGAAGTTTAGAGATTCTTGTTGAGCGGTCAATCTAGCATTTACTTTCTTTTGCTCCGCCATGAATTCTTCAACTCTTGCTTCATGGTTGGACCTCGGTGGTGCTAGTGGTGGATTAGGTGCTCTCCACCCTTGATTATACCTCGGAGGTCTATATGGTCCCGCTTGTTGCCTCGGTTGGAAGTTTTGTTGTTGAGGCCCTCTCGGTTGATATTGTGGTTGTTGCGGAGGCCGAGCTTAAGGTTGTTGCGGTGGTGGGTTTAAGGCTCCATCATTATTTGCATATGAAAATCCCGAATGGTTTCTCGTGGCCGGGTTTGCCTAATAACTGGTGTTTCTCGCAACGTATTGGACTTGCTCTATAGCTCCCTCTCCTTGCTCTCCTCCAACATACATGACATGGGCTTGGTCTTGCCAATCGCCCATACTTCCTCCCGGTGTAGATGTGGTGGGGGTTCCATGCGGATCACTTATCAACTTCTCCAATCTCTCCACGACCTTGTGGAGAGAGTCAAACTTCGTAGAGAGCTCCGCTACGGCCTTTGCTTTATAAATACTTGTTGGCTTCAATGAGGATGAAGAATGTCCTCTCTCGTCGTCCCATTGTTGGTTATTAGATGCCATCTCCTCAAGTAGGGCCGTAACATCTTCCGGCGTCTTAGACAATATGGCTCCATTAGTGGTTGCATCGATGATTTGCTTGGTGCCCGGTTGCAATCCATTGTAAAAGCTATGCACAAGCTCCCATGCTTCAATACTATGATGGGGGTATTGGTGTTGGAGATCTTTGAAGCACTCTCATGCCTCAAATAGAGTTTCCTGATGTCCTTGCTTGAAGGACATGAGCGCACTCCTCATCTTGACTGTCTTGGATGGTTGGTAGAATTTATTAACAAATGCGCTCGCCAACTCATCCCATGTGGTAAAGATCCCCTCCGCTTGCGTCCTCAACCAATACAATGCTTTGTCCCGAAGGGTAAATGGGAAAAGGCGCAATTGGATAGCGTCGGTCGGTACACCGGGCATCTGAAAAGTGGCCCATTTGGACAAGAACAACTGTAGATGATAGTGTGGATTCTCTTGGGAGTTTCCATGAAATGGGTCTTGTTGCATCAAAACCACGAGTCCCGTTTTGAGCTCGAAATTCTTGTCTGCCGCCAACTCCGGCATCACAATAGACGAGGTAGTAGAAGTAGTCTTAGGCCATAGCCTATCTCTGATAGAAACAAGCCTAGCCATGCGTGCCCCTAACTCCTCCGGTGTCTCCGGTCGGTTCATATGATCTTCCTCTATAACAAGTCTCCTCTCCACCTTAAGTCTCCTTGCCGTATGCTCGATCTCGGGATCAAATAATATGTCTTCTTGATGTGCCTTTGATCTCGTGTACATGCACAGAAAAAGAGAGTCTCGATGGAATCGTTAGCACAATAGAGGAATAAAAAGAAAAAAATAATAATAAGAAAAAGAAATAACTAAGTAAAGAAAATAAAATACCGTCGCCTCCCCGGCAACGGTGCCAAAAACTTGATCGCGCCCGGATATACACCCGGAAAACGACTGTAGTTTTACTGCAAGCGCACGGCGTAGTGATGAGCGGGTATCGAACTCAGGGAGGACAATTGACAGTATCCTACTTTGATTACCTAGATATTGGATGGAATAAGAATAGTTTGATGGTAATGTCACAATCGTTCAAATAGCAAATAGATATCAATATAATAAAAGCGTCTAGGGATAGGAAATCCCCACTACGGACCGTTTCTTATCCTTGTGAATCATGAATATCAATGTTGCAAGGCTTGAATGTATGTGAACTAGTCGCAACTTAATGTAGAACCAAGCTCACGCTCCCGTGCTATTGCCAGTCTATAGCAACCTAGATTAGGGCCCACTCTCATGCAAACCCTACCTAAGCCACTAGCGTGAAGATCGACATCATCGTCCAATCACAACTCAAGCCCACTCTCGTGCAAACTCGAGCTACGATCTAGGTTATGATAGTTCGTATTCGTCCAATCTCTTGCAAACGAATATTAGTATAGATTTATAATAAAAATCCTAGCTTTGGTCCAATCTCTTGCAAACCAGATCTAGAGAATTTCGATTATAAACCTAAGTCGAATGTCTAGGCCTTCCCATCAATTGAGATCTAATCTCTTGCAAATCCCTATCGATGGAAATTCCTAGCTACTCGCAATAAATCAATCAAAACCTAACCTTTCTTCAATCCTAGCAACAATTCTATTCATTCATCATAATTCAAAAGATCGGGTCCATAGGGTTCATCCACATGCCCTAGAACGAATAAACTACTCACAAATCATCATAGAAATCTCAGAAATAAAGCAATAGATCATAGCACAATTCATTGCAAAGAAGAGACAATTCATAAAAATAAGATTTTTAGCAAGAAAGAATAAACCAAAATTTTCGCCTGTGATCTCCAGCTCAAATGTTACAAAAGAATAGCCGTCAAAAAAATAATAGAAGTCTCTCCTAAAACTAGGGATAAAACTAGGTTTACATACAAGCTAAAATCATCCAAAAAAATCGTCACAAAATTGTTGAGTATTGACTCCTCGGATTTGGTTTTGGATGATAAACAAACATAAATATCGTGAACTAACTCTTTGTGATCGCAGTTATGGAGATCGTCGCCAAACTTCTATAAACATCAAAAGCGACATCTCGTGACTTCTCAAAGCACGTGATCGTATGCTTGAAGCTTCGTTGAAGCTCAAGGACCATTATTGAAGTCAAGAGATTCGGATCGAAGCGATTGAAGACGGTTCATCAAGTTTTATTTATATTCTTATAGCTTTGTTTCGTAGAATGTTAAGCCTTGAGTAGGTCTTACGTTTTAATCTTCATAACGCTCATATCTTAGAGCTAGGATCTTATTAAAAGCCCATACAAACTTTCCCAAAGCTTCGCGCTTCATTTCACGGCTTTTTGTGCATGTTAGTTGGTTCAAGAAGAAGAACCAACCGACTAGATGGCAATCTAGTCGGTCGGCAATGCTTCTTGAACCGACTAGAATGCCTTGTTCATTTTCAGCTCAGTTACTATTTACAGTTAGTTGGTCCAAGAAGGTTCACCGACCGACTAGTTGTCAAACTAGTCGGTTAAGAATCCTTCTTAGACCGACTAGTTGAGCTTTCATTTTTGAGCCTGAGCTACTGTTTATCATTAGTCGGTCTAAGAACGATTGTCGACCGACTAGTTGAGAAACTAGTCGGTTAGAATTTGTTCTTAGACCGACTAGTTCAACTTGATTTCAGCATATACTATTTTGACTCTTAGTCGGTCAAAGAACACTCACCGACCGACTAGTTGTGAAACTGATCGGTTGACCAGTCTTCTTGGACCGACTAGTTCTCTATCTTCTGAACTTCTTCTTTTGGCTGTTCTTCAGTTGTCGGTTCATGTTGAATCATCGACCGACTAGTTGATGAACTAGTCGGTCAGTGATCCTTCTTTGACCGACTAGTCTGCTTCAGAATAGAGCCGTTGGAGCATTAAATGCCACGAATTTTGCTCTCTCTTTCATCTATCCTATATATACTTGGAGTGCTGCTTTCAGAGCATTAAAAGGCTGATATTTATTGAAGTTTAGATATCAAAGAGAAGCAATTAATTCTCATTCAAAGCTCATTCATTTCTCACTGAATCTCTCCCTCACTCTTATTTCAAAAGAGAGATTCATTGATTGTGAGCCTTCCAAGCCAAGAGCTTGATCCAAGGTCACCAACATCCTCCTAGGCTTCCATTGCTGATCTACATCTTGAAGCTAAGGTTTGGTGCCTTCATCTTCCCCAAAATCCTCTTTGCCCTAAATCGTAAGTTTACTCAAGGCATAGGATTTTGTCGGTAAGAATTTCGTATTTCATTTACTTTGATATTGTAAGTGTTTTACTCTCGGTTGTGAGAGTTTGTTTGTGATCCCAGGTTGTGGGAGTCATAATTTCATTTGTGTATGATTTGATCTTGTAGAGGTTTCTACAAGTATTTCATCGTGCAAATTTGAGTTAGAGGTTTCTAACTCAAGTATCCGGAGGGGATCTGGGTGTTTGGGAGTAGGATCACCGGGAACAAGTCGAGGAGAATTGGGTGGATCCGAACCTGTTAATTCGTTTGTTTGTGATTGCATTTCTTTGTTTACAATATTTACATTTCCGCATTGTTGGTTGAGTTTGCAAGATAATTAGGAATTATCTTCTTAATTATTTTAAAGTAATATCCCCCCCCTCTAGTACTTGTGCAGTAGCTTCGTATGGCATTACATTTGGTATCAAAGCCAAGTACCTAGCTATGTCTTCCAACGACAACAAAACCGTGTGTCCACCTTCAGACTACAGCACCTTCAGGAACTGTGAAGGAGCTTCTTCGGTGATGGAAGGACACTCCTCGACTAGGCCTCCCTTCTTCAACGGTACCAATTACGGGTACTGGAAATGCCGGATGGAAACTTTCCTCTGGAGTGCTTCACTGTGGAGAGCCACGTTGACGGAGTACGTCGAGCCCGAAGAAGAATATTTCGCTAAGTGGACTACCGCAGAGGTCACCGCGGAGGTAAGCAATGCCAAGGCAATGAACGCCTTGCAATGCGCTTTGGAGCCCGAGGACTTCAATAAGATATACACATGTAAGAGTGCATATCAAATCTGGAACTCCCTCCTCATCTTGCATGAAGGAACAAGTAGGGTAAGAGACTCCAAACTCGTTGTTGTAAATAAAGATTTCGAATTATTTCATATGTAACAGGGTGAGAAGATGAAGGAATACTATGCTCGCTTCGTCGACATCACAAACAAGTTGGAGGCTCTTGGTAAGACCTACACCCAAAAGGAGAAAGTCTCCAACATCATTGACGGACTTTCTTCTTGTTGGGAGAAACGTACATTCGCCATCGAGGAAGGTAATGACATGAGTAAGTATAAGTTTCGTGATCAAACGGTGATGAGTCAGAGGTCTAGTACACCAACGAGCTCTAGTAGATGAGTAGTTGAGACCATGATGATGTCGTGACATGGAAGTAGTGTCTGTTGCAGAATGAGATAGCTGCAGTGTGCAGCAAAGGATCATCAGGTGACAGAGTTCAGGAGACATCCCATTGTGACACAACTCCGCGTGCGGCTTACATTGGACATGAAGAGAAATGTCTAAGGAAAGCATGTGGCTTTAGGGTAGAGTTGCAGTCTTCAGCGGGATTTGTTGTTGGACGTAAGGAGGAGTTGACAAATAGGGTAAAGCAGCCACGGTACAATAGTGAGGACCCACAGAGATGGTGCGGGTGGAATGGCTCACAGCTGGCGAGAAGCAATACATCCAAGGCATCATCTGAAGTACGTAGAACTAACGGTTCAAAGATAAACATGAGCAAATGATCTCACAAAGATTGTGAAGGTATTGTGGTGAAGACTTGTTAGAGGTTAAATCCAAAGGTGGTGAGTTGAGAATATCAAAGTTGCATGAAGAATGTGTTCTAAATTCATGTTTGGGGAAGATGGTGACTAGTGCTTTCTCAGAGGGTAGAGATGGATCAACTCAGTCGACTATTATGGAGGACGGTCATGGATGAACTTCAAGCATTTCGGTAGACATGGGTCTGATGTCAGTTTAGTCGATGATGGAACCTAAAGTTGCGAAGTCAACCTCAGAGAGAGATCGTCTCAAGTAGGGTGGCGAGAATGGTGCGGTTCTTCAAGCTCAAGATGGCTTGAACTTGGAGAATCTCATAGAGCGTTAATGTTCCAACGAGCGCAGTTCTCGATGACAGGTTGGTGGTTTAATGATCAGGGTAAAGTTGTTTGATGCTTGGTTGAAGTTTAAAGCAGTGTAGAGTGTTAATATTATGCTTCAATCTTAGATGTTGGATAAGACACGACCGTGCCATGTTCATGGTCAGAGCAGCACGACCGTGCAGTCTTGGCAGAGTGTTCAAGCCAGTGACACAGTCGTGCCAAACATACTATACGTTAGGCACGGTCGTACCAAACATACTATATGTTAGGCACAGTCGTGCAGGATTCGCAGAATGTTTAGATTTTCTAAGCTAGACAGTGCACGACGGTGCCACGGTCGTGCCGATCGGGGTTTCAACTTGAAATGGGATTTAATTTGAGCTACTAATTTGAAACTTAATCTGATCGAACAGTCACGACTCCACATGACTCCAGAGGCTATTTAAACATTCCAAAGGTTTGTTTTGAAAGAAGAGAAGAGAGGAGAAGCGTGTGTACTAGCAATCATCAATGTTCTTCTTCGTGCGGTTTTGGAGTTTGGGTGCATGATTTGGTGAGTGAATTTCATTGTAATCTTCTCTTAGGGATCTTTCTTTTTGGGTTGAGAGATCGTTTGTAAGAGCTTTGTGTTTTCTTCTCGTAAGAAGAGTTTGAACTCCGAGTTTGGAGTTGTTTGGAGCTCTCGTGTATTGAAGAAGTTTGGAGGAGTCGGGTGTATCTGCTCTGATTATATTAGTGGAAGCCGTCATTGGGAAGCTGGACGTCTGTGCCGTTAGCAGGCCGAACCAGTGTTCTATGTCGTTATGTGCTTGATTAGTTACTTTTATCTTTATTTTGGATACTATTGTTTTTCTCTGTAAGATCGTGACGTAGCGAAATTAGTTGGGTCGTTATTCGTCAGTTCCCCTGCGCAAGGCGTCTAAGGAACTCTAACCCACTAAACCATCCGCAATCCATGATTTGGGTCACATGTCGTTGTACATGCGTGATTTGGAATAGTAAAATCATCCTTCTAAATTGATAATTACTTTTTAGACTAAATAAAATATTATTTTTATCAAATGAGGGGCACCTTTGCTATATTTTATTATGCAAACTGTCATGTGCTCACGCAGACACATAAAGATGTGTATAGATAAAAGAAGTTTAACAATCTCTTAAAAGATTAATTTTCATTCCTACTAAATATATTTCGTTCATACTAAGAATCCAACAAAGCCTATTCCCAACGTATAATGTTTTGGACCAATATTGTTCATCTTCATTCTGCATACTATGCGATCCACATCCGTAGTAACCTTGCTTTAAGCCTTCTTCCTTTCACATTAAAAGTAAGAGTTCAAGCTGGAAGACTAATATGTATGTTGGCACCTCTAACACAATTAAGCTGATTTGATCATCTTCTGATAGCAAGAAATCATGCTTGGAAGAAAAATAAAGAATTAGTGACCTAAAAGATATTGGAAGATTAACGTTTAAGTGTGAGCACTCCAAAAATGAAGCCTAATCTTAATTAATACTAGTAGTTTTGAGGAAACGATGGAGCCTACAATTGGTTAAGCGGAAGGATGAGAAACATATCAGATAGGGTGCATTCAGAATGTGCAATAGTAGTCTTGTTTTCTGTTCTCCTTTAAAGCGTTGGGCACAAAGTTGGGCACAAATCTTTGGTATCACTTGCTCTATGTTGTTCATCCCATTCCTGCGTCCTGCCTTTTTTCTATGTTCAACTTGCGGCTTCACTTGAAATGAAAGCTGGTTGAAATTATAGAGAGTGTTGGGGAAGTGCCGAAAACTGTTGGAAACAGCTGTGATATATATGTCTGATTGGGTTTCGGCTTAGCAATCATTTGGTTTATATGTTGGGAAGTATTGTTCCCTTAATTGAATTTAGTGACTGTGTAACTAAAGGGCTAGAGTTTCTGCATTGTTAGGCATGTCAGTCCATATGGATCTGCAGCCTTCAGATATACTTTTGGACTAGCTGCTGTAAGCTTAGACTTCAGATTTTGGGTTGGTTGAGCGTCCTGTCAAGGGAAATATATTTTTTCTTTTTCCACATGTGTATCTGTGTGTGAAACACTGTGTTTAATTTGAATGTTTGGATATCTTGCCCCGTGTATGTTAAGACTGCTTTATATTTTTGCGTCTTTTTGGTGATTATTGGTAAACCATAATTATCTGGTTCACTTTGGGTTTGGAAAGCACTCCTTTGATAATACTAGAGGATACATATAATGGCTACACTGAAGCTTGTATATACGACATGTATATATGTACTGATGCAGATGTATATACATGTATGTGCCTACTTATGTTGAACTGAGGATGGAAATCAACAAGGAGTTTGTTTGTGAGTACAACCAAGGTAGGACAAATAAGAAGTGGACTGGAATGAACAGTTGGCAAAGAACAAGAAGTAAAACTTTTTTCAAGACTATGTGATGTGAGCCAGTCATCAAATTATGTCATATGGATGGGGAGGGAGAATGAATTATTGTGAGAACCCTAGGTCTTGTTTGGAAGATAATTAGGAATTATCTTCTTAATTATTTTAAAGTACTATTCACCCCCCCTCTAGTACTTGTGCAGTAGCTTCGTAGGGCATTACATTTGGTATCAAAGCCAAGTACCTAGCTATGTCTTCCAACGACAACAAAACCGTGTGTCCACGTTCAGACTACAGCACCTTCAGGAACCGTGAAGGAGCTTCTTCGGTGATGAAAGGACACTCCTCGACTAGGCCTCCCTTCTTCAACGATACCAATTACGGGTACTGAAAATGCCGGATGGAAACTTTCCTCCGGAGTGCTTCACTGTGGAGAGCCACGTTGACGGAGTACGTCGAGCCCGAAGAAGAATATTTCGCTAAGTGGACTACCGCAGCGGTCGCCGCGGAGGTAAGCAATGCCAAGGCAATGAACGCCTTGCAATGCGCTTTAGAGCCCGAGGACTTCAATAAGATATGCACATGTAAGAGTGCATATCAAATCTGGAACTCCCTCCTCATCTTGCATGAAGGAACAAGTAGGGTAAGAGACTCCAAACTCGTTATTGTAAATAAAGATTTCGAATTATTTCATATGTAACAGGGTGAGAAGATGAAGGAATACTATGCTCGCAAACGAGTTGGAGGCTCTTGGTAAGACCTACACCCAAAAGGAGAAAGTCTCCAAGATAATTGACAGACTTTCTTCTTGTTGGGAGAAACGTACCTTCGCCATCGAGGAAGGTAATGTCATGAGTAAATATACTGTTATCCAACTAATGGGTACCTTGATGTCTTATGAGGTACGCAACGATAGCAAACTAAAGTTGCAGGACAAGATGAAATCTTACTTGAAGCAAGACGAACCAAAGAAAAAGGCGATTGCATTCAAGGTCGCTCCATCTATATCTACATCTACCGATGATGAAGACTCGGAAGACGAGTTGGACTTGGAATCCATTGCCCTCATGGAAAAGAAGTTCAACCGGTTCTTCCGGAAATGTAATTTCAAGAACAAATCTAAATTTAGTTCTTCTAACGCCTCCGCTCATTTGTGCCTTAAATGCAATAAGCCAGGACACATGAAAGCGGATTGTCCACAAAACAAGCAAAAGGAGAAGTGGAAGGCGCCAAAGTTCGACAAGTCAAAGAAGTACAAGAAAGTGTACAAGAAAGGACTTGTCAGGACATTCATCGACTCCGACAAGGACTCCTCAAGTGGAGAGTCGGACGATGAACAAGTGGAGCAAGCACGCATGTGCTTCATGGCTAGAGAGGAACATGATCAAGGATCCGCCTCAGATGATAGCGAGGATGAAGGCGATGAGGTAACTATGGATGACCTTAGATTAGTTAACGAACAAATATGGTCTAAGTATTCTAAACTAGTAAATAGATATACTAAGTGTTGGATATGGACGACATGAATACACCCATGAGGGGATGTATGAGGGTATACGGACCTCAGATGTCGCGTGCACGAAAGCGTGCATGAAGGGAACCTTTTCTCGTGTGAAAAGGACCACTCGATAAGTGGAAAAAGTCACTTTATAAGTGCATAAAGGCACTCGATAAGTGAATGAAGAAGAGGATAAGTAAAAGCGCTAATATAGGCTAATAAGCTTATAAGTGGTTATTTCCTACAATAACTACCCCTAAAGCCTATAAATAGGACCCAAGGGTATGCCTTTTACACTAATCCAACCATGCCATAAGTTTGCAAAAGGCAACTTGTGTTCTTCTTCTCCCTTCCATTAAAATCCTCTTCTAAATAGAGATTTAGGCGTTGAAACTCTGCTTCGATCCTCCGTGACGAAGTACCGACCGTTGTGGCGAATCCGAGGGTGAAGTTCAGAGACTACGCTACCGCATACACAAGCGTAAGTCTATGTTATTTGATCCTAATGTCGTTGTTTTGACAGGATCTTACATTGGTATCGGAGCCATACGGGTTCGCCCCGGTCAAACCGTCTCCCCGGTCTCACTGATGAACGAGGCGTTGTCTCTTTCACGAATGAGTCTCCTTCCATTATGGATATGGTAGGAACGCATCGTGACGGAGAGAATCGCAATAGTTTTTCTTTTCATGTTGGGGTCTTCTGCCATTACGGATATGGCAGGAACTCTCCTTGACGGGAAGAACTTACCGTTCATATCGCCAAACTCGCGCTCCTCATGGATGCTGAGTCTCCATTCAATTGAGAATGTGAACTCTCTTCATGTAGAGCGTGAAGTTTGCGGCCTTGAAAACGCGTTATCTTCATTTTTTGGCACACGACCATTGAAGCAAAACCGTTTTCTCGACGAACGGGTGCTTCATCGTAGAAGATGATGGTGGTTATTCTCAACAGAGAAGATGACATTTTTGGTGCATGATAGCCATGGCCATATGGGCTATAGAGGCAATGCATCCCCCCTCCCCCATGTGGAGGGGGTTGGCTACGGCCAATAACAACCACGGCCACCCCTCCGGCGGGGTGTGTGGCCAACCCCATGCAATGGGGTGGCCGGCCATGGCCATATGGGCCATGGCTGGCCATGGTCATGGCTGGCCCTGACCGGCCAGGGCCAGGGGGCCCTGGTCGCGGCCCGGCCAGGGCCCTGCCGGCCCTGGCCTCAGGCCAGGGCCTGGCCGGCCCTGGCTGGGGGCCAGGGCCAGGGCCGGTGCCCTGGCCGGCCCTGGCAGTGGCCAGGGCCAGGCCAAGGCCTGCCGGCCCTGGCCGAGGCCAGTGCCCGGCCAATGCCAAGCCCCGGTCGAGCCCCGATTGACCCTGTATTTGCGGGGGGGAAGCTTGCATGAATGTGACATTCATGGTCGGTCCATACGGGGCCGACGGCAGTTCTCTGCGGGCAAATTCCCTTACAGAAGGGGAGCGCATGGATCCATATGGGAGCCGGCGACGATGGCTTGCAGAAAAATCCCCAAGGGGGGATCCGGCCTTGGCACGGCTACGGCTCATCCCGGTAATGGCCAGGGATTACCGAATATTTCGCTAGTATCATAAGGGTACTACGTTGAAATATATATTTTTTTGAAAAATACGTTTTCAAAAATGCTTTTCCGCTGTGAAGTACTATAAGAGTACTATCGTTTGATAAGTGAGGGGGAAATATTGAAAGTTGTTCTATATGGTGATTGGAATCGTAGAGACCTTTTCGATTCTAGAACAACAACTTCAATATTTTTCGAAAGTAACTTATCAAATATAATAATATCATTCCAAGTGGGATATTCCAAGTGGGAGTGATATCTATGTATAAGAATTTTATGCAATGATTTTTGATCGAACCTTCGGTTTTGTGTCTTTTGCAGCATTTTAAAGTTAAAATGTCTTCCGCTTCAAAGAACATCGTCACTGAGTTAAGCAGAGGTGAAAAAATCAACGGCGATAATTACAAACTATGGTCCATCAAGATACAATACGTTCTAGAGGAGCAAGACGTGCTCGAAACTCTAAAGAACAAGATGATTGAACCCGAGTTGGGCACTACGGCCCAACACAGACGAGACAAGGAAACTTTTGATGCTTGGTCTCGGAAGAACAAGATAGCTCGCATTACATTATTGTCCAGTATGGCCGATGACATAATGCGCATCTTCCGAGAGCATGACCTAGCCATGGACATATGGTCCAAGTTAGAAGAGAAGTTTGGGGGCACCTCGGTGTCCAAACTTTGTTCTTTAACTATAAGATTTGATTCATACAAGAAACGTCCAGATCATTCCATGTGGAAACATCTGCGACATATGGCAAATCTCATCTCAGAGTTAAAGGATGCAGGTCATGTGCTCACTGACGAGCAACAAATCCAAGCAGTCATATGTTCCCTATCAAATGGGTGGGACCAAATGAAGATGCATCTCACTCATAATGAGAGCATCAAGAACTTTAGCGATGTTTCAAAGCACCTCTAGTTAGATGAAGAGCGGCTTGCGGCTGCCAAGCCTAGTGCAGAAGTGCACATGGTTGCTAGTTCCTCAAACGAGGGAAAGAAACGAAAAGATCGTTCAAAGTTTACTAATAAATGTAATAAGCAACCTGAGTCTACCCAGAAACCCAAACATAAGGGTGGACACAAGAAATGGCACAAGAAGAAAGACTTGAAGAGGATCAAGTGCATCAAGTGCAACAAGTTAGGTCACTATGTCCGTTCTTGTACGGATGAAGGTGACAAGGTAACTTGTAATGATAGTTACATATGTGTTTCTAGTTCAATATTTCTTGTGGAATCTAATCCATTTTGGATAATTGATTCAGGTGCCACTGACCACATAGCAAGGGACAGACGGTCCTTTGTGGAGTATCACCGGATACCCCAAGGAACAAAGTGGATTTATATAGGAAACAACACACGTGTTGAAGTGAAAGGCGTTGGGACTTGCAAGCTAGTCTTGGACAACGGCCGCACTCTCTTACTACATGATGTCCTCTTCGCTCCAGATATTCAAAGGAATATTATATCTGTGGTCGTGTTAATGGGTCTTGGTTATAGCTAGTTTTTTCATGATTGTAAAGTGGACTTGTTTTGTAATAATTCCTTAATCGGTACTGGGTATGTATTTAAAGGATTTATTGTATTAAATACAATGTATGACTCTTCATTTTGTAATGAAAATTTCCTTGTTGCAAATTCTTCGACTTATGAGTCAGATATAATTTGTTGGCATGCAAGTCTTGGTCACATTGGACAAACATGAAAGGATAGACTTGCCAAACGTGGTCTTCTATCCAATGTTTCAAAGGTCGAAATGTCGACCTGCGATCATTGCCTTGTAGGGAAATCTTGACGCAAGCCGTTTGGAACCGACACAATGGCCGAGGTTCCATTACAGCTCATCCATTCGGACATATGTGGTCCGATGAATGTCAAGACAAGACGCGGGAAGTCCTATTTCATCACTTTTATTGATGACTTCACCCGATTCGGTCATATCTATTTGATATCCCACAAAAGTGAAGCATTAACCTGCTTTAAAAACTATATGAGTTTGGTGGAAAATCAATTAGATCGAAAGATTAAGGTCTTGCGAGCCGATAGAGGCGGTGAATATCAATCGGCAAGTTTTAAGGAACTTTGTGATGAAAAAGGCATAGTTCATCAGGTAACTATGCCTTATACTCCGCAACAAAATGGTGTTGTAGAAAGGAGAAATAGGACTTTAATGGAAATGGTCCGTTCAATGATGGCGCAAGCTAACTTGCCAATCACCTTTTGGGGTGATGCATTATTGACGGCCGCTTTCATATTAAAACGCGTACCCTCGAAATCAGTTAGCTCCACTCCTTATGAGTTGTGGAACCAAAGGTCTCCTGACTTAAACATTTTAAAACCTTGGGGATGTGCATCCTCGCACATATTTCCTCCCATAAGTATGGCAAACTTGGGCCATGGGGAAGGAAATGTATCTTTATACGATACGCAGAAAACTCCAAAGGTTATGTTTTCATTGGTCAGGAAGACAATGGAGGTCTAATTGAATTTGAGTCGAGGGATGTCACTTTCTTGGAAAACGAGTTTTCAAGACAGGGCGAGATAAGTCAGAACTTATCTCTATTTGAGATTAATGATCAAGAAGGATTACCTCATTCGAGTGGGAGAATTCTTGGTGAAGACGAAAATATGTTTCAAACTTCACCAATGGATGATACGAATGACGCTAATCCTATTCCATACGGGAATAATGATCCAAGTGGGAGCATTTCTAACGACATTCCAAGTGGGAGTGATATTAGAATTGATCTAAATTTGAGTCAACAAGGACTTGAAGAATCTCAAATACGACGTAGTAGTCGTACAAGGTTGGCTCCTCTATGATTTGAGGATGAATTTTCGCAAACCTTTATGACTTTACTACAAGATGATGTCGAGCCTGCTACTTTCAAACAAGCCGTATCATGCCCTGCAAAAGACAAATGGATGGAAGCGATGAAGGAGGAGTTGGAATCCATGAAAGTTAACCAAGTCTGGGACTTAGTTGACTTACCCAGAGGACGTAGAGCTATTAGGAACAAGTGGGTTCTCAAGATCAAGCATAAGGCTGATGGCTCTATAGACAGATATAAAGCTCGCCTTGTCGCGAAAGGTTTTACGCAACAGGAAGGGATAGACTACGAAGAGACCTTCTCACCTGTTGTCCGTTTTACATCGATTCGCCTGATTCTGGCTATGGTAGCTTGCTTAGACCTCGAATTACATCAGATGGATGTAAAGACTACATTTCTCAATGGAGAATTGGACGAGGAGATCTATATGGAACAACCAACAGGGTTTGTAAAAGAAGAAAACGAACAGAAGGTTTGTAAAATTTGTAAGTCCATATATGGTCTTAAACAATCCTCGAGGCAATGGTATATATGATTTCAAGAAGTTGTCTTATCAAATGGTTTTTCCATGCTTGATGAAGATAACTGTGTATATATCAAGAGGATTAAGAGCAAGTGCGTTATTATGTCTCTATATGTAGATGACATTTTAATAGCCGAAAATGACAAGGGCTTTGTGATGGATATCAAGGCTTGGCTTTCATCAGTTTTTGAGATGAAAGACATGGGAGAAGCCGCATATATCCTTGGAGTTAAGATTTCAAGGAATCGTTCGAATAAACTTCTTTCTCTTTCACAAGAGACTTATATAAATAAGGTTCTAGAACGTTTTAATATGCAGGAATGCAAGTCCATTGATACTCCTATAAGCAAATGCGATAATTTATGTCTAAAATCGTGTCCAAAGAACCAAAAGGAAAAGGAAATTATGGAAAAATTTCCATATTCCAGTACAGTTGGTAGTCTTATGTACGCTATGATGTGTACGAGACCGGACATCTGTTTTGCCGTTGGAATGGTAAGTCGTTACCAATCCAATCCAGGGTAAGTACACTGGAAAGCGGTTAAGAGGATAATGCGGTATCTTAAAGGAACTGCGGACTATGCTTTATGCTATCAAGGAGATGCCTTGAGGCTCGAAGGCTACACTGATGCTGATTGGGCGGGTGATCTTGATGAGCGACGATCGACCTCAGGATATGTTTTTCTACTCGGATCTGGTGCAATATCCTGGAGTAGCAAGAAACAATCCTGCATCGCACTTTCAACTATGAAAGCCGAGTTTGTAGCATTTATCATGGCAGTCCAAGAGGCTGTTTGGCTTAGGAAGTTCTTAGACAGGCTAATTGATGCAAGTGACTCAGGTGCTGTACCAATACACAGTGACAGTCAAGCATCTATAGCCTATGTCAAAGATCCAAAATTCCATTGTAAGACCAAACACATAGATATCCGCTACAAATTTGCAAAAGACTATGATAAGACCAAGAAGGTAGACATAAGGTACATATCTACGCATGAGATGATAGCGGATCCGCTTACGAAGGCGATCCCCAGAGATGCGTTTTACAAACACTTATCATCTCAAGGATTGCGTAAGAGCTGAGTTGTACCAATGTTAATTCCCATGTCTGTAAAAGATCAAATTTAATAAAAGAATATGTTCTTTTTCAAACAATGCATATGAGTTTCTTGAAAATGTTTGTGTACATTTTAAAATCTCAGCTATATTTTCTAGTATGTCGGACAGATTGAGGTTGGCTCTCTCACATGAGCAACCACCTTTATTATATCAGACGGATTAAATAAAGATGAGACCTGTTTAAAGTCAAAATCGTCAGACGGATGATTTAGAATTGTTTCTGCTATTTTTCGCAGAACACATTAATAGTATGGAAGGTGCGGGGTCAACGCGGTCAAAGAGGGGACGCGCGGGACCCCCGAGTTGTCGTGGCTGTCGCTCGAGACGGAGATGACCGGTGGGGTCGACCGACGGCGCGTTCGCTCGAGCGGAAAGGCGCGGCTCCGTTCTTTGGCGGGCCGAGGGGTAGCCTCGGCGAGATGACAGCCTCCGGGATCGGTTGAAGGCAGAGTCGCTCGCAGCGGGGTGCGCGGATCCTCGCGTCGGCTCGGTGAGGGGTAGACTCGGCAGAGCGACGTCCTCGTGACGGAGGAGACGAACGAGGTCGGGGACGAGGGCGCTCGTCTCCGGCTGGAAGGACGCTGAGGGGTAGCCTCGGCGTTGCTGGAACTCCTGGACCTGAATAGACGAGAGAGCTCGTCAGGGGGGTCGGACCTTGGTTCCGACCGAAGCCCCTCCGATGCCAAAGTCAAATCTGGCCTGATAAGTGCTCGGTGGGATCGAGTATGGCTCGCGGAGAGACCGATACTCGAGTCCTCGGGCCGAGCTTTGGAGGAGAAATATTCAAGGTGGAAGAAGGTATAAGATGGGAGTATGAGGTACCTACGTTGTCGGTGGTGAAGATCCGGCCCCTTCCAAATGACGCCCGCCCCTTCCTCATATAGACGAACCATGCTCATCATGTGCCATGATGTGACATCATGGCCGCCATTCATGGGGTCGTGCAAATGGGGAAGGGTTGACCCCCTCTAATTGTGCCCTCTTGATGACGCCATGAAGGTGGAGTAATGGGCATTGCGGTTGCCATAATTGGCGGGCCATAATGGCGGGGGAATGATGGCCATTAAGCCTGGCCATGAAGTCGGTTGCCATATTTGGCGAGCCATGAAGGTGGCTGCCATAATTGGCGGATCATGATGGCACGGGGCGGCTGCCATAAATGGCGAAGGCTTCCTCGATTTGGGCCCCGATTTCCTCCGCTACTGAAGCGGGCAATCTCTTGGGCCTTCGTCGTGGGTGGAGAAACGCGACCCGCCCGTAAGATCCTTGGGCCGGAGCCCGAGGCCGTAGTTTGGCTGGTTGACTGGTTGTGGTTGACTTGGCTCCTCCGGACCCGGTCAAAATAGTCGTAACAAGAGTCATGATTTAAACAAAATGGTCGTATGAAAGATCTGCATCATATGGTGCTTACAAAAGATCTAAGAGGATTTTTAAAATCCTATCTGTCTTATGCGGGATGTGGGTCCAGAAGATTATTTGAGTAGTAAAAGTGACTCAAAATCAGACATTGTGGTGTCTGATCATCATCCTTACAACATCATTAAGACATACGCTCCCTGGGAAAGGAGTGATGTTGTAATATGTATTCATACTACGTATGCATTTGACCATTGGGTTAGAATAGTGATTGTGTTTACTATTATGTGAGACCCAAACACCACATGGGTCTTAACTCGTTACCCTTAAGGACTCTAATTGGTTCTTTTTGATTTGACTGGGTGATTGCTATCTTAGCATGTTGCTTATGGACTATGGTCAATTCGGTCCGGTGGGGCATGTTAGAAAAGCAAGTCAAGTCAAGATCGAAAGGATCGCAAAAAAAGGAAGATTAATTTCATATTCACATTTTGGACTTTAAAGATTCAAAGCTGGCCAGCCAATTGTAATTCAGATGGGATTCAATTGTTGAATATAAAGTATAAGAAATGTGAAGAAATAATCTAGGATAAAGCATGCGTTGATCTACTCAACTTTGCACCTCGAGGAGTGTTGTGTATCTCTAACAAGTGCACAACAGCGGACTCTATGCGCATGACGGTCACACGGCCTATTTCTCGGTATGATAAACAGAAGAGTTAAAGGAAAAGATGTTTCCTTACAATCCCCTCAAGTGTGAGTGGGAGATGTTGGATATGGACGACATGAATACACCCATGAGGGGATGTATGAGGGTATACGGACCTCAGATGTCGCGTGCACGAAAGCGTGCGCGAAGGGAACCTTTTCTCGTGTGAAAAGGACCACTCGATAAGTGGAAAAAGTCACTTTACAAGTGCATAAAGGCACTCGATAAGTGAATGAAGAAGAGGATAAGTAAAAGGGCTAATATAGGCTAATAAGCTTATAAGTGGTTATTTCCTACAATAACTACCCCTAAAGCCTATAAATTGGACCCAAGGGTATGCTTTTTACACTAATCTAACCATGCCATAAGTTTGCATAAGGCAACTTGTGTTCTTCTTCTCCCTTCCATTAAAATCCTCTTCTAAATAGAGATTTAGGCGGTGAAACTCTGCTTCGATCCTCCGTGAAGAAGTACCGACCGTTGTGGCGAATCCGAGGGTGAAGTTCAGAGACTACGGTGCCGCATACGCAAGCGTAAGTCTATGTTATTTGATCCTAATGTAGTTGTTTTGACAGGATCCTACACTAAGGTAAAAGATGAGTTAGCTAGCATCCAAACCTCGCATAAACCTATTATCCTCAACAACGACACCGTTGTTGAAGGTTTGAGAAATGAGATTGTAAATCTCAAATCTCAACTTGAACATGTTCATATTGAGACATCGGATGAACACAAGATGGCGGATTTAACTTCTCAAAACTCAACTTTGAGTATTGAGAATGAGAATCTCAAATCTCGTGTTTATGTGCTCACATCGCAAGTGTCCACTTTGGATGCTTCTATGCGTTCTCTCACCGAGAAATATGAGTGCACATTAGGCCGATTTAATAAATTCAATAAGGGTAAGGATCATTTGGATAAAATCCTAAATGACTTACTTCCGGCCAATCATCACATTGGCTTGGGGTATAAGATGGGAAGTACATCCAAATCGTCTACTACCTTTGTTAGGCCAACTTCCGGTGACTCAACGAGTGGGAGCAAACACTCTATTGGTAGTTCATCTACCAATGGTGCTTCCACCTCGTACACACTCTCATTTGGAAAGAAACCCACTTTGGGTGGACCTCCAAAGAAGGGTCATGCTTATATGTACACCAATACCATGCCACGTAGGAACACACATCCTACTCCATATGTTCACACATATGATGATTTTTATGCACCACATCCACGGGCACGTGAACACCATGTGAGACACCCTCACGCACGTGTTCCTCCACATGCATATGTTCACCCACATCATCATATAAACAATTATCATCATGCACCATTTCATCATGTGCCATTTGCCTATCCACGACATGCATCACGTAGAAATCAACAACGCATGCATGCTCCCAATAGGAATAGGGCTCCCAAAATCTTCACTATTTGGAGCCCGAAGGACACAAATATGGATGAAAAACAAGTTTACATGAATTCTTATTTCATGAATGTAGTGCATAACGATGATTATGTGGGGAAGTCTAAGTCCAATTGGACTTGGCTTCCAAAGGTCTAATCTTTTAGGACCCAATGACCTTGGGTACCATGGAATGATATGTTTATCTTTAGGTACTCAAGAAAAAGAAACGGAGCAACAAATCCAAATTTAGCTCCAAGAATAATTGGCTACTCGATAGCACTTGTTCAAAACACATGACGGGTGATGCTCAATTGCTCTCCGGAGTGGTGCCCATTGCAAATGGGAACCGGGTAGTCTTTGGAGGCAACGAGAGCGGAACCATCATAGGTGTTGGTAAAGTAGGTAATCCTTCTAAACCACTAATAAGTGATGTTTACATTGTTAAAGGATTAAACCACAATCTTATTTCAATAAGCCAACTTTGTGACAAAGGTTACAAAGTTAGCTTTGCGAAAGGAATGTGCCATATTTTAAGAAAAGATAATAATGACTTGTTATTTTCCGGCACACGCCATAAGGATATTTATATATTAGATCTCCCAAAATCACATGAACAATGTCTCATTGCCAACACAAGTGAACAACACTTATGGCATCGACGTTTTGGTCATGTGAACTTTGGAACACTTTTTAAGCTTTCTAAGTTAAATTCTATTAGAGGCTTCCCTAAGCTTGTCTTTCAAAAGAAAAGCTTTTGTGACTCGTGTCAACGAGGCAAGCTTCCAAAATCGTCTTTTAAACCTACGAAAAGCATTTCATCTAAGCGGCCTCTAGAGCTTTTACATTTAGATATTTTTGGGCCAACTAGAGTTGCTTCATTAGGAAATGCACGATATGGACTTGTCATCGTTGATGACTTTTCTAGATTTACTTGGGTATTTTCCTTAAGTAATAAAAATGATGCTTTTGAAAACTTCACAATATTTGTTAAGAAAGTACAAAATCTCATTGGAACCACCATTGACACTATTCGTAGTGATCATGGAGGGGAATTTGAGAATGAGTCTTTCTCAAATTTTTGTGATGAAGTTGGTATTACTCACACCTTTTCCTTCCCTCGTGCACCTCCTCAAAATGGTGTTGTTGAGAGAAAGAATAGGACGCTAGTGGAATGTGCTCGCACTATGCTTGATGATAGCCAACTTGGCCATCAATTTTGGGCGGAAGCGGTACATACCGCTTGCTATGTGTTTAATAGAATACTTTTGAGGCCCGGCACCAAACAAACGTGTTATGAATTATTGTTTGGTAGACTGTCTCAAGTTAAACATTTTCGAGTTTTCGGTGCAAAATGTTTTATTAAAAACACGTATGGTAGTTTGGACAAATTTGATCCAAGATCTGATGAGGGGATATTTATTGGATATTCCTCCCGTAGCAAAGCCTAACGGATATACAACAAACGAACCTCAACGATCGAGGAATCACTTCATGTTTCATTTAATGAAGGTTTTGTCCCAACTAGAATTACTAATGATGATGACTCCATGGATGTTTTATGTGATTCTATTGGTAATTCTAATTCTATTGATTCTATTGATACTAACCCTACTAATGAATCTTTTGAGAATGTTCCTAGTGATCAGGGAATTCCCAAATGGCTTCATACAGTTCGTGATCATCCCCATGAGCAAGTCATTGGCAACATCCTTGATAGGGTCAAGATGAGATCTCGAGTCAACTACTTCGCTCATTGTGCCTTTGCCTCCTCGATAGAGCCAAAGAATATTAACGAAGCATGAGAAGATAGTGCTTGGATCTTAGCCATGGAGGATGAACTCGTTCAATTCGAGAGGAATGAGGTTTGGGAGCTTGTTCCATTGCCCTCGAAGAACCACACCGTTATAGGAACGAAGTGGATTTTCAAGAACAGGACCGACGAGAACCAAATCGTCGTCCGGAACAAAGCTCGGTTAGTAGCTCAAGGCTACCGGCAAGAGGAAGGTATAGATTTCGAAGAATCCTTTGCTCCGGTAGCTAGATTAGAATCTATTAGATTATTGTTATCTTTTGCATGCCATAAAGATTTTAAACTCTTTCAAATGGATGTAAAAAGTGTGTTTTTAAACGGAGATGTTGTTGAGGAAGTTTATGTTTCTCAACCTCCGAGTTTTATAAATGAAAAATTTCTAAATCATGTTTTCAAACTTAAGAAAGCACTTTACGGTTTAAGACAAGCTCCTCGAGCTTGGTATGACCGTCTAAAGAACTTTCTTTTGGATTTGGGTTTTAAAAAGGGAGAAGTTGATTCTACATTATTTGTTAAGTATTCGAATAATGATATTATTTTAGTTCAAATTTATGTTGATGATATCATTTTCGGTGCTACTAACTTCACTCTTTGCGAAGAGTTTTCTAATGTTATGAAGGATCAATTTGAGATGAGCCACATAGGTGAGCTCAAATATTTCTTAGGTCTCCAAATTTGCCAAATGAATGATGCAATCTTCCTCCACCAAACCAAGTACACGGTGGAGTTGCTAAAGCGATTTGAAATGGAGAATGCCTCCGGAAAGAAGACTCCAATGAGCACGACTACACATCTTAATAAAGATACGGGCGGCAAAGATGTAGACATTCGTCTATATCGAGGTATGATAGGTAGCTTATTATATCTTACTGCTAGTAGGCCGATATTATGTTTGTTGTATGTGTATGTGCTCGTTATCAGTCTCAACCTAAGGAAACTCACTTAGTAGCGGTAAAACGTATTGTCCGTTATTTAAGTTACACACTTGACTTTGGATTACTTTATCCAAAGTCTAGCACATATGAGTTAATCTCATATAGTGACGCAGATTATGCGGGATGCAAATCTGACAGGAAAAGTACTACTGGCACTTGCCATTTTATAGGAAATTCTCTTGTTTCTTGGCTTTCCAAGAAGCAGAATTCCGTATCACTTTCAACCACCGAGGCGGAATATATTGCCGCCGGTGCTGCGTGTGCTCAGGTTCTTTGGATGAGACACGCTCTTGAAGACTTTGGTATAAACTGTGATACTTGCCCTATCATGGTGGACAACCAAAGTGCAATATGTCTCTCTAAGAATCCGGTACACCATTCCCGTTCTAAACACATAGATGTCCGCCACCATTTCTTAGATGATCATGTTGCTAAAAAAGACATCATTTTAGTGTACGTTGAAACCCAGAAGCAAATCGCCGATATTTTCACGAAACCACTCAAGGAAGACTCCTTTGTGTGGTTGCGTCGAGAATTGGGGATTATGGGTGAATCCGAGATTTAGGATTTATATATTTCAATAATCTTGCGTGCTAACAATTTTCGTTATATTTGCTCATGTTAGATGTATTGAAATTTTCTGGATTTTTGGTTAAATTTTTGGAATTTATGCTCGATTTATTCATGAACGTCAAATTTAAGATTTTCGATGTTTAATGGGGTAGTATAATGATATATCAGAGTATTACAATGTTTCGTCCAAGTGCGATTAGGAGAGAACTCAAAATTTCAAATTCTAAAATTTTTGGACTCTCTTAGTCGGTCTATATTCATTGACCGATCGACTAGACTGTGTTCTAGTCGGTCAGTGAATGAACGTAGACCGACTAACTCATGCCCTAATTTTGGCTTCAGTTACTGTTTGCACTTAGTCGGTTCAAGCTCATTGGCCGACCGACTAGATCGTCATCTAGTCGGTCAGCGCTTGAACTGTGACCGACTAATTGCACAGGGACTGCTTTGGTCTTTTTGCACTCCAGTCGACTTATACGAGCCCCGCACCGACTTGTTTCCATTCTAGTCGATGTGAAATTCTCTCTCAGCCCTAACCCCCGTCGACTCCTCACTCTCCTCCGCCGTCCGATCGACTTTTCCGGCCATCTTCTCCATCGATCCCTCTCCTCCACCTAGGTATCACTCTCTTATCTACTTTAGGGTTTCATTTCTGCTCCTAGGGCTTCATTCTAGGTCAAATTCTAGTTCAGTTCGACCTAGGGTTTGTATTAGGGTTTAATTGTTTTCGATTTCGTGCGTTGATTGTGTTGTCTCGTCACGATTATGGAGAAGACATGAATACCCATCCGTCCATCTAGTCCGTCACCCATGAATGTAGAGTCGCCTCCTATGGACCCCCCGCAACCCAAACGCCGATCAAAATCGACCCATCCTTCGTCTTCTTCTCCTCCTCTTAAGAAGAAGATGACGGCGACTGCTAAGCCTAGATCTCAGCCCAAGCCTAGGAAGCAGACCGTGTCTCCAGCTTCTTTCCGTGCTCCCACTCCTCCAGCTGATTCTGACTCCGACACGGAATATATTCCAGAGTCCGAGCATACCGCTAGGGCGCCTACTCCTCCACCTCGATCTAGCACTCATCAGCCTAAGGGGAAGGCTCCCATGCCAGTGGGCGGTGTAGATATATCGTTGTGTCACGATGACCCTATGTGTCTCATGGCTTACAACCGTATCGAGCACTGTCCTCTGTTATTGGAGCACTTCGTTCAGTTCTCCGACTTCCCTCATCTCGCCGATCTTCTTTCGTCTAGTGGTCTCATAGATTATCTTCGCCATGACCATAAGGCGAATCCACACCCGTACCCCCGTCTAGTCAAACTTTTCTATGCGAACCGTGTTCGCGGTCAGTATGATGAGACCCATTCCATTGAGACGATTGTCTTGGGGACACCGATTGTCCTCACGGCAGAAATCTTAGGGGATTTGATAGGTGTCTCCTCATCTGGCCTCCTTCCTGCCGATATCTCTGTCGATGACATTTCTGACCTTGACCGGGCCATGCTCTCTGAGATATTCCATGTCATCCCTCCCGCCATGATTGGCGTCCCATCCAAATGTTTCAAGCCCAACGCTTGGGTCTTGAATCTTATCCTGAAGTCGTGCATCCTTCCGAAGTACGGCTCATCGAGCTTGCCATCCCAGCCATTCCTTAAGCTGATCTACGCTCTCTTCATGGGGAGCGAGATCAATTGGGCTAGGATTATTCTTGATAAGATGGATTCCTTCGAGTGTATTAGGAAATCCACAAAATCAGCTCACATCCCTTAACCCTGTCTTTTGACCCTTGTCTTCCGTCACTTCAAGGTCCCTCTCCCTCCCGATGATGAGTGTCCTCTTGGTCCCCCTCTGAATGCGACGGCCGTCAAGAAGTCACTTGCGGCGCTTCGTCACGTTCATAGGACGACTCCTTCAGCTTCTGCTTCAGCTGCTCCTCCACCTCCTGCTCCTATCTTGCTGAGTTTGTCGTTTCCTTGAGACGTGTTGAGTCTCGTTGTGCTCGGTCTGAGGAGATGCTTTCCCGCATCTGTTCTCGCCTTGGTATTGAGATTCCTCCGTCTATTTCTGACGAGGAAGAGATGGATGAGGATGAGCTCTAGGAGCTCGTTGGATCTGCTGCTCGTGCCCCCAGAGGGTACGTCTGCTGTTGCTGCCACTTCTACCGGTGCCCCGAGAGCACACCTGTTGCCACCATTCCTCCGGTGGATACTTCGTCTGGTGCTCCCCAGGCCATTCCTGTAGCGACTCTCCCATCTGTGGACACTCCTGCTGACCCAGTGACCACCACCCCTCCTGCAGAGCCTACTGCTGCTGCTGACCCTGCTTCCACCTCCAGAGCTTACTTGGAGGACTCTCCCGATGCACTTTGGATGATATATCTTGTAATGAGAGAGTGGGGTAAGATAGTTTGGGTGGTTATGATTTTTGATGTATTTTTGGTGTTTTGATGATACACTCTTGATGTATGTTCATTTTGATGTATGTGCGATGTATGTTGTATGATGTGCCCCGATCTAAGGATCGCTATTATGTATATTGTCAGATGTACCCATTTTGTTATATATATATGTACATCGTGTTGACTTTTACCTCTTTTGTGCATATTATATTTTTATCTCTGATGTTGACTTCGTCGCTCGACTATTATATTTGATTTAATAGAAATTATTTCTATGAAAACATAGAATTGTTTTCCATGCACTTAATTCATCGAGAATGTTGATATTGGAAAATATGTTCCATAACTCAATATGTAAAATTAATTTGAGTTTTGATGATTTCATTTTCGATTTTCAACTATGGTCTTGTTGGCACGCTTTGATTTACTTTGTGTTTTCCTTTGGTGTCATTTGGACCATGGTCGTATTCTACGACTCCCGTGCTTTTATATTTTAGCCATTGTTGTTGTCGTTGATCTCCTCCCGCTCTTTTTGCTTATGCCAAAGGGGGAGAGAATTAATAATGACGATGTGCTACATGATAATTCAAAGCAATTTACCGTGAATCTAATTTGATGTGTTAGATTCAGGGGGAGTTAAGATATAAAAATGGATTTCAAATCCGAAATTTCAATAATTGATTCACATTTTATACTTTACTCGTCTGCTTAATGCTTATGATTATTATTTAATATGGAATGAACGTGTCATCAATGCAGGGGGAGTAAGTAAATTTCATTTGAATCATTATTTTTTATTATTATTTATGTTGGTTTGTCATCACCAAAAAGGGGGAGAATGTTGAGCATTGACTCCCCGGATTTGGTTTTGGATGATGAACAAACATAAATATCGTGAACTAACTCTTTGTGAGCGCAGTTATGGAGATCGTCGCCAAACTTCTATGAACATCAAAAGCGACGTCTCGAGACTTCTCAAAGCGCGTGATCGTATGCTTGAAGCTTCGTTGAAGCTCAAGGACCATTATTGAAGTCAAGAGATTCGGATCGAAGCGATTGAAGACGGTTCGTCAAGTTTTATTTATAGTCTTCTAGCTTCGTTTCGTAGAATGTTAAGCCTTGAGTAGGTCTTACGTTTTAATCTTCATAACGCTCATATCTTAGAGCTAGGATCTTATTAAAAGCCCATACAAAATTTCCCGAAGCTTCGTGCTTCATTTCACGGCTTTTTGTGCATGTTAGTTGGTTCAAGAAGAAGCACCAACCGACTAGATAGCAATCTAGTCGGTCGACAATGCTTCTTGAACCGACTAGAATGCCTTGTTCATTTTCAGCTCAGTTACTGTTTACAGTTAGTCGGTCCAAGAAGGTTCACCGACCGACTAGTTGTCAAACTAGTCGGTTAAGAATCCTTCTTAGACCGACTAGTTGAGCTTCCATTTTTTGAGCCTGAGCTGCTGTTTATCATTATTCGGTCTAAGAATGATTTTCCACCGACTAGTTGAGAAACTAGTCGGTTAGAATTTGTTCTCAGACCGACTAGTTCAACTTGATTTCAGCCAATACTATTTTGACTCTTAGTCTGTCAAAGAACACTCACCGACCGACTAGTTGTGAAACTAGTCGATTGGCAAGTCTTCTTGGACCGACTAGTTCTCTATCTTCTGAACTTCTTCTTTTGGCTGTTCTTCAGTTAGTCGGTTCATGTTGAATCACTGACCGACTAGTTGATGAACTAGTCGGTCAATGATCCTTCTTTGACCGACTAGTCTGCTTAGAATAGAGCCGTTGGAGCATTAAATGCCACGAATTTTGCTCTCTCTTTCCTCTATCGTATATTTACTTGGAGTGCTGCTTTCATAGCATTAAAAGGCTGATATTTATTGAAGTTTAGATATCAAAGAGAAGCAATTAATTCTCATTCAAAGCTCACTCATTTCTCACTTGAATCTCTTCCTCACTCTTATTTCAAAAGACAGATTCATTGATTGTGAGCCTTCCAAGCCAAGAGCTTGATCCAAGGTCACCAACATCCTCTTAGGCTTCCATTGCTGATCTACATCTTAGAGCTAGGGTTTGGTGCCTTCATCTTCCCTAAAATCCTCTTTGCCCTAAATCGTAAGTTTACTCAAGGCATAAGGTTTTGTCGGTAAGAATTTTGTATTTCATTTACTTTGATATTGTGAGTGTTTTACTCTCGGTTGTGAGAGTTTGTTTGTGATCTCGGGTTGTGGGAGACACAATTTCATTTGTGTATGATTTGATCTTGTAAAGGTTTCTACAAGTATTTCATAGTGCAAATTTGAGTTAGAGGTTTCTAACTCAAGTATCCGGAGGGGATCCGGGTGTTTGGGATGTAGGATCACCTGGAACAAGTCGGGGAGACTTGGTTGGATCCGAACCCGTTAATTCGTTTGTTTGCGATTGCATTTCTTTGTTATCAATATTTACATTTCCGCATTGTTAGTTGAGTTTGCAAGATAATAAGGAATTATCTTCTTAATTATTTTAAAGTACTATTCACCCCCCTCCTAGTACTTGTGCAGTAGCTTCATAGGGCATTACAAAAACTGCCCCTGCGCAGCCCAGAATTCACAATCCTCGCAACAGTCGGAATGCGTCACTCGGCCGAGTAACAATGTCACTCGGTCGAGGGACAGACCCAATAAAAAACAGAGAGTTTTGAAGATCTGGGGGTCTGTCGCTCTGATTGACTCGGCCGAATGGGCTTCTTTACTCGGCCGAATGAGCAATCTTGCTCGGTCGAGTGGGCTTCCTCAGAATTTCCAGTAACTTGGCAGCTTCTCGGTTGAAAATCCCTGTTCTACTCGGGCGAGTGAGCTTTCTCACTCAGCCGAGTAGACTTCCTTGCTCAGCCGAGGAAACTTTGAAATTTTATTGTGCGTATCTGTTTCACTCGGCCGAACGCAGCTTCTGACTCGACCGAGTAGACTCTCTGTTCGGTCGAGTAAGTTGCTTCTGGGCTCTTTTCTTCTCCTCCTCGCCTCCTCATCGATTCTATTAGATTTCTTCCTCTTCCGCTCATCCTCTAGCACTGCTAACTCCTCAAATAAGCCGTGGGCGACGCTCCAGTATGTGCGAAAGTCCCTTGATCTCATTTTTGCTCCAGATCGCTCCATATCTCCTGAAATACGACAAAAATGAGAAATAGTGAAAAGCAACGCGATATCGTCGAATAATCGTGGAAAACGCAATATGGGTGATCGAAATGACATGAAAACATGAAGAAAAAAGGTGTAAAATAAGGAGCGATCACTGATCGGGGAGAATGACAAAATGGGGGTCGGCGATTTCGACATCCAGTACAAATCGAGGACAGCCATCAAAGGGCAGGCCCTCGCCGAATATATTGTCGAACTCACCTATGACAATTGCTCTCATGAAGAGGTATGTGTGACTAGCATAGTGCCTGAGGCTATCCCCTTACCCTCAACCAGCAGGGCGAAAGATGCAATCGAGGACAAGTGAACCTGGATCATACAAGTCAACGGTTCATCCATCCAAGCCGGGAACATGGCCGAAATAATCCTCCAAACTTCCGGGGGGCGACATATTTGAATACGCCCTCTGCTTCGATTTCCCAACGACCAACAATGGTACGGAATATGAGACGGCCATTAATGGACTCCGACTGGCTCGAGCCCTGGGGGCAAGGGTAGTCCAACTTTCCAGCGACTCCAGCCTCGTCATACATCAACTGAATGGGACCTTCGAGGCCCGTGATGACTCAATGCAGAGTTACATGCAAATCGCTAAAGCTGAGCTCACCACCTTCACACGCATAGAAATTCATCACGTACCAAGGTCGAAGAATCATCGAGCTGACGCCTTGTCAAAACTTGCATCGTCCTCCCCAGTGGGGCTCGGTCAGACCGTGTACGTGCAACATCTACTCCATCCTAGCGGGCTGCCACAAGAGCTTTTAAGTCTCGATCAGGGGGCCAAATGGATGGACCCGATAATCCGCTACTTAAGCACGGAGGAGAAACCGACCGACCCAGTGGAGGCACGAAAGCTTGAGTGGAAGGCCAATCAATTCGTCCTGTTGGATGGTTCGTTGTACAAAAGACGATAGACCAGGTACGACATCGTCCCCTATCTTAAATGCTTAGCCCCACAGGAAGCACACTATGTGATCCAAGAGATCCATGAGGGCGACTGCATGAACCATTGCGGGGGAAAGTCCATAGCCTTAAAGGCTGTGAGGCAAGGGTACTTTTGGCCAACAATGTTCAAAGTTGTCGTCGAGTACGTCCAACGATGCTCAACCTGCCAAAAGTTCTCAAAGATCAGCTCGGCACCATCGACTGATCTGATCCCCATCGTTAGCCCAGTTCCCTTCGCCAAATGGGGGATGGACCTCCTTGTACCATTCAACCCAGCGAGTGGACAACGGAGATACCTGATAGTGGCAATCGACAATTTCACCAAGTGGATCAAAGCGTAGCCTTTATCCCGAATCACCTGGAAGGAGGCTCGAAGCTTCGTCTGGAAGTGTGTCGTCTGTCGTTTCGGCATCCCACAATCCATAGTAACAGATAATGGGACACAATTCGATAGCACCGGCTTCAGATACTTCTGCACAGAGCTGAAGATCAAGCTACACTTCGCCTCCGTCGCTCATCCCCAGTCAAACGACTTGTCGAAATCAGCCAACAAGAGCATCCTTGGGCCCCTACAGAAGAGAATAGTCGGGCTCGAGGGAACTTGGCTGGACAAGATCCCTGGCATATTATGGTCGTATAAACTGACCCACAAAACCTCGACAGGGGAAACGCCCTTCATACTGGCCTATGGATGTGAGGTCATCGTCCCCGTCGAGTTCAATGAGCGACCACTTCATCTCCAATACTACGACGAAGAAATAAACTCAAAGGGCCTCGAGCTCAACCTACAATTGGTGGACAAAGTCCATGAACGGGCGTTGGCGACCCTCATCAAACAGAAGGGGCACATGGCCCGCTAATTCAATTCGAAAGTCTACGAGCGCAGCTTCTATGTGGGAGACTTGGTGCTGCGCAAGGCCGCCTTCACTCCTGAGATCCTCAAGCAGGGAAAGATCGTTGCAAAGTGGAAAGGGCCCTACATAGTGATCGACGTACTAGGTCCTGCCACCTATCGACTTGCTACTTTGGATGATAGAGGACTCCCTCATCCTTGGAACGTGGAACACCTATGAAAGTATTATCAATGATTGTACTAAAGGGATAAATCGACCGTTCATTTTCCATCATATACATGTCTATGATAAATACAAAGTAGATCGTTCTTTAGCATTAGTCGTAACACTCTCGTCGGCCGTAAGACGAAGGGGCCTCGCCCATCGCCAACGAACGACTTACGATTGTCAGCCATAAGCCAAGGGGTCTCCCTTGCCACTGAATGACGATTGATTGATCGTCGGTCGTAAGTCAAAGGGACCGTGTCCCTCGCCACCAAACGACCTTCGACCCCACGATCGTCATCGGTCGTAAGTCGAAGGGACCGAGTCCCTCGCCACCGAACGACCTTCGACCCCTGATCGTGTCGGCCATAAATCAAAGGGACCACGTCCCTCGCAACCGATCGATATTCGACCCTCGATCGTCAACCGTAAGCCAAGGGGTCACCCTTGCCACTAAACGACCCTCGATCGTCAGCCGTAAGTCAAGGGGTCACCCTTGTCACTGAACGACTCTCGATCGTCGTCGGCCATACGTTGAAGGGACCGAGTCCCTCGCAACCGATCGACTTTCGACCCTCGATCGTCAGCTATAAGCCAAAGGTTCATCCTTGCCACTGAATGAATCTCGATCATCGTCGACCGTAAGTTGAAGGGACCGAGTCCCTCGCCACCGAACAACCATGTCGATCAAATTCCTCTCAGATAATGTCATGACACTCCAACGACCCAAGTCAGCTAACTTACGTCGTTGGGGGGTCACATACGTGTGCGCATATCTAAACGCTGGCGAGGATTTCAAAAAAAGGGAGAACATTTCAGAAAGAGCAAACGCAAAAAATTCTTTTCCTATTGCAAAAATTCTTTTTAATTACATATGACTCGCTCGAAAGCAGTCTTACAAAAGTGGTGATTCACAGAAAATTAGGAAGACGAGGCATCATCGGGTGTAAAAAGGTCTGTTATCACTCTCGCCACCCTATCTATCTTGGAGGTGGTCCGAGCCTTGTAAGCGTCTGACGTGCGTTTATATTTTATATGTTCACGCACGTCTTCTTTTGTGTTTTTCCGTTGTTTTCCGCCGTCTCGTGTCCATTTTATCGTGTTTTCTCGTTTTCTTTCACTTCTCTTTGTTTTTGTGTGTTTTCAGGAGATTGCCCGTATATGAGACATATAGCGAAGATATCATAAGTCCCCGGAGCAACAGGAGGAGTCACCCGTGATCCAGGGGGTCAAACGACGAAGATATCATCTTTCCGCCCCTCACCTGACCGGTTGGTCATTTCCAACCGATCGGGTGATGCACGCGTGCACCACCCGGACACAAGCTGGAGCGCTCAGAAAGTCACCCGGTCGGTTCACAGACCGGTTCACACGCCCTAACTCTCTGGAATTTGATGCGGAATGCCAACCGATCGGGTGACCTTCACCCGATCGGTTCATCTGTAGCCGACTCTCCGAAGCCAAGACACGGAGAGCTCAACCGACCGGTTCACCCGACGGCGCGATGATCCAACTAATTAGCTTCAACCCTCAACCGACCGTGCCGTATGACCGGGTGAAGTCCTATACTGAACTGCCAAAGAACGAAGCAGATCACCCGATCGGTTGAATTTTCAACCGATCGGGTGATATCGATTTCTATATTTATGACCCCTAGGTTTTCCAGAAACGAGAGTTGTTATTTTTTGCTGTTTTTTCTCTCTCTTGACGGCTGTAATTTTTCAGATATTTGTAAGTTGTCCGATCTTTACCAAACTTTAATATAGTCTTATTTGTATTGCTCTTACTGCTTTTCAATCGCCTGATCATGTTTTTAATGGTCGATTTTGATTTAGATTGCTTTTTAGTAAATATGTGTGAGTAGTTCCAAATCTGGGATTTTGGTGGAAACCCCTTCGTGGGTCCTCCCTGATGCGTCCATAGGACTAGGATGTCGATAGGGATTAGGAATCTATCGGTTACGCTGGGTGTTTTATTGTCATCGACGGGAAAAAGACCGCCTTTGACCGTTGGGCCAAGGGGGAATAAACTTGGCGGTTGACTCCCTAGCCATAGCTCACGCCCTTAGCGTAGACGTCGAATCCTAGCACGCGGGAGCGGTAGGACGAGATGTTGGGAGTTATCATTGCGAGCCTAGTGCTCCCGGAGTAAGTCAGTTTTAATGGACATGGGAATGCCCACTGACCGAACCCAGGAAGTCCGGTGCATCATCCTGGGCACCGACCGGAATATCGGGCCCATGGGACGCTGGTATCACTCTTAAAGGTAATGTCCCACCATTAGACCCTAATTCTGATCGTTATCCTACCCGTAGGCCGTATCAGTGAGAATCGCACGATAGGGTGGAAACCGAAGTCCCAGGTTTCCCTTTATATTGTTTATCCCTCGCATTCTATTTTTCGTGACAACCCATCATCCGATTCGGGCTAGCTCGCCCATGGGGTGAATTCGATCCTTCTTGACACAAGCACAACCACGCCTCCATGAGTTCGACCCCCAAGCCACACTACAACACCGTGCACTTGCGGTTACAAATATTTAAATCTCACGCTCCCAATTATATATTGCACACATCTGACACGCGAAAACGCGCGAAACGCCGGGGACGTCAAGCTTTATGGCGCCGTTGCCGGGGACGCAACGTGCTTGTTATTTTAGGATTTCATGAATCCTTGAGTTTAGCTCACATCTCTACCTCACGATAATTTTCGCATTCTTCTTTTTTCATTTTTTATTTCCTTTTCTTATTTTATTTTTCTATTTTATCTGTTTCTTTCCCACTTTTCGCTTCACGGGTGTTTGTTGTTTTTAATGCGCAGGAGTTCAAGAAGTCTCGACGACTTGATTCCTGTTGATCCCGATATAAACGCCACCCTAAGGCGTCTGGCCGTCGAGAATCGAAGAAGATAAGAGCCGCAAAACATAGGGGAGAACACCCCACCTCACAAGTCCCTGCTGGAGTACTCGATGCCATCCATCAAGTCCACCTCCGCCATCCGTCCTCCTGCTATTACGGCGCAAAGCTTCGAGCTTAAGCTGTCTTTGGTGACGTGGATCCAGCAGGATCAATTCTCGAGGGCACCCATGGAGAGCCCCATCGAACATTTGGACTCCTTCTTGGAGAAATGTGACACCTTCCGGATAAATGGTGTCACAACCGAGGCGATCCGCTTAAAGCTATTCCCCTTCTCTTTGAGAGATAAGGCCAAGCTATGGCTTAGGGGGAAGGACCCAAATACGTTCAACACCTGGGAGAAGCTTTCAAACGCTTTTCTGACAAAGTTCTTTCCTCCGGGGAAGACCATGAAGCTGAGGAGTGAGATCTCCTCCTTCTCCCAGGCCAGCCACAAGTCTCTGCATGAAGCCTGGACCAGATACAAGGAAATGCAGCGGAGATGTCCCCATCATGAGCTCCCCAAGTGGCAGATCATAAATCTGTTCTATAATGGGTTGAGGGATGATTTAAAATCCTCGATGGATGCGGCGGCTAGAGGATCCTTCATGTCCCGAAGTGAGGAAGATGCTGGACAAATTATTGAAAACATGGCATCGAACAATGAGCGGTGGTGTGACGAGAGAGCCACACCTAAATCTGGGGGTATCCACATGGTCGAGGACGTCGACAAATTATCCAGCAAGTTTGACTTGCTGTCGACCCAGATCTCCGCATTGATGGTAGGAGCCGGTGGTGCCTGTACACAACATGTTGCAGCGGTGGAAGCCGAAGTCTATGGAGAATTCGACAGTGGTGACATCTCACCACCTTTGGATCAAGCGAGCGCACTATTCTACAATCCTACGGGAAATGCACCGTATCCACCACGGAATAGCTCCAACCCGGCCTACTCTCCAAACAACCGGAACCACCCTAACCTTATTTACCGGGCACCGTATCAGCCGACGCCGCCTCAGCAGCAGCAACAACAGATATATCAGCCGGCTAGGCCTCAGCAGCAGTAGTTCCAGCAACAGCAAACTCCATAACAATATCAGCAATATGCTCCCAGAAATCAGCAACCCGTTCAGCAGCAGCAGCAATATGGCCAGCAGAGGGCCATCTCTCCGGTTGAGTCCCTTTTGACTCAATATATATCCAACCAGGAGAAGATAAATGTGAGGCTGGAAATGGGACACCGGGCTCTCACGGACCAAGTAACCCAGCTGGGGTTACAAGTGGCGAACCTTTCAAAATCGCAAAACTTATTACCGCCACAACCGGAGGTGAACCCGAGGGGAGCAAACCAAACTTTGGCACTCACGCACTCACGCACTTTGGCACTTTGGCACTCACGCACGCACAAATCCCCACGAGAGTACCCCCAAAGGAACCGGAAGCGTCGTTGGTCGTAGAGCGATCAAGTAAAATAGCCAAGGACAACGGTGCTTCGTCGCCAAAGCCAACAACTCCGGAGGGAGTTCCTGACGATGACAAGAAGAAAAAGGATGAGGAAGGGAACCTCAGAGTTTTCAAGCCCGTTGTGCCTCTTCCACAACGGCTAGCCCAAGCCAAGATAGACGAGAAGTATGGCAAATTCTTTGCCATGGTCAAGGATCTAAGCTTGCAAATCCCCTTCCTTGAAGCTATAGAGACCATACCATCCTATGCGAAATTCCTCATGGATTTGGTGACAAAGGGGTCTAGGAAGGAGAAGGTCGTTCTGACGGTAGAATGTAGTGCTCTTATCCAACGAGCAAATCCTCCTAAGCTTAAAGACCCAGGGAGCTTCTCTATCCCTTGCGCGATCGGGGAGGTAAAAATACATCGTATGCTCGTCGATCTTGGAGCGAGCGTCAGCTTGATGCCCTTGTCGCTATATAAGAGGATAGGAATGGGCGACTTGGAGCCCACCGGAATGACCCTACAGCTTACAGACCGTGCGGTGAAATATCCGATGGGGGTTGTAGATGACCTCCCTATCAATGTTAGAGGGGTGCATGTGCCTGTGGACTTCGTTGTCATGGACATGCCTGAAGATGCACACACCCCCATCATTCTTGGATGGCCTTTCATGGCCACTGCCGGTGTCTTGATAGATGGAAAAATGGGAATCTTTCCCTTAACGTCGACAACGAAAAAGTCGAATTTGACTTGGGGTTGTCAATGAAGCACCCCGACCCCCCGGATGATCCAAGATGCAATGTACTGAAGTTAGAAGAAGAGAGAGCTGTGGAGGAAAGCTCCTGGGAAATTATTTCAAGAAATCCCCCCGATAGCTTGGGGGACTCAGAAGAACCAGTCGGCCCGAAGAAGAATGATGTTGCTGGGATAACGGATGCGGCACACACGATCCCTCCCGGATTCCCAAAGGCTCCTCATACGAGGAGAAAAGGCAAAGAACCCATGGGGCTCACCGGGGATGAGGTCCGGATCCTTAAACAAGTGGCAGTGGACGCCAATATGAGGGAGAAGCCCCCGGACCCCGTCAACAAAGGGAGAGTCGTCGAACAAGTTTTCTTGTCGCCACCGACTACACCAAAAGCTACCAGCTTTGAAGCTGAAGCGATGCCAAACTTTGGGCATCACCCGTATCGCCCACCTTGAACATCATCTACGGGCATCGAGCTAACGACGTTAAACAAAAGCGCTTCATGGGAGGCAACCCATGCTCTAAACCTTTGTTTCGAATTTTTAGGACTATTTTTAACTTTATTTCATCTATTTTAATAAATAAATCCAACCGCAAGAACTTCCGTTGGGGGACTTAGGCCATTTGTGGACTTTTGCAGAAAACAAGGCCCCAACCGATCGGTTGGGATGTATCAGCTGCTGGCCGTATCATTCACTCAACGAACCGATCGGGTGAAGACATGTGAGACCTGTTGGTAGACCGGGTGAACTGGGGCTGAAGTCTCGGGAAATTTTCAGATTTTGTCAACCGATCGGGTGATGAGAAGCATGACCGGTTGATTGACCGGGTGAACAAAACCGAACTCTCGGGAAAATTTGTGGAGCGGCCAACCGATCGGGTGAGTTATCAACCGACCGGTTCACCTGTAGCGTCTCTTCAGCTGAAAATCTCGGCCAATAAGTCAACCGATCGGGTGACAACTCACCCGATCGGTTGGACTTAAACCCTATAAATAAACCCCCGCCCCGACCGTTCGTTTCCACGCCCGATCTCGCAAAACCCACCATCGTTTCACCTCCCCTGCTTTCCCAACGGTCGGAAAAAACTCTCCCGCGACCTCCACTCCCCCTCTAGTCTCTCTCTCCACCTACCCCTTCCATCTCTCCACCATTTTCTCTCTCTATCTCTCTCCCCCATTTCGCTTCCTTAGCGCTAATTCCAAAATACCCCCCCCCCCCCCTTCGAATTTTCGCTGAAGAGGAGTGCCGCGGCTCCACACTCCGTCCAATTGCACGGTGTTGGGTCAACTTCAAGCAAGGAACTCCAATCTCTGCTGGGTAACTTCGCTCCACTGCTCAATTTTACTTTTTACCCTAGAATTTCTACTCGCTTGATTGTTTGTGTGTGCATGATTTTATCGTGTTCTACACTCATTTGCATCACACTCACGCACCCACTATGGCCCGGGAACGAGATAAGGGGAAGGGTATCCTGCGGGAGGAGGAACCGTCTCGAAAAAGACTCAAACAAACACGTCCTCCTCCCAATACACCACGTGCACTATCACTAGCCCCTCCCCCACTTGTTATCCCCCCTGAGGACCCAATGATGGGCCTGCATGGGTATCGATTTAGGAACCAAGAGCATAAGGACTTCTACCTTAGGCTTGATGCTCGGGGGCATCTATCGACCAAATTCGCCCACACCCAATCGCTTATCGATCTCGGTGTCTTCACCGAGGTCGAGACTCTTTTCGCGAATTTAGGATGGTTAGCCTTTCTAAATGCCACCGTAGTGTCTTACCCGCCCCTCACACTAGAATTTCTTGTTGGATATTGGACTCCCCGGATTTGGTTTTGGATGATGAACAAACATAAATATATCGTGAACTAACAATTTGTGAGCGAAGTTATGGAGATCGTCGTCAAATTCATATGAACATCCAAAGCGACATCTCGAGACTTCGCAAAGCACGTGATCGTATGCCTCAAGCTTCGTTGAAGCTTATGGACCATTTTAGAAGTCATGAAGATTCGATTGAAGCTATTGAAGACGGTATCGTCAAGTTTTATTTATAGTCTTTAAGCTTCTTTCGTAGAATGTTAAGCCTTGAGTAGGTCTTACGGTTTAAATCTTCATAACGCTCATATCTTAGCTCTAGGATCTTAGTAGAATTCCATACAATCTTTCCCGAAGCTTCGCGCTTCGATTCGCGACTTCTTATGCATGTTAGTTGGTTCAAGAAGAAGAACTGACCGACTAGATGGTGATCTAGTCGGTCGGCAAAGCTTCTTGGACCGACTAGTTTCAGTCAGTCATTTCCAAGCTCTTTACTGTTTACAGTTAGTCGGTCTAAGTTGACTCACCAACCGACTAGTTTGTGAACTAGTCGGTCAGTGATGCTTCTGTGACCGACTAGTTGAGCTTTCCCTGTACATGCACATTTGAGCCTGAGCTACTGTTTATCATTAATCGGTCTGTGTTCATTGATTGACCGACTAGTTGATGAACTAGTCGGTCAACGTTCCTTCTTGGACCGACTAGTTTAGCTTTACTGTACATGCCAATTTTCACCTAACTTACTTTTTATCGTTAGTCGGTCTATGCTCATTTGGCGACCGACTAGTTGGTGAATTAGTCTGTCAACATTTGCTCTTGGACCGACTAAGTCAATTTGTGCTCAGACTTCAGTTTTATCTGTTAGTCGGTCTCAGTTGAGTAACCGACCGACTAGTTGTGAAACTAGTCGGTCAACTACTCTTCTTGGACCGACTAATTCCTTTTGTCTATGCTTCAACCTTTTGGTTGTTCCTCCATTAGTCGGTATACGTTAATTGACCGACCGACTAGTTGATGAACTAGTCGGTCGGTGGTTGTTCTTTGACCGACTAGTTGAGTTCAGAAAAGAGCCGTTGGAGCATTTAATGACTCGAATTTCTTTCTCTCTCTCCTCTATCCTATAAATACTTGATGGGCTGCATTCATTGCAGTCAAGGCTGATATTATTGCAAGTTTAGAGATCAAGAAAAAATCATTCCAAGCTCATTCAAAGCTCTTTCATTCCATTCAATAATCTCTCCTCATTCTTACTTCCAAAGAGAGATTCATTGAGTGTGAAGCCTTCCAAGCCAAGTGCTTGATTCTAGGTCACCAACATCCCCATAGCTCTCCATTGCTGATCTACATCTTGGAGCTAGGGTTTGGTGCCACTTCTTCTTCCTCAAAATCATCTTTGCCCTAATTCGTAAGCATTACTCAAGGCATAGGTATTTTGTCGGTAAGAAGTTTCTATTTCATTTACTTTCATATTGTAAGTTTCACTCTCGGTTGTGAGAGTGTGGTTGTGATCCCGGGTTGTAGGAGTCAAAAATTACTTTGTGTATGATTTGACTTGTGAAGGTTTTTCACAAGTATTTCATAGTGAAAATCTTGAGTTAGGGTTTCTAACTTGATTATCCGGAGGGGATCCGGGTGGTTGGGACGTAGGATCACCGGGAACAAGTCGGGGAGACTTGGGTGGATCCGAACCCAGTAATATCGTTGTTTGCGATTGTTTCTTTGTTGTCTAACATTTACATTTCCGCATTTTCCGCATTCTTTGGTAGAGTTTGCAAGTAATTAGGAATTAGCCTCTTAATTATTTTAAAGTACTATTCACCCCCCTCTAGTACTTGTGCAGTAGCTTAGCAGGGCATTACATTTGGTATCTGATCACTCCTTATTTTACACCTTTTTTCCGCATGTTTGCATGACATTTAGATCGCTCAAATCACGCTTTTCATGATTTATCGACAATATTGCGATACTTTTCACGATTTGTTGTTTTTGTCGTATTCCAGGAGATTTGGAGTGATTTGGAGTGATCCCGTGATACACCTACTCCAGAGTGTCACCGATGACTTCCCCGAGTGGTATTTTTCTATTGGAAAGGAGCGGAAGAAGAAAGAATGTCGTAGGAGCGACGAGGAGGCAAAAACAAGCTGTTTGGTCATTTTTGGTGTCTCACTCGGCCGAGTGAAGGAGTCACTCAGCCGACCAGCAAGACACCGCTCGACCGACCAGATCGGACACGCTTCATGTGTGCACTCGGCCGAGCATCGGAAGCCACATCGGCCGAGTGACGAGACCCCGTCCGCCCGAGTGGCACTCAGACGACGCCCATCAAAAAGAGCCAACTTACAGTTTTTCGTCTGCCTGAGCTTCAGAAGACCCACTCGGCCGAGTGGAAAATGCCGACCGCCCGAGTGAATAGAAGCCATCGGCCGAGTGACGATAACTCACTCAGCCGAGCGACGCCCGAAGTGAAGACTCCCAAACCCCCAGACTTACTGGAAATTCTCAGGGTTTGTCACTCGGCCGAGCAACTTTTGTCACTCGGCCGAGTGCGACGCGCTGCCTGTAGCGTAAATTACGATTTTCAGGCTGCGCAGGGGCATTTTGGTCACAGTTTTTTGGACGATTTTGGGGGGTATTTAACCCCAGTTTTTAACCTAGGTTAGAGAGCTTTTTCCTTTACTTTTTGCAGCTTTTTAGATTAAACTTTTTAGCTTTTGATTCTTGTAATTGGAGAGGAGAGAAAAGTTTATTTTTGTTGGATTCTTGGAGAACTCTATTGGTTTGTCTCCCTCTCCATTAAAAATCTAATTTTTATTGCTTATTTGAATATTGTGATGAATTCTCTTGTATTTCCATTGATTACTTTTGCACTTGTGATATGAATTGTGAGTAGTCTATACGTCTTGGGGCGTGGGGATGAACCCTACGAGCCCAATTTCTGATTTGTGATGATTTGGTAGAAATATCGCTAGAATTGCTATTAGGGTTAGTTTGGGATCGATTTATTACGGATAGCTAGGTGTTCATATCGATTGGGATTTGCAAGAGATTGGATCCCAATTCGATAGGAAACCCTAGAAATCCGAATTGGGTTGAAATTGAGTTTCCGTAGTATCGGTTTGCTAGAGATTGGACCGATACTAGGGTTCTCGGTTGCAATTCCATACCGATACTCGTTTGCAAGAGATTTGATGGGTAGGAACTATCCCAACCTAGGTCGTGGCCCGAGTTTGCACGAGAGTGGGCTCGGGACGTGATTGAACGATGATGTTGATCCTAATGCTAGCTTGCCTAGGCTAGAGTTTGCAAGAGATTGGACCCGAACCTAGGATAGCTATAGACCGGCAACAGCGCGAGAGCGTGAGCTAGGTTTTACATTCAGTTGTAACTAGTTCATCCGAAATTCTACCCTAGCAATTTTGATACCAATGAATCATGTTGATGAAATACGGTGAGTAGCGGGGATTTTCCATTCCCTAGGCGTCTTTATTTGATTTTGTATCTCCATACTTTGTCTGACGATTGTGACAGGATCGCCAAAAGGCAAATTCCCTCTTTTCTGTTCTTATAGCCAGGTTTTCTGGAGAAGGCACTGTCATTCGTCCTCCCTGTGTTCGATAACCCGCTCGCCGCTACACCATGCCCTTGCGGTAAAACTACAACCGTTCTCCGGGTGTATATCCGGGGCGATCAAGTTTTTGGCTCCGTTGCCGGGGAGGCGATAGTGTTTGATCTTATCACCCTAGCTATTTCTTTCCTTTTGTTTTATTTCTTTATTTTTATCTAACCCTTCCATTGTGCTAATCACTTCTTTGAAACTTTGTTCTCCCGTGCATGTACACGAGATCCACTGCGGACCCTGAAGCTATATTATTTGATCCTGAGATTGAACGTACTGTGCGGAGAATCAGAGCGGAGAGGAGACAAGATCCGGAAGGGAGGTTTATGACCAACCCGGAAACTACGGAACAATTGGCGGCAAGAATGGCGAGGATCATTTCCATTCGCGATAGGCTTCGGCCTAAGACCTCTTCTACGACCTCGTCCATTGCCATGCCGGAGTTGGCGGCCGACAAGAATTTTGAGCTGAAAACCGGACTATTGGTTCTGATGCAGTAGGATCCATTTCATGGGAATGCCCATGAAAATCCTCACTACCACATCCAGCTATTTTTGTCGAAGTGCGCCACATTTCAGATGACGGGGGTCTCCATCGATGCAATCAGACTGCGCCTCTTCCCCTTCACACTAAAGGATAAAGCTCTTTATTGGTTGAGGACGCAAGCTGAGGGAGTCTTTACCACATGGGATGAGTTGGCGAGCGCGTTCATTGACAAGTTCTATCTGCCTTCCAAGACGGTAAAGATTAGGAGTGCTCTTATGTCCTTCAAGCAAGGACCCCAAGAGACACTCTACGAGGCTTGGGAGCGCTTCAAAGATCTGCAGCATCAATGCCCCCACCATAGCATCGAAGATTGGGAGCTCGTCTATAGCTTCTATAATGGTCTCCAACCGGGGGCCAAGCAGATTATTGATGCCGCGGCGAATGGTGCCATCCTATCGAAGACTCCCGACGAAGCTACGGCCCTAATTGAGGAGATGGCCTCAAACAATCAACAATGGGGCGACGAGCAGGGACACTCTTCGTCCTCCTTGAAGCCATCTAGCATCTATGAGGCAAAGGCCATAGCGAAGCTTACCAACAAGTTTGATTCTCTCCACAAGGTGGTGGAGAGACTGGAGAAGTATATCACAGAGCCCCAAGGAACCCCTTCCACATCCGCACCAACAAATCAAATGTGTGATTGGCAAGACCAATCCCAAGCTATGTATTTGGGAGGAGAACAAGGAGAGGGCTCTTTGGAGCAAGTCCAATACGTCGCGGGGAACCAAGGATATTGGGCCAATCCGGCCACTAGAAACCATCCCGGTTTCTCCTATGCCAACAATGAAGGAGCTTTGAACCCGTCGCCACTACCTCAACAAGCTTGACCACCACCACCACAACAATATCCACCGAGGGGGCCTCCGCAACAAAATTACCCGCCAAAGCAACAAGTTGGACCCTATAGGCCGCCCGGATACAATCAAGGGTGGAGAAATCAAAACCATCCACAAGCCCAACAACGAACCGAATTTGAAGCTAAGGTGGAGGAGTTTATGGTCGAGCAAAAGAAGATCAATGCTTCCTTGAAGGCGGGCCAAGACTCCCTTACAACCGTTGTAGCCCAAATCTCGGAGCAATTGGCGTTGCTCAATCGAAATACTCAACAATTACCGGCTCAACCCGAGCAAAACCCACGGGGCAACACCGGTCACATCAATGTCGTGGTTGCCGTTACAACTAGAGGCGGGAAGGATACCACTCCCGTCATGATTCCAACCGAGGAGCCCGTGGAGGAGAATGTAGAGCCAATTGAGCCGGTCGTTGAAGTTGAGATGGAGAAAGAACCGCAAGAAAAAGAGAAATCTAGAGCGGAGCAATTGATTGAAGAGATGCGTTTTATGCCACCGGTCCCATTCCCCCAGAGGCTTGCTAGAGCAAAAATGGAGAAACGGCTAGCAAAGTTTCTCGAGTATTTAAGAGGGGTAAGCCTCAACATTCCTTTCCTCGACGCCATCGTTGAAATCCCGACATACGCCAAGTTCCTAAAAGACTTAATTACAGGAAGAAAGAGGAAGGAGAATATTATGCTCGCCGAGGAGGGCTCTTGGTTCACCAAAAGAGAGGAGCCCGACAAATTCAAAGACCCGGGGAGTTTTCGAATTCCTTGCACCTTGGGCGGCGTCCCTCTACAAAAGGCGTTGGTGGACTTAGGGGCTAGTGTTAGCCTCATGCCTCTCTCTATGTTCCTAAGGCTAAATACCGGCACGAAATTGAAGCCTACCGACATGCGGATATAACTAGCCGATGGTCGGATCACAAGGCCGGTAGGGATCGCAGAGGACATCCCGCTACAAGTCCCGGGGGCATATGTTTTCCATGTGACTTCGTGATCATGGATGTTAAGGAGGAGGGGGATACGTCACTAATACTTGGACGCCCATTCCTCGCCACCGCCGGTGTCATTGTCGACGTACGTGAAGGAACTCTAACATTGAATGTCGGCAACATCGAGGTGGAGCTTCATATTCCCAAGGCGATGAAACACATGCCTTATCATGAGGAGCTGGACTATATGGACCTCCTTGACGAGGTTATTGAGGAGGCGATCCCCCATTCGATCGGCGCTCTATTCAAAAAATATTTTAAGGAAGGGGCGGATTTGGACCAAGAAGAGAAGATGGAGCATTCCCCCGACCTCTCCATGGAAATTGACGAAGGCGACGCTGATGTCGCAAGGATTCGAGAGCTCTGCAAACTCTCAAAATTGAAGTCTCCGAAGAAAGCTCCGCCGATACGGAAATCGGTGTCACCGGTGAAGCCGAGGACCGGAGCAAGCACTAGCTTGGGGGAGCCACCCCCCAACACTACTCGAGACAAGAGATCACCGAGGGAGAACACGCCGTCGCAACTTCCGAATCCAAGCGTTCTCCCCGGAAAATGTGACGGGTGCATCTCATATGCACCAAATATCCCGCATTAATTGAAAATCAAAGGGGGTCAAGCTCACGACCTTAAACGAGCGCTTGTCAGGAGGCAACCCGATGGTTATCGCTTTATTTTTACTTTTCCTTTATTTTTGTTTTAGAAATTATTAGTGTTTTGAGTCGTTCGCCCAAAAATTTCGTGATAACGGGTCCTATTTTTCTTTGACAGGAGAGGAGAACGAGGTACCTATCATTAGGAGGATGAACAAGGCGACGAGGAGCGCTCCAGGAAGGTGCTCGATGCTTAGGAGGAAGATGAAATCGACTGGAGGAAGAAAAACAGAGTTTAGAGCCCAAACGAAGCTAAACAGCAGAAAACAGGGTTCACTCGGCCGAGTATACTAGTCACTCGGCCGAGCACATAAGTTCGTCCGCCCGAGCGGCTCACGAACGAGGGAAGTCTGCTGTACCCAACTCTATGTTTCTTTTCTTGATTTCAGTATAATTGCTACTCGGCCGAGTATATATATTCACTCGGCCGAGTAAAACTGATACACTCCTAGGGCGAGTCTTGTCGAGTAGCTTGAGCCACTCGGCCGAATGGACTTACTTCACTCGGCCGAGGATGGCAAGGCCACTCAGCCGAATCGTAAGCGGGGAGGAATTTTTCGAAGTAATTCCGTTGAGTTCACTCGGCCGAGCGACGTAGTCACTCGGCCGAGTCGTAAATTTTTCTATAAAAGGGGGAGCGGGACGACGCTGTTTTCGAAACGAAAAAAATTCCCAAAACTGCCCGATCGCCCCGACCCTTCGTTTCCTCGACCCCTCACTCGCCCGACCACTCGCCCCGCCGCCGCGCTCGGCCGACCATCGCCGGCCGACCGCTCCTCCGCCTCGCCCGAGTCGCCGCCGACGACCATCTCACCGGCCGAGCTCCGGTACCCTGATTTTCTGCCTATTTCTCCTCTTTTGCGTATTTTTCGATGATCCATGTGTCTAACGAACGCCTAACCCAAATTAAATTCAATTTCTATCTATTATACCCCTAACCCCCTATACGTTTTGAATATTACAAGCTAATCTCTTCGTTTGGTGCGCAGGTTAAATTGGGGAGCTTAGGGGAGCCCAGGGGAGCTTCCAGGGATCGTTTTGGGCTACGTGGAGGCGTCGTCTTCGCACGCTTCCATTACTTTGCTCTCGCGGCGTGTCGCGGTATACTCTTTCCTTTATTTTACGCACGTCGTATTTTTATTGCTTTTGTTGAGCGCCCGGGGCCCACATGCCGCCCCGGACACGGCCACGCACTAGGAGAGCTTCCGCCAAGCGGAAGCGGTCGGATGAGCCCCCCCCCACGAGGTGGAAGACTCTCCTCCGCCTACACCGCCACACCCTGTTCACCCCGCACAGCCTGCAGAGCCCGCACAGCCCGCACAGCCACTCCCTGCCGTCCCACAGCCACCACCACCGGCTCCACTTATCGGGCCGCTGGGGATTACGTTCCGGGACGACGCACACCGTGTCGTTTTCGAGCGCATTTCCCAGCGCTCGATCGTACCCTCCAGGTTCGCACACCTTGCAGACCTACGACGCCTGGGGGTACTCGAGGGGATGCTCACGTTGTATGACAACGTGGGTTGGCGAGATTTCTTCCAGGTGTCGGCGGACACATTCGTCCGTCCGACACTTGAGGTGCTTAGTTCCATCGCCTGGTCCGACGAGGGATGCTCGTTCAGGTTCATGGACCGAGAGTGCCAGGTCACTCTCGGTATGATGAGAGCCTTCTTCTCGTGGCCCGATGTCCCCGGGGCCGACCGTGGTTACGCCCCCACTCACATTCCCCCACCTTCCTTCGATTCCGGTGCTTTCTGGGCCCGGATTACGGGTCTACCTGCTGCCTTCGACCCTAGTAGGGCCAAGGCCTCGGCCATCGTCCACCCTTGCCTCTGCATAGCTCAGCGCCTTATGGTGACTACCTTTTTGGCGAGATATGAGCCTGGGATGATGTCCACGCCGGAGCTTTATATGCTCTACGCGATGACGCACCCCAGAGCTCTATCTAGGGAGGGTGACGAGTTGGTCCCCATCGTCGTGATCGATATCGCGAGCTAGTTTTTGGATCGCATCATCGTATCGGTGGGCGCTCGCTCACTGATATGCTGCGACGGTCTGATCACCCTGCTCACTCTTATGACCGGCGAGGACCTTCCTGCTGACCTGTGACGAGCCCCGGGCCCCACTTCACTGTCCATAGATGTTATGGCTCGGATGAAGATGCTTCGTCCGCATGGTCAGCGGCACTGGGTTTGGTTGCACGGTCCATTCGGTGCAGATTACATGATCCTTCCGAGCCCAGCTCGGACTCAGATTGCACCAGCATAGGTGGACTGGCTTCCGGCGATGGATCTCCTAATCCCCACCGCCTATGTGCTTGAGGCCGAGGAGGCTGAGCAGGCTGAGCAGGCCCACGCTGACCACGCTACACCCGCTGACCCCGTTGCTCCTGCTGATCCCGTGGCCCCTCAGCAGCCTGATATTTCTGCTGCTCCCGACACCTCTGTCCACACTTCTGCCGGAGTCGGGAGTACCCTCGCTGAGCCCACCTCCACTACCTCCACTCCCACCACCACAGCTGGCCCTCTGTCCGTTGAGCCCGTTTCCTCTGCCCTACCCGAGCTCCCACCGACTGTAGTTGAGAGAGGAGAGCCCTCTTTTGCTGCCGCCGTGGAGACCATGGTTTCCACCTCTGTCTCCACGGCTGCCGTATTTTCTGAGAGTGTCGCGGCGTCTGTCCACACGTCTGTGTCGCCGACCTCTCTGGCCGCCTCGTTGCCACTTTTATACTCCACTTCTGTTGCTGTTGCCTCCACTTCTTACCAGCCCGCGCCCCGGCCTCACACTGAGGCTAGGCCCACACTTGCGAGCACAGCACCTTTCCTCCACCTACCTGCTGAGCCCATCACCTACGCCACCCGAGTACGCCAGCCCCGTCCTGCACAGCACAGACAGGTGCGTCCCTCTGCACCACCTCCCCTGATACTGTACTTCAGAGAATTCATGCTCTCGAGGGGGCGGTGAGTGGCCTCAGAGGTGACCTTAGGACCCTGTCCGCCATCGTCACCGATATGGCTCGCCGCTTCGACCTCCTTCCGCACATTCACTATTGCCTCACCCAGGTTCTCGAGCGGCTCCCTCGTGTACCCACTCCCACTCCCACCCAGCAAGTTCCCACCCCCACTCCCACACCCACCCAGCCTGCTTCCACACCCACACCCACACCCGCTCAGCAGCCTGTTCCACCACCTCCTCCTCCTCCGCCTCAGGCCGGAGACGGCGCGGCACCACCCTCTTAGGCACCCTTGATGCCATTGATCCTTTTTGCCGTCGTGCTGCCCGTCTCTGCTGGGTCCTGATGTTTTTTGCCCACCCCCCCCCCCCTCCCCTCACTGTTTTTTTGGGACCACATGTTGTTCATATCTTTATATATCATTTTTGGGAGCGATGGAGAGTTTTTGGTGTCACACTTTTATATCTGTATCACTCATGTATCTGCATGCATCATGTCCGCATCATATTTTTCATTTCGTTATTTTTATTTTCTTTTTTCCTCATGCATGCATCCTCACCTACCCCTCACATTACACGTCTCTCGGTGTGCCACACTTCGCACATTGAGGACACTGTGCACTCTAGCTTGGGGGAGTGAGTTCTCACGTTCTTTTCGATTTACGACCTTTATTTTTAGTTTTTTCACGCCATTTTCCGCTTTCGCACTTATTTTCATCATTTTTTCTTCTTTTTACCATGCATCACGTTTTTCTTATTTTCTTTGTGTGCTGCATTGTAAATAGTTTCATTTTCCCTCTTTATCTTTATTTCTTTTTTCATCTCATGCTAGAGATGACTTTTCAATGATGATGATGACGTGGAGTTCACCTTCTCTATATGCATGCTATATTTGTCATGTCTTAGATTTTAATTCTGATATCATATGTTGTGATTTGTCTTGCATTTAGAGATAGTAACCCACACTGTTTCCGCATGAAAATGGATGAAATTTTATAGTTAGCCGAGTCTGAATATTCATATATATGCTATCGCAGAAAACACACCAAGATTCACGCATTGAATGCTTATATCTGGAGTACCGTTTTCTTTTCCTATATCACTTCTATATGCATGATTTGTACATTTCACTTCGGGATGATTGAATGATGTTAGCTATGATAAATCTGGATTAGTTTTGCTTTTTTGTGATCGAAACTGAGTAGATTAGATTACCCTGCTGAAGTTGTCGTGCACGTCTTATAGAGTGAACTGAGAGACATATTTATTTCTTTCTCCACATATCTTGAACATCAATTCTCTATTTTAAAATCATTGGTGAATCTCCCCTTAGCGATTCTAATGTATGGCATTTCCCCCGCTATTAATTCCTAGCTCCAAACTTCCCAAAACCAAAGAAAGAAAAAGAAAAATTCTTGTATAACCTTATTTCTCTTTGATTTGGGATCATTGTGCATATATGCTATTGAAAAAAAAAGAAAAAGAAAAAAAAGAGAGAGAAAAAGAAAAAGAAAAAGAAAGGAAAAGAGAAAAGAATCTCAATAAACGATCCCATCTCATGTTCTCTCTTTCTTCTCTCTTATTGTTTTTATTTTCATTACCTTTGGAGCTTCATAAAAATGGGGATGTAAATATTGTTTTTTATGTCACCACGCTTATAGATAAGCTTGGGGGAGGGAATCCAATGATGTGTGAGAGAGTGACAACTTGACGGTGCACGACAACCTAGGCTAGGTAATATTCTATACTCGGTGAGGTCGTTCTAGCTTCACGAAATCCAGAAATCTATGCCTAGCACTCATTTCATGAAATCCATGCTTTTCTATTCTTTCTATTCTATTGCGTGATATTCTTATACTCCTCTTAGAAAGCGTTCAATTGAAAAGTGTGTGATCTGCGATATTGTATACCGCTTTAAATGATTCAGACGATGTTAATTCTAAAATTATTCCGTTTTTCATGCTATATCAATATTCTCGGGTTTTCTATTTCTATTTGCACCATTATACTATGATATCGAAATAAAATTCTTTGACATGTGTTTTACATTCGGTGCATGCTATATGAGTAAGCAAAACCCACGTCCTGAGAGAATGATCTAGCAGCTTCCCACTTCGCTTTCTTCTTTCTTCTTCGTTTTTCGTTTTTCGTTTTTCGTCGTTTTCATTTTTCGTTTTTCGTCGTTTTCGTTTTCTGAATCCACCAGGTTCGCCTTTTACTTATCTTCCTCGAGGACGAGTAAGAGGTAAGCTTGGGGGATTTTGATCACTCCTTATTTTACACCTTTTTTCACGCTTTTACTTTTTATGATTTGTTGTTTTTGTCATATTCCAGGAGATTTGGAGTGATTTGGAGTGATCCCGTGATACACCTACTCCAGAGTGTCACCGATGACTTCCCCGAGGGGTATTTTTCTATTAGAGAGGAGCGGAAGAAGAAAGAATGTCGTAGGAGCGACGAGGAGGCAAAAACAAGCTGTTTGGGCATTTTTGGTGTCTCACTCGGCTGAGTGAAGGAGTCACTCGGCCGACCAGCGAGACACCGCTCGGCCGACCAGATCGGACACGCTTCATGTGTGCACTCAGCCGAGCATCGGAAGCCACATCGGCCGAGTGACGAGACCCCGTCCGCCCGAGTGGCACTCAGACGACGCCCATCAAAAAGAGCCAACTTACAGTTTTTCGTCTGCCTGAGCTTCAGAAGACCCACTCGGCCGAGTGGAAAATGCCGACCGCCCGAGTGAATAGAAGCCATCGGCCGAGTGACGACAACTCACTCGGCCGAGCGACGCCCGATGTGAAGACTCCCAAACCCCCAGACTTACTGGAAATTCTCAGGGTTTGTCACTCGGTCGAGCGACTTTTGTCACTCGGCCGAGTGCGACGCGCTGCCTGGAGCGTAAATTGTGATTTTCAGGCTGCGCAGAGGCATTTTGGTCACAGTTTTTTGGACGATTTTGGGGGGTATTTAACCCCAGTTTTTAACCTAGGTTAGAGAGCTTTTTCCTTTACTTTTTGCAGCTTTTTAGATTAAACTTTTTAGCTTTTGATTCTTGTGATTGGAGAGGAGAGAAAAGTTTATTTTTGTTGGATTCTTGGAGAACTCTATTGGTTTGTCTCCCTCTCCATTAAAAATCTCATTTTTATTGCTTATTTGAATATTGTGATGAATTCTCTTGTTATTTCCATTGATTACTTTTGCACTTGTGATATGAATTATGAGTAGTCTATACGTCTTGGGGCGTGGGGATGAACCCTACGAGCCCAATTTCTGATTTGTGATGATTTGGTAGAAATATCGCTAGAATTGCTATTAGGGTTAGTTTGGGATCGATTTATTACGGATAGCTAGGTGTTCATATCGATTGGGATTTACAAGAGATTGGATCCCAATTCGATAGGAAACCCTAGAAATCCGAATTGGGTTGAAATTGAGTTTCCGTAGTATCGGTTTGCAAGAGATTAGACCGATACTAGGGTTCTCGGTTGCAATTCCATACCGATACTCGTTTGCAAGAGATTTGATGGGTAGGAACTATCCCAACCTAGGTCGTGGCCCGAGTTTGCACGAGAGTGGGCTCGGGACGCGATTGAACGATGATGTTGATCCTAATGCTAGCTTGCCTAGGCTATGGTTTGCAAGAGATTGGACCCGAACCTAGGATAGCTATAGACCGGCAACAGCGCGAGAGCGTGAGCTAGGTTTTACATTCAGTTGCAACTAGTTCATCCGAAATTCTACCCTAGCAATTTTGATACCAATGAATCACGTTGACGAAATACGGTGAGTAGCGGGGATTTCCCATTCCCTAGGCGTCTTTATTTGATTTTATATCTCCATACTTTATCTGACGATTGTGACAGGATCGCCAAAAGGCAAATTCCCTCTTTTCTGTTCTTATAGCCAGGTTGTCTGGAGAAGGCACTGTCATTCGTCCTCCCTGTGTTCGATAACCCGCTCGCCGCTACACCGTGCGCTTGCGGTAAAACTACAACCGTTCTCCGGGTGTATATCCGGGGCGATCAGTATCAGAGCCAAGTCTATAGCTATGTCTGCCAACGACAACAAGACCGTTCGTCCACCTTCCGACTATAGCACCTTCAAGAACCGTGAAGGAGCGTCTTCGGTAATGGAAGGACATTCATCAACGAGGCCTCCATTCTTCAACAGTACCAACTACGGGTACTGGAAATACTGGATGGAAACTTTCCTCCAGAGTGCTTCACTATGGAGGACCACGATGAAGGAATACGTCGAGCCCACCGAAGAAGATTTCGAGAAATGGACTCCCGCGGAGGTCGCCGCGGAGGTGAGCAATGCCAAGGCAATGAACGCCTTGCAATGCGCTTTGGAGCCCGAGGATTTCAATAAGATATGCACATGTAAGAGTGCATGTCAAATATGGAACTCCCTCCTCATATTACATGAAGGGACGAGTAGGGTAAGAGACTCTAAACTCGTTGTAGTTAATAAAGATTACGATATGTTTCATATGCTACAGGGTGAGAAGATGAAGGAGTATTATGCTCGCTTCGTCGACATCATAAACGAGTTAGAGGCTCTCGGCAAATCCTACACTCAAAAGGAGAAATGTTCGAAGCTTATAGAAGGACTTCCTTCTAGTTGGGAAAAGCGCACATTTGCCATCGAGGAAGGTAATGATATGAACAAATATACCGTTGTTCAACTAATGGGTACCATGATGTATTATGAGATACGCAAGGATAGCAAGTTGAAGTTGCAGGAAAAGATGAAGTCTTACCTACAACAAGAAGAGCCAAAGAAGAAAGCTATTGCTTTCAAGGCCGCTCCATCTACTTCCACATCAACCGATGATGAGAACTCGGAAAACGAGTTGGACTTGGAGTCCATGGCACTCATGGCCAAGAAGTTCAACCGGTTCTTCCGGAAAGGTAACTTTAAAAACAAATCGAAGTTCAATTCATCTAACTCCTCTTCTTCTTTGTGCTTTAAATGCAACAAGCCAGGACACATGAAAGCGGAGTGTCCTCTAAACCAGCAAAAGGAGAAGTGGAAGGCGCCAAAGTACGACAAGTCCAAGAAGTACAGGAAAGGGAACAAAAAGGGGCTTGTCGGGGCAACATTCACCGACTCCGAGGATTCCTCAAGCGGAGAGTCGGACGATGAGCAAGTGGAGCAAGCACACATGTGCTTCATGGCAAGAGAGGAGCATGATCAAGGATCTTCCTCTTCCGATGATAGCAACAACGAAGGCGATGAGGTAACTATGGATGACCTTAGGAATGCTAATTCTCAATTGTGGTCTAAGTATTCTAAATTAGTAAATAGGTATACTAAAGTAAAAGATGACTTAGATAGCATTCAAACCTCGCCTAAAACTATCATCACCAACAACGACACCGTTGTTGAAGGGTTGAAGAACGAGATTGTTAATCTCAAGACTCAACTTGAACATGTTAGCATTGAAGATCCAGAGGAACACAAGATAGCGGATTTGACTTCTCAAAACTCGACTTTGAGTATTGAGAATGAGAATCTTAAATCTCGTGTTTATGTGCTCACATCACAAGTATCCACTTTGGATGCTTCTATGCGTTCTCTCACCGAGAAATATGAGAACACATTAGGCCGAATTAATAAATTCAATAAGGGTAAGGACCATTTGGATAAAATCCTAAGTGACTTACTTCCGGCCAATCACCACATTGGCTTGGGGTATACGATGGGAAGTTCATCCAAATCGGCCACTACTTTTGGTAGGCCAACTTCCGGTGACTCAACGAGTGGTAGCAAACACTCTATTGGTAGTTCATCTACCAATGGTGCTTCCACCTCGTCCACAACCTCTTTCGGAAAGAAACCCACTTTGGGTGGACCTCCAAAGAAGGGGCATGCTTAAATGTACACCAATACTATGCCACGTAGGAACACACGTCTTACTCCACCGGCTCACACATATGATGATTTCTATGCTACACGTTCACGGGCACGTGCACACCATGTGAGACACCCTCACGCACGTGTTCCTCCACATGCATATGTTCACCCACATCATCGTATGAATAACTATCCACATGCACCATTCCATCATGTTCCGTATGCCTATCCACGACATGCATCATGTAGACACCAACAACGCATGCATGCACCCAATAGGATGAGGGCTCCCAAGATTTTCACTATTTGGAGCCCAAAGGACACAAGCATGGATGAAAAACAAGTTTACATGAATGCTTATTTTTCGGATGTTGTGCATAGTAGAAATTATGTGGGGAAGTCTAAGTCCAATTGGACTTGGCTTCCAAAGGTCTAATCTTTTGGACCCAATGACCTTGGGTACCATGATATGAAATTTTCTATCTTTAGGTACTCAAGGAAAAGAAATAGAAAAGGAGCAACAAATTTAAATTTAGCTCCAAGGGGAATTGGATACTCAATAGCGGGTGTTCAAAACACAAGACGGGTGACGCTCAATTGCTCTCCGGAGTGGTTCCCATTGCAAATGGAAACCGCGTCGTATTTGGAGGCAACGAGAGCAGAACCATCATAGGTGTTGGTAAAGTGGGTAATCCTTCTAAACCCCTTATATGTGATGTTTACCTTGTTAAAGGATTAAACCACAATCTCATTTCAATAAGTCAACTTTGTGACAAAGGTTACAAAGTTAACTTTGCGAAAGGAATGTGCCATATTTTAAGAAAAGATAATAATGAATTATTGTTTTTCGGCACACGCCATAAGGATATATATATCCTAGATCTTCCAAGATCACATGAACAATGTCTTATTGCCAACACAAGTGAACAACACTTATGGCATCGACGTTTTGGTCATGTGAACTTTGGAACACTATTTAAGCTTTCCAAGTTAAATTCTATTAGAGGCTTCCCTAAGCTTGTCTTTCAAAAGAAAAGCTTTTGTGACTCGTGTCAACGAGGCAAGCTTCCAAAATCTTCATTTAAACCTAAGAAAAGTATTTCTTCTAAGCAGCCTCTAGAGCTATTACATCTTGATTTATTTGAGCCAACTAGAGTTGCTTCATTAGGTAATGTTAGATATGGACTTGTCATCGTTGATGACTTTTCTAGGTTTACTTGGGTATTTTCATTGTGTAATAAAAATGAAGCTTTTGAAAACTTCATAATTTTTGTTAAGAAAGTACAAAATATCATAGGAACCACCATTGTCACTATTTGTATTGATCATGGAGGTGAATTTGAGAATGAGTCTTTTGAGACATTTTGTGATGAAGTTGGTATTACACACACCTTTTCATTCCCTCGCGCACCTCCTCAAAATGGTGTTGTTGAGAGAAAGAATAGGACGCTAGTGGAATGTGCTCGCACTATGCTTGATGATAGCCAACTTGGCCATCAATTTTGGGCGGAAGCGGTACATACCGCTTGCTATGTGTTTAATAGAATACTTTTGAGGCCCGGCACTAAACAAACTTGTTATGAATTGTTGTTTGGTAGGTTGCCTCAAGTTAAACATTTTCGTGTTTTTGGTTCGAAATGTTTTATTAAGAACACGTATGGTAGTTTGGACAAATTTGATCCAAGATCCGATGAGGGGATTTTTGTTGGATATTCTTCGCGTAGCAAAGCCTACCGGATATTCAACAAACAAACCTCAACGATCGAGGAATCGCTTCATGTGTCATTTAATGAAGGATTTGTTCCAACTAGAATTACTAATGATGATGACTCTATGGATGTCTTATGTGATTCATTTGGTAATTCTAACTCTAATGATTCTATTGATTCTATTGAGACTACCCCGACTAATGAAGTTGTTGAGAATGTTCCTAGTAATTAAGGTATTCCCAAATGGCTTCATACCGTTCATGACCATCCTCATGAGCAAGTCATTGGCAATATCCATGATAGTGTCAAGACGAGATCGCAAGTGAACTACTTCGCTCATTGTGCCTTTGCCTCATCGATAGAGCCAAAGAATGTTAATGAAACATGCGAAGATAGCGCTTGGATCTTAGCCATGGAGGAGGAACTCATTCAATTCGAGAGGAATGAAGTTTGGGAGCTTGTTCCATTGCCATCGAAGAACCACACCGTCATAGGGACAAAGTGGATCTTCAAGAACAAAACCGACGAAAACCAAGTCGTCGTCCGGAACAAAGCTCGGTTAGTTGCTCAAGGCTACCGTCAAGAGGAAGGTATTGATTTCGAAGAATCCTTCGCTCCGGTAGCTGACCGGTGCCCCCGTTTACGGTATGGGCGCGGTGTCGTTTTACCGCAAGTGCACGGTTAGTGTAGGGTGCGGGTATATCGAACACAGGGAGGTGGATGGCTTGAGTGGCTACTAGCCTCGCCTAGGTCGCGTGCTAGCTACGCGGATAATGTGGGTGAAGTGTAGAGATAAAAGGAAGAAATGAAAAAGACACGAAATGAATCCCCGCTAACACGGGCTAGAGCATTCATGACACTAGGCATTTGACTTGATCCAGGGTGAGACATTGCCCCAAAAGGTGGTATCTAACGTCCATGGCCCGATATTCCGGTCGGTGCCAAGCACGCTAGGCCTACCCGGTTCTGGACGGTGGGCACTCCCGTGTCCATTAACACCTTCCGCAACCGGGAGCATTAAGGTCATAATGATAACTCCCAACACTTCGTCCAAGCCGCTCCCGCGAGCTGGGACTCGATGTCTACACAAGGGGCGTGAGCTATGGATAGGGAGTCAACCGCCAAGTTTATTCCCCCTTGGCCCGACGGTCAGAGGCGGTCTTTCTCCCGCCAATGACAATGAAACACCCCCGTGTAACCCTAATGGCCAAATAAGTCAAATGTGATTTCTAGCAATACATCGAAGCGGATCTTGACAGTACAAGCACCGGACCCCAACCCCCAACACATCTAGTGTGTTATCGTACGAATTGGACCCAGATTGCTAGAAATCCCCATTGACACATTTCATCGAACACGTGCCATGCAACCAAGTCTAATGTAAATTTCCAAGCATCAATCCTACCCTAACCCGTATTAGGGTTCATTAATACTACTCCATGATGAATAACATAAAAATAAACAACACAAAAGACATACAAACATTCATCATGAAGAAAAAGAAATACAACACAAAAAATGGAGAACAAGAGAAAGAAATACTTATCTTGAGTTTGAATCTTCAATCCAATACAAGATTTATTAACAAAAAGACCTAATCTAATCTAACCTAAAGCTCACAAGAGAAAGTGGCAAAAGCCCTAAAAACTGAGGAGAGATCCCCCTTCAGTCGGCCAACTTCGAGTATTTATAGCCCCACTTCGAAACCCTAATGGTTCGGGTCCAAACCCGCAGAAAAAGCGTCACCCGATCGGTTGACAAGTCAACCGATCGGGTGATCTGTTACAAATAGTAAACAGAAAACGGCGGCGCTTCACCCGGTCAGATGAACCGGTCGGGTGAGTTCTTGAGTGACCGGTTGGATCTTGGAGCCGTCGGGTGAAGCGATCGGTTGGACGCCTGTGTCTTCAGCTCTTCAACATCAGCTACAGATGAACCGATCGGGTGAGAGTCACCCGATCGGTTGGAATTCTGCTCGAAAAAACAGAGAACAGCCGCCCGCAGAACCGGTCTGTGAACCGGTCGGGTGACTTCTTTATGAGCTGCGGCAGAGACCGGGTGGTGCACGCGTGCATCACCCGATCGGTTGGAGATGGCCAACCGACCGGGTGAGGGGCTGAAAGATGAATTCTTTGACGTTTGACCCCCTGGATCACGCGTGACTCCTCCCATTGCTCCGGGGACTTGGGATATCGTCATTAAACGTCCCCTACACGGTCAATCTCCTGCAAACATGGGCAAACAAAGAAAAGTGAAGGAAAACGAGAAAATACGAGAAAACGAATAAAAGACGGCGGAAAAACACGGGGAAACACGGAAGAAAACGTGCGCAAATATATGAAATATAAACGCACGTCAAAATCCCCCAAGCTGAACTCTTCCTCGTCCTCGAGGAAGACGAATGAGAGTGTGAGCTCGAAGGGAGAAAATAGAGAGAAGGAGAGAAAAAGAGAATTCTATATTCTAGATCGCCCGTAAGGGCCAACAAAATCAAACACGCCACACGAAGCAAGCATACGACAAAACACAACACTAAACCAAGGAATGTGAGTCCAAACAAGTGTCGTGGGCCCACGCAGTGAAGCGCGAGTGAGCGTGGTCGTGTGCTAGCAGATGGTGTCACTATCTACGATGTTCAATAAAGCTCCATATACACATACCCAAAGAAAGACCCAAATATCGATTCAAATTCGAATAAAGCGGTGAATATATAGCTCAAGCATGCATGAGAATAGAGCAAGAATCGAAACATATCAAGCGTCATGGACTCCACAACTAGGGTTAAGGAAATCACCACACTATAGCCTAGATAATAGCCAAAAAGTTCCTAAGCCAAGTATTTTCGAAAACGATGGGGGTTGAGATGATGTGGAGAAGAACACTCGGTGCAAATTCTCGCCTTCCCTTTATTCTTGGCAAGTATGAAAAATATTCACACGGAAATTTTTTTTTTGGGGTTTTGGGCATTTGTATTTTTTTGGATTTTTGGGCTATACACAATTTTTCTTTTCTTTTCTTTTTGGGTTTTTCTTTTCTTTTCTCCCTTTTTTTTGGATTTTTGGCTATACATATGTGTACTCTCCCAAGTGGGAGAACGGTACACGACGAGGGGATTTGCACCAAGTAAAACAAAAAAGAAGTCGAAATCTAAACACTTGGGCAAAGGAAACTATTCTCGCTAATTAGAGCATGGGCTAAATGGGTTATCCTAGTCCTTAATTGTGGAATCCCGACACATGCGAAATGAAGTATACGATATATATAGCATGCATATAGAAGCAGACATTAGAAGCAAATACCGCATATTCAATATCGAAGCATGATAATCTAGGGGTCAACCAAGGATAGGTATATAAATCAACATCACAAAGTAGAAGCACACCAACTAGCTAGTCACAACACATGACTCACGTAAAAGCAAAGTGGACCCACGAAGCGTGAAATGCAATGGGACTCGGCTTCCAAGAGTTAGTGAGTGTGATTATCGAGGCCATACTAGGTGTGTGTGTAGTTTGTGGCAATTCATCATATAGGGTCATCTCTAAGAGCGAGGACAAAAGAAGAGAAGAAAAAGAAAAACACGAAGAAAAACGACTCAAAAATAAAGAAAAAGAGACAAAAGACGCACGAAGTGCGACTCCCCCAAGCTAAAACTTGCATTGTCCTCAATGCAATAGTAGTGAATACGGGAGGGCAATGAAAATGGGGGGGAGTTACGCACCGACACAAAAAATGAAAAACACGAAAAACACATGAGCGAAACTAAAAAAAGAAAAAATAAAAAGAAACACTAAAATAAAAGATATAAAACACGACAAAAGAACACATAGACACAGACACACAACAACGACACGCAAAAACATGCACACAAAAGTCGATTTCCCCCAAGCTAAACATGACAATGCTAGCAAAATGATATGATCAATTGGGATGCAGAAATATGCTAGGGGAAAATCGGAAAAGAAAGAAATCAGAATGCAGGAGAGACAGTCTGCTCGTTCTCCTCGGAAGAGGATGTGGGGTGAAATGATAGAAGGGCACGACATGAAGGGTTATTAAGATGCAAAAGCAAACCCTAGATACGCTCCCCTCGCTAATGAGAGGAGACGAGATTATTCAAATCTAAACTAGAAAGCGGTAAATTTTTACACTACTGGATTAGGATACACCTAAGCATAGGCGGATCCAAGATCTGAAGTGGGGCAGGTAGCTGCTCTAACTGCTCCTTCTGTGGCTCCGCCAGAAGCGCTGTGCCACGTGTGCCAATGGACCCAAGCAATGCACCTCTAAGCATCCCTCGTAGGCGTCCACCTGTGACCTGCAAAGGACGAGGTGCATTAGTCCATGGCAAGAAATTACTTCCCAAAATAAATGTATCCCAGAGATAGTCGCCGGTAAATGATGGTAAAATATATGAAATGTGGCGAACACTCCCTGGAAATGGTATGCTATCCTCTGTGCTAGCGACGATCAAATCCCCGCTCTCCATGTAAAGTTGCTCTCCAGGTGGTGACACACCGCAGCATACCTCAAGGGAAGTCGATCCTGTGTCCTGTGAGAGATATGGTGTGTCAAATATATATGAGTCTAAAGAAATAGGACGTGAAAAGCGAGACTCAAATGTGGAGTGAGAGTGAGTATGAAAATCTCCCTGAATAGGGGCAATATGCTCGAGTAGATGCTCTGCCGCAGAAGAAGTGGAGCGTGACGGTTGAGGTAGATGTGGCTCGGGCTCCATGAAGTGGACGATCGTATCCGAGCCCTCATGCACATCCTCCTCGACGATATGCTCATGCTCCTCCATCTGCCCGATGTCCTGAATGACATCCTCATGGTTGACCATCGACCAAGGAGGAAGCTGTGACAGAGATGGCTGTGGAGGTGGATGTGGAGCGGACCCCTCGTATGTGGTCGTGGTGTCGTCATCCTCACGCACATCCTCCTCGCCGGTATGCATAAGCTCTGTGGTCTCCTCGGTGCTCTCATAGGACTCATATGGGGTATCCAAATAAAGATGACAAGTCTCTCCCATAGATCCTAGAGAAATCTCCACATCCTCACTATCATCATCAAAAAATGCTTCGTCATCCAAGTGGTAGTGATGGAAAAATGGGGTATCGGCTTGAGATGTGTCTATTGCGGCCGATGGCATGGTGGTCTCAACCATGAAAGTGGGTATATCCTCTCCTTCATCCCCTCTCCTCGGTGTCGGTCCGGTGATAGGTACCATCAAGGTTTGTAACATTTGGCCTTGGTTAAACATGGCACTTTCAAGGAGAGACACGAGGCTTGATTCTTCTTGTGTTGGTGGAGGGATATAAGGTTGAGGAAATGGATGGGAGGTGTTTGGGCAATGGTTGTGGGAAAATGTATGGCCTTGGTGTAGGGGGAGGCTCTCAAGCGTATATGGGCAAACATAATACTCGTGCCCCGCCATTCCACGAGTCTCACAAACCACAACCGAGAAAGGATTGTATCCTCCCATCTGAGCATCGAAATTTGATCTCCACATGGTTACACCAAGGATACCTGGACAACAAAAATAAGAAAACTAGAGAGGAGCGTCAATAGCACAAGAAAATAACAAAAAGATAATATAATGGTGGGGGAAAAATTTCTTGGTTATTGAATATTTTTTTAAAAAAAAATAAAATAAAAATAAAAAAGAGGAAAAAGAAATTTTTTTTGTGTTTTTATGCGTAGTCTAACGAACCCAAGCTAAGCTAATATCAAACCGAACGCCTCCCCGGCAACGGCGCCAAAAACTTGACCGACGCCCCGTTTACGGTATGGACGCGGTGTCGTTTTACCGCAAGTGCACGGTTAGTGTAGGGTGCGGGTATATCGAACACAGGGAGGTGGATGGCTTGAGTGGCTACTAGCCTCGCCTAGGTCGCGTGCTAGCTACGCGGATAATGTGGGTGAAGTGTAGAGATAAAAGGAAGAAATGAAAAAGACACGAAATGAATCCCCGCTAACACGGGCTAGAGCATTCATGACACTAGGCATTTGACTTGATCCAGGGTGAGACATTGCCCCAAAAGGTGGTATCTAGCGTCCATGGCCCGATATTCCGGTCGGTGCCAAGCACGCTAGGCCTACCCGGTTCTGGACGGTGGGCACTCCCGTGTCCATTAACACCTTCCGCAACCGGGAGCATTAAGGTCACAATGATAACTCCCAACACTTCGTCCAAGCCGCTCCCGCGAGCTGGGACTCGATGTCTACACAAGGGGCGTGAGCTATGGCTAGGGAGTCAACCGCCAAGTTTATTCCCCCTTGGCCCGACGGTCAGAGGCGGTCTTTCTCCCGCCAATGACAATGAAACACCCCCGTGTAACCCTAATGGCCAAATAAGTCAAATGTGATTTCTAGCAATACATCGAAGCGGATCTTGACAGGACAAGCACCGGACCCCAACCCCCAACACATCTAGTGTGTTGTCGTACGAATTGGACCCAGATTGCTAGAAATCCCCATTGACACATTTCATCGAACACGTGCCATGCAACCAAGTCTAATGTAAATTTCCAAGCATCAATCCTACCCTAACCCGTATTAGGGTTCATCAATACTACTCCATGATGAATAACATAAAAATAAACAACACAAAAGACATACAAACATTCATCATGAAGCAAAAGAAATACAACACAAAAAATGGAGAACAAGAGAAAGAAATACTTATCTTGAGTTTGAATCTTCAATCCAATACAAGATTTATTAACAAAAAGACCTAATCTAATCTAACCTAAAGCTCACAAGAGAAAGGGGCAAAAGCCCTAAAAAACTGAGGAGAGATCCCCCTTCAGTCGGCCAACTTCGAGTATTTATAGCCCCACTTCGAAACCCTAATGGTTCGGGTCCAAACCCGCAGAAAAAGCGTCACCCGATCGGTTGACAAGTCAACCGATCAGGTGATCTGTTACAAATAGTAAACAGAAAACGGTGACGCTTCACCCGGTCAGATGAACCGGTCGGGTGAGTTCTTGAGTGACCGGTTGGATCTTGGAGCCGTCGGGTGAAGCGATCGGTTGGACGCCCGTGTCTTCAGCTCTTCAACATCAGCTACAGATGAACCGATCGGGTGAGAGTCACCCGATCGGTTGGAATTCTGCTCGAAAAAACAGAGAACAGCCGCCCGCAGAACCGGTCTGTGAACCGGTCGGGTGACTTCTTTATGAGCTGCGGCAGAGACCGGGTGGTGCACGCGTGCATCACCCGATCGGTTGGAGATGGCCAACCGACCGGGTGAGGGGCTGAAAGATGAATTCTTTGACGTTTGACCCCCTGGATCACGCGTGACTCCTCCCGTTGCTCCGGGGACTTGGGATATCGTCATTAAACGTCCCCCTACACGGTCAATCTCCTGCAAACATGGGCAAACAAAGAAAAGTGAAGGAAAACGAGAAAATACGAGAAAACGAATAAAAGACGGCGGAAAAACACGGGGAAACACGAAAGAAAACGTGCGCAAATATATGAAATATAAACGCACGTCAGTAGCTAGATTAGAATCAATTAGATTATTATTGTCTTTTGCATGCCATAAGGATTTTAAATTATTTCAAATGGATGTTAAAAGTGCATTTTTAAATGGAGATGTTGTTGAGGAAGTTTACGTTTCTCAACCTCCGGGTTTTATTAATGAAAAATTTCCAAATCATGTTTTTAAACTTAAGAAAGCACTTTACGGTTTGAGACAAGCTCCTCGAGCTTGGTATGATCGTTTAAAGAATTTTCTTTTGGATTTGGGTTTTAAAATGGGAGAAGTTGATTCCACATTATTTGTTAAGTATTCGAATAATGATATAATTTTAGTTCAAATATATGTTGATGATATCATTTTCGGTGCTACTAACTTTGCTCTTTGCGAAGAGTTTTCTAATGTGATGAAGGATCAATTTGAGATGAGCCACATGGACGATGCAATCTTCATCCACCAAACAAAGTATACAGTGGAGTTGCTTAAGCAATTTGGAATGGAGAATGCCTCCGGGAAAAAGACTCCAATGAGCACGACTACGCATCTTGATAAGGATACGGGCGGTAAGGTTGTAGACATTCGTCTATATCGAAGTATGATAGGTAGTTTACTTTATCTTACCGCAAGTAGGCCCGATATTATGTTTGCCGTATGTGTATGTGCTCGTTATCAGTCTCAACCTAAGGAGTCTCACTTAGTAGCGGTAAAACGTATTTTCTGTTATCTAAGTTATACACTTGATTTTGGATTACTTTATCCAAAATCTAGCACGTATGAGTTAATCTCATATAGTGATGCCGATTATGCGGGATGCAAATCCGACAGGAAAAGTACTAGTGGCACTTGCCATTTTATAGGAAATTCCCTTGTCTCTTGGTTTTCCAAGAAGCAAAATTCCGTATCACTTTCAACCACCGAGGCGGAATACATTGCCGCCGGTGCACGCGTGTGCTCAAGTTCTTTGGATGAGACACACACTTAAAGACTTTGGTATAAACTGTGATACTTGCCCTATCATGGTGGACAACCAAAGTGCAATATGTCTTTCCAAGAACCCGGTACACCATTCCCGTTCGAAACACATAGATGTCCGACACCATTTCTTAGATGATCATGTTGCTAAAAAGGACATCATATTAGTGTACGTTGAAACCCGTAAGCAAATCACCGATATTTTCACGAAACCCCTAAAGGAGGACTCCTTTGTGCGGTTACATCGAGAATTGGGGATTATGGGTGAATCCGAGATATAGGATTCATTTTTATTCAATATTCTTGCATGCTATTCTATTCGTTATATTTGCTCATGCTTGAAGTATTGAAATTTTCTGGATTTTTGTTGAATTTTCGGAATTTTCGCTCGATTTGTGCGTAATCATCAAATTTCTGATTTTCGATGTTTAATGGGGTAGTATAATGATTAATGAGAGTATTTTGATGTTTCGTCCAAGTGTGATTAGGAGAGAAATCAAATTTCATAGATTTTCAATTTTTGAACTCTCTTAGTCGGTCCAAGTTCATTGGCCGACCGACTAGATTCAGTTCTAGTCGGTCAGTGCATGAGCTTAGACTGACTAATTCTTGTCAGGAGATTTGGCTTCAGTTACTGTTTACAACTAGTCGGTTCAAGCTCATTGACCGACCGACTAGATCATGATCTAGCCGGTCAGTGCTTGAACTGTGACCGACTAGTTGTGACGGGGACAGTTGCGTCTTTTCGACTTCCGACCGACTTAAATTAAATCTAATCGATTTCTTTTCATTCAAGTCGATCGAAGTCCCTCTCCAGCTCAAACCCCCCCCCCCCCCCCCCCCCCCCCCCGCCCCGACCCCTTGGCCTTCCTCCCTCTCCCGTCGCCGTTTTCCGACCACATCTCCGGCCGTTTTCCGTCGACCTCCTCCTAGGGTAAACCCCCCCTCTCTCCCATCTCCTGTCTACGGTTAGTTTCATGTGCTTAGGGTTAGTGTATCATTCTATTTCGGCTAGGGTTTCTATTTCAGCTAGGGTTATATTTATTCGGATAGGGTTTTTGATCTCTTGTGTCATGCCGCGCTTATGGCTCGTACACGTATCCCGATCACTCCCTCTGGCCCTTCGCCTATGACCGTCGATTCGCCACCATCGGACCCCCCCCTCCTCCGAAACGCCGTTCGAAGCCTACCGAACCCTCTTCGTCTTCGCCCCCTCTTAAGCGTAAGAGGACGACGAAAGCGAAGCCCCGTGCTCAACCCAAGCCTAAGCCCAAGCCCAAGCAACTTGCGTCTCCCTCTTCTTTCCATACTCCTACCGATTCCGATACCGAGTATAGACCCGAGCCTGAGACTCATAGGGAACCCACTCCTCCTACCCATCCTGAGTCTAGCTCCCGACCTCGTACGTCTACCCGTAAGCCTAAGGGAAAGGCTCCGATGCCGGTAGGCGGTGTCGATATCTCGTTGTGTCACGACGACCCTTTGTGTCTCATGGATTACAACCGTATCGAACATTGCCCACTGCTTCTGGAGCATTTCGTCAAGTTTAGTGACTTCATCGGCCTCGCCGATCTTCTTTCGTCCTCCGGTCTACTCGATTACCTTCGATATGACCCGAAGGCGAACCCTCACCCCTACCCTCCGCCTAGTAAAAACTTTTCTATGCCAATAGGATCCGGGGTCAGTACGATGGGACCCACTCTGTTGAGACGACTGTTTTGGGGACTCCTATAGTCCTCACAGCAGAAATCTTAGGAGAGATTTTGGGTATCTCCTCATCTGGCCTCCTCCCCTCTGACATTTTTGTTGATGATATCACCTCCCTTGATCAGGTCGTCCTATCCCAGATTTTCCACCAGATTCCTTTCGCCATGATTGGCGTGCCCTCCAAATCCTTCAAGCCTAATACATGGGTCCTGAATTTGATTCTGAAGTCGTGCTTGCTTCCCAAGTACGGCTCCTCATCTCTACCGTCCAGCCCTTCTTGAAGTTGATCTATGCTATTTTCATGGGGAGCTCGATTAACTGGGCTCGCATTATACTTGATAAGGATGGACTCTTTCGAGTGTATTCGCAAGTCCACGAAGTCGGCTCATATCCCCTTCCCGTGCTTGTTGACTCTGATATTCCGTCACTTCCGTGTCACATTGCCTCCTGACGATGAGCGTCCACTTGGTCCTCCTCTAAACGCGACGGTCGTCAAGAAGTCTCTTGCGGCGCTCCGTCACGTTAAGAGGACGACACCTTCAGCGTCTGCCTCCCGCCTCTGCCTCAGCTGCTCCCTCTACCACTCTTGCCGATGTCGTTCGTTCGATCCGTCGTTTGGAGTCTCGTCAGGCTCGTTCTGAGGAGATTCTCTGCCGTATCGCTCGACACCTTGATATTGAGGTCCCTCCATCTTTCTCTGACGAGGATGAGTTAGATGAGGAGGACATTGAGGAGCTTGCTCGTGCTGCTGCTCGTGCCCCCAAGGGCACTTCTGGTGATGTTGCTGCTGCTTCGTCTGCTGGTGCCCCCGAGAGCACACCTGTTGCCACCGCTCCTGCGGTTGATGCTCCGACTGGTGCTCCCGAGGCCACTACTGTTGCTGCTCCAGAGATTGCCACTTCTGTCGTCGCTCCCGTTGACATTATAGATGTTCCTGTGACCACCACTTCTCCTGCAGAGCCTGCTGCTGCTGCAGATCCTGCCGCTTCCTCTTGAGCTTCTTTGAGGACTCTCCGATGCTCCTTGGATGATACATCTAGTTTGTGAGAGTTTGGGTAGGATAGTGTGGGTGGCTATGATTTTTGGATCATTTTGATGATGTATTTTGATGTACTTTGATGAAGTTGTATGTTATGTGACACTCTGATATCTGTTTGATATGATGATGTATTTTGTGCCCCGATCGTTGGATCGATGTTTTGTTTGTCCGTGATGTATACTTTTGATGTACTCTGGTTCCTATTTTATATATATATACATCGCAGTTGACATTTCATTCTATTGTGCACAATTTATAATTTCTTTTATGTCTCTGATGTTTGATTTCGTCGCTCGACGATATTAACTTGGTTTAATAGAAATTTCTTCTATGGAAACATATAATTGTTTTCCATGCACTAAATTAACCAAGAATGTTGATATTGGAGAGTATATTACATAACTCAATCCGTAAAATTGATTTGAGTTTTTGATGATTTCGTTTTACGATTTTCGACTATGGTATCATTAACACGCCTTGATTTTATTCGTATTTTATTCTTTGGTGTCAATTGAACCGTCGTCGTTTTCTACGACTCCCGTGCTTTTTTATTTGAAGCCATTGTTGTTGTCGTTGATCTCCTCCCGCTCTTTTTGCTTATGCCAAAGGGGGAGAGATATAATAATAACGATGTGCTAAATGAAAATTTAGAGCATTTTTCCAAGAATCTAATTTGATATGTTAGATTCAGGGGGAGTTAAGATATATAAATGGATTTTCAAATCCGATATTTCAATAACCACCTTTTGGTATTCGATATTTCAATAATCGATTCTCATTGATATACTTTACCCGTCTGCTTGATGCGTATTATTATTGTTTAAATTGGAATTAACGTGTCATCAATGCACGGGGAGTAAGTAAATTTCATTTGAATTATTATTGTTGATTATTATTTATGTTGGTTTATCATCACCAAAAAGGGGGAGAATGTTGGATATTGGACTCCCTGGATTTGGTTTTGGATGATGAACAAACATAAATATATCGTGAACTAACAATTTGTGAGCGAAGTTATGGAGATAGTCGCCAATTTCATATGAACATCCAAAGCGACATCTCGAGACTTCTCAAAGCACGTGATCGTATGCCTAAAGCTTCGTTGAAGCTTATGGACCATTTTAGAAGTCAAGAAGATTCGATTGAAGCTATTGAAGACGGTATCGTCAAGTTTTATTTATAGTCTTTAAGCTTCTTTCGTAGAATGTTAAGCCTTGAGTAGGTCTTACGGTTTAAATCTTCATAACGCTCATATCTTAGCTCTAGGATCTTAGTAGAAGTACATACAATCTTTCCCAAAGCTTCGCGCTTCGATTCGCGACTTCTTATGCATGTTAGTTGGTTCAAGAAGAAGAACTGACCGACTAGATGGTGATCTAGTCGGTCGGCAAAGCTTCTTGGACCGACTAGTTTCAGTCAGTCATTTCCAAGCTCTTTACTGTTTACAGTTAGTCGGTCTAAGTTGACTCACCGACCGACTAGTTTGTGAACTAGTCGGTCAGTGATGCTTCTGTGACCGACTAGTTGAGCTTTCCCTGTACATGCACATTTGAGCCTGAGCTACTGTTTATCATTAGTCGGTCTGTGTTCATTGATCGACCGACTAGTTGATGAACTAGTCGGTCAACGTTCCTTCTTGGACCGACTAGTTTAGCTTTACTGTACATGCCAATTTTCACCTAACTTACTGTTTATCGTTAGTCGGTCTATGCTCATTTGGCGACTGACTAGTTGGTGAATTAGTCTGTCAACATTTGTTCTTGGACCGACTAAGTCAATTTGTGCTCAGACTTTAGTTTTATCTGTTAGTCGGTCTCAGTTGAGTAACCGACCGACTAGTTGTGAAACTAGTCGGTCAGCTACTCTTCTTGGACCGACTAATTCCTTTTATCTGTGCTTCAACCTTTTGGATGTTCCTCCATTAGTCGGTATACGTTAATTGACCGACCGACTAGTTGATGAACTAGTCGGTCGGTGGTTGTTCTTTGACCGACTAGTTGAGTTCAGAAAAGAGCCGTTGGAGCATTTAATGACTCGAATTTCTTTCTCTCTCTCCTCTATCCTATAAATACTTGATGGGCTGCATTCATTGCAGTCAAGGCTGATATTATTGCAAGTTTAGAGATCAAGAGAAATCATTCCAAGCTCATTCAAAGCTCTTTCATTCCATTCAATAATCTCTCCTCATTCTTACTTCCAAAGAGAGATTCATTGAGTGTGAAGCCTTCCAGGCCAAGTGCTTGATTCTAGGTCACCAACATCCCCATAGCTCTCCATTGCTTATATACATCTTGGAGCTAGGGTTTGGTGCCACTTCTTCTTCCTCAAAATCATCTTTGCCCTAATTCGTAAGCATTACTCAAGGCATAGGTATTTTATCGGTAAGAAGTTTCTATTTCATTTACTTTCATATTGTAAGTTTCACTCTCGGTTGTAAGAGTGTGGTTGTGATCCCGGGTTGTGGGAGTCACAAATTACTTTGTGTATGATTTGACTTGTGAAGGTTTTTCACAAGTATTTCATAGTGGAAATCTTGAGTTAGGGTTTCTAACTTGAGTATCCGGAGGGGATCCGGGTGGTTGGGACGTAGGATCACCGGGAACAAGCCGGGGAGACTTGGGTGGATCCGAACCCAGTAATATCGTTGTTTGCTATTGTTTCTTTGTTGTCTAACATTTACATTTTCGCATTTTCCGCATTGTTTGGTAGAGTTTGCAAGTAATTAGGAATTAGCCTCTTAAATATTTTAAAGTACTATTCACCCCCCCCCCCCTCTAGTACTTGTGTAGTAGCTTAGCAGGGCATTACATTTCTTTCCTCGCTCGTTTGTGAGTCGGGGTCGACCGTCATTTTCCGGGTGCGTAACAAAACCATCCACACCAACCTAAACACGATCAATAATATATTTGGTTTCTCCATCCATGGGGACAATGCTATCCGACACTACGGGTATCCACCCGAATTCGACGTCGATCAGTTTTGGTTCTCCCTCACCCTACTCCATCACTATCCCCGAGGTAAGGCCAAGGCCTCCTCAATCATCCATCTTATATTCTGTCTGGCCCATCGGATCATATCTTCCGCATTTTTTCCCAGGGATGAGTCAGGCACCGTGACCATCCCTGATCTTTTCATTCTATGGGCCATGACTTTCCCTTTCGTTCGAGATGATGATGGTATTAGCTTTAGGGCCCCTACTATCCCCGTCCATGCCGGCGACTGGCTTGTTCACAAGCTCCTCGAGATTAGCCGAGCCGGCAAGGGCAAGCTTTGTTGTGGGGGAATAATCACTATCATTGCTACTTGTCCCCAATTTAATATCCACATCCCCGAGGCCTTCCCACTTCCACAGGACCCTCACATCTAGATCTGGATGTCCTGCGGCATATTTATATAATTAAGCCCCACCCTGATCGTCGTTTCAATTTCAACTACAGCCACCCCCCAGCCCCCTACACCATTCTCCCCAACCCCGCTCGCATGACTATAGCTTTAGTGTGAGATTGGACTTTTCCGCCCGATCCCGAATTTCTAGCGGGGTTGCGCCTTCCTTTCTTTCCCCAGGACGCACGCAGACCACCTTCCCCTGCCGCCCGCTTAGGCGAGCAGGATATCCCTGCATCCCAGGGAGATATCGGGGCTGGCCCGAGTCACACCACCCGTGCTTCTGGCCCTATCACTGCTGAGGATCTTTCTGAGGCCCTCTCCAGCCTTGTGTCCAGTGCCGACATGACCACTTCCACCGGCACTACTTTCACATCACTTCCCGACGCCACTTCCGCTTCACGTCAGTCCACTTCTTTTGGTCGCCGCCAGGCCTCAGCTCGTCTTGGTCTCGAGGCCGAGATCGCTACTCTCCGTGCTCTTGCTACGTCCTCTGTCCCCTCGGACCCATCACCGTCCTCCTTTCTCACTCATCCACGTTTCCTCGCACTTGAGAGGAACGTGGCCGCCATCCTCCGCCTTCTCACTCACGTCCACGGACCACCACCACCCACATCCACACCCTCTTCCGAGGAGGGCGAGGACTCCACATCTCCTGCTTTTTGATTTCATTTTGTTATCTGACCTCCCCCTTGCTTATCTCTGCATATTAACGATCACATCATTTCGCTAGCTTTGTCACGTCTAGCTTGGGGGAAGTCATTTTTTCTGTGTGCTATCGTGTGTCATTTTTCTTTGTGTGTTTGTTTCATTTGTTGTGTCGTGTGTTTTCTATTTTTATTTTCTGTTTATATGTCGTGTGGTGTGATTTTTATATTTATTCTTTCTTTTCAGTTTCGTTTGTGTGTTTTTCTTGTCTTTCGTGTCTTTTTGTGTCAGTGCGCATTCCCCCCTTTTTTCATTGCCCTCCCGTATTTACTTTTATTGCATTGAGGGCAATGCAAACTTCAGCTTGGGGGAGTCGCACTTTGTGCGTCATTTGAGTCTTTCTTTTTCATTTTTGAGTCCTTTTCATCGTGTTTTTATTTTTCTTTTCTTCTTTTTTCATATCCTTCTCCTAGAGATGAACCCTATGATGAATTACCACAAAATCACACACACCTAGCATGGTATCGATAATCACATTCACTAACCCTAGGATATCGAGTCCTCTTGCATTTCATGCATCGTGGGTCCATTTTGCTTTTTTGTGAGTCGTGTGTCGTGACTAGTGTTTGGTGTGCTTCTACTTTGTGATTTTGTTTTATATACCTGTCCAGGAATGACCCCTAGATTATCATGCTTCGATTTGAATATGCGGTATTTGCCTCTCTTATCTGCTTCTGTATGTATGAATATATATATCGTATGCTTCATTTCGCATGTGTCGGGATTCCACAGTTAGGACCAGGATAACCCATTTAGCCTACGCTATGATTAGTGAAATATCTCCCTTGCCCAAGTGTCCAGAATCTGACTTCTTTTTTGTTTTACTTGGTGCAAACCCCCTCGTCGTGTACAGTTCTCCCACTAGGGAGAGTACACATGTGTATAGCCAAAAAACCCAAAAATTCAAAGAAAAAAAGAGAAAAGAAAAGAAAAACCCAAAAGGAAAAGAAAAGAGAAAATTGTATAGCCAAAAAGCCAAAAAAAATACATATATCCAAAACCCAAAAAAATATTTGAGTGTGAATATTTTCCTACTTACCAAGAATAAAGGGAAGGCGAGAATTTGCACCGAGTGTTCTACTCCACATCATCTCTGTTGGATATGGACGACATGAATACACCCATGAGGGGATGTATGAGGGTATACGGACCTCAGATGTCGCGTGCACGAAAGCGTGCGCGGAGGGAACCTTTTCTCGTGTGAAAAGGACCACTCGATAAGTGGAAAAAGCCACTCGATAAGTGGAAAAAGTCACTTTATAAGTGCATAAAGGCACTTGATAAGTGAATGAAAAAGAGGATAAATGAATGTGCTAATATAGGCTAATAAGCTTATATTTAGTTATTTCCTACAATAACTACACCTAAAGCCTATAAATAGGACCCAAGGGTAAGGCATTCATACTACACATTCCATGCCATAAGTTTGCATAAGGCAACTTATGTTCTTCTTCTCCCTTCCATTAAAATCCTCTTCTAAATTGAGATGTAGGCGGTGAAACGCTGCTTCGATCCTCCGTGACGAAGTACCGACCGTTGTGGCGAATCCGAGGGTGAAGTTCAGATACTACGGTGCCGCATACACAAGCGTAAGTCTATGTTATTCGATCCTAACGTCGTTGTTTTGACAGGATCCTACATTGGTATCAGAGCCATACGGGTTCACCCCGGTCAAACCGTCGCCCCGTCGAACCGATGAACGAGGCTTTGTCTTTTTCACGAATGGGTATCCTACCATTATGGATATGGTAGGAACGCTTCGTGACGGAGAGAATGCAGCGGTTGTTCTTTTCACGTTAGGGTCTTCTGTCATTACGGATATGGCAGGAACTCTCCGTGACGGGAAGAACCGACCGTTCATATCGCCAAGCTCGCACTCTTCATGGATGCTGAGTCTCCATTCAATTGAGAATGTGTGCTCTCTTCATGTGGAGCGTGTAGTTTGCAAACTTAAGAGTATGTTATTTTTTCATTTTGGCACACGGCCATTAGAGAATAACTACTTTCTCGACGAACGGGTGTCTCATCGAAGAAGAAGATGGTGGTTATTCCCATCGGAGAAGATGACCTTTTGGTGCATGATCACTTTGGCCATATGGGCCATGGAGGCTATGCATCCCCCCTCCACATGCGGAGGGGGTTGGCTACGGCCAAATGACAACGAAACCCACCCCGTCGGGGGGGGGAGAAGGGGAGGCCGGCCATGGCCAAGGGGCCATGGCCGGCCATGGCCAAAAAGGGCCATGGCCGGCCATGGCCAAAAAGGGCCATGGCCAAGCCAGGGCCGGCCTCGGCCAGGGCCTGGCCGGCCTCTGGCCGCGGCCAGGCCAGGGCCGGCCTCTGGCCGAGGCCAGAGCCCTGGCCTCTGGCCGAGGCCAGAGCCCTGGCCTCTGGCCTCGGCCAGGCCAGGGCCAAGGGGCCCTGGCCGGGGCCCTGGCAGTGGCTAGGGCCAGGCCAAGGGCTGCCCTGGCCACTGCCAGGGCCACTGCCGGCCCTGGCCGAGGCCAGTGCCCGGCCAGTGCCGGCCCGGGCCTTGGCCAATGCCGACTGCCGAGCCCCGGTTGACCCAATTTTTTTGATGGGGGGCTTACGTGACTGAAAGGGGGAAACTTGCATAGAGGTGGCTTGCATGAACAACCCTTACGGGTCCGACGGCAGTACTCTGCAGAAAATTCCCCTGCAGAAGGGGAGCGCTTGGATCCATACGGGAGCCGGCGACGGTGGCTTGCAGAAAAATCCCCTCAGGGGGATCCGGCCTTGGCACGACAACGGCTCAACCCCGGCAATGGCCAGGGATTGCCGAATATTTCGCTAGTATCATAAGGGTACTTGGTTAAAATACACATTTTGAAAAATACGTTTTCAAAAACGCTTTTCCGCTGCAAAGTACTATAAAAGTACTATTATTTGATAAAGTGATGGGGAAATATTGAAAGTTACTCTAGATGATGATTGGAAACGTAGTGACCTTTCCGATTCTAGAGTAACATCTTCAATATTTTTCGAAAGTAACTTATCAAATTATAAATATCATTCCAAGTGGGAGTTGAAATTAGAACTATCCAAATGGGATATTCTATTATCATTTCAAGTGGGAATTATATTTTAAGAATTTTTAATGCAATGATTTTGATCAAACCTTCGGTTTTGTGTCTTTTGCAGAATTTAAAAGTAAAATGTCTTCCGCTTCAAAGAATATCGTCACTGAGTTAAACAGAGGTGAAAACCTCAACGGGGATAATTACAAACTATGGTCCATCAAGATACAATACGTTCTAGAGGAGCAAGAAGTGCTCGAAACTCTAAAGAACGTAATGATTGAACCCGAGTTGAGCACTACGGCCCAACACAGACGAGACAAGGAAGCTTTTGATGCTTGGTCTTGGAAGAACAAGATAGCTCGCATTACGTTATTGAGCAGTATGGCCGATGATATAATGCGCATCTTCCGAGAGCAAGACTTAGCCATGGACATATGGTCCAAGCTTGAGGAGATGTTTGGTGGCACATCGGTGTCCAAACTTCGTTCTTTAACTATAAGATTTGATTCATACAAGAAACGTCCAAATCATTCCATGGGGAAACATCTGCGACATATGGCGAATCTAATCTCAGAGTTAAAGTATGCATGTCATGTGCTCACTGATGAGCAAAAATCCAAGCAGTCATACGTTCCCTGCCAAATGGGTGGGACCAAATGAAGATGCATCTCACTCACAATGAGAGCATCAAGACTTTCAGCGATGTTTCTAAGCATCTCGAATTAGAGGAAGAGCAGCTTGTGGCTGCCAAGCCAAGTGCAGAAGTGCACATGGTTGCTAGTTCCTCACACGGGGGAAAGAAACGGAAAGATCGTTCGAAGTCTAATAATGAACGTAATAAGCAACCTGAGTCTACCAAGAAACCCAAACATAAAGGTGGGCACAAGAAATGGCACAAGAAGAAAGACTTGAAGAGGATCAAGTGCTTCAAGTGCAACAAGTTAGGTCACTACACCCGTTCTTGTACGGATGAAGGTGACAAGGTAACTTGTAATACTAGTTACATATGTGTTTCTAGTTCAATATTTCTTGTAGAATCTAATCCATTTTGGATAATTGATTCAGGTGCCACCGACCACATAGCAAGGGACAGACGGTCCTTCGTGGAGTATCATCGGATACCCCAAGGAACAAAGTGGATTTATGTAGGAAACAACACACGTGTTGAAGTGAAAGGCGTTGGGACTTGCAAGCTAGTCTTGGACAACGGTCGCACTCTCTTACTACATGATGTCCTCTTCGCTCCAGATATTCGAAGGAATATTATATCTGTGGTCGTGTTAATGGGTCTTGGTTATAGCTGGTTCTTTCAAAATTGTAAAGTGGACTTGTTTTGTAATAATACTCTTATTGGTTCTGGGTATGTATTTAAAGGATTTATTGTATTAAATACAATGTATGACTCTTCATTAAGTAATGAAAATTTCCTTGTCGCAAATTCTTCGACTTATGAGTCAGATATAATTTGTTGGCACGCAAGGCTTGGTCATATTGGACCAATGTGTATGGATAGACTTGCCAAACGTGGCCTTCTATCCAATGTTTCAAAGGTTTAAATGTCGACTTGCGAACATTGCCTTGTAGGGAAATCTTGTCGCAAGCCGTTTGGAACCGGCACAAGGGCCGAGGTTCCATTACAGCTCATCCATTCGGACATATGTGGTCCGATGAATGTCAAGACAAGACGCGGGAAGTCCTATTTCATCACTTTTATTGATGATTACACCCGATTCGGACATATCTATTTGATATCCCACAAAAGTGAAGCATTAACCTGCTTTAAAAACTATATGAGTTTGGTGGAAAATCAATTAGATCGCAAGATTAAGGTCTTGCGAACCGATAGGGGCGGTGAATATCAATCAGCAAGTTTTAAGGAACTTTGTGATGAAAAGGACATAGTTCATCAGATAACTATGCCTTATACTCTGCAACAAAATGGTGTAGCAGAAAGGAGAAATAGGACTTTAATGGAAATGGTCCGTTCAATGATGGCGCAAGCTAACTTGCCAATCACCTTTTGGGGTGATGCATTATTGACGGCCACTTTCATTTTAAACCGCGTACCCTCGAAATCAGTTAGCTCCACTCCTTATGAGTTGTGGAACCAAATGTCTCCTGACTTAAACATTTTAAAACCTTGGGGATGTGCATCCTACGCACATATTTCCTCCCATAAGTATGGCAAACTTGGGCCAAGGGGAAGGAAATGTATCTTTATACAATACGCAGAAAACTCCAAAGGTTATGTTTTCGTTAGTCAGGAAGACAATGGGGGTCTAATTGAATTTGAGTCGAGGGATGTCACTTTCTTGGAAAACGAGTTTTCAAGACAGGGTGAGATAAGTCAGGACTTATCTCTATTTGAGATTAATGATCAAGAAGGATTACCTCATTCGAGTGGGAGAATTCTTGGTGAAGACGAAAATACGTTTCAAACTTCACCAATGGATGATACGAATGACGCAAATCCTATTCCATATGGGAATAATGGTCCAAGTGGGAGCATTTCTAACGACATTCCAAGTGGGAGTGATATTAGAATTGATCTAAATTCGAGTCAACAAGGGCTTGAAGAATCTCAAATACGACGTAGTAGTCGTACAAGGTTGGCTCCTCTAAGATTTGAGGATGAATTTCCGCAAACCTTTATGACTTTACTACAAGATGATGACGAGCCTGCTACTTTCAAACAGGTCGTATCATGCCCTGTGAAAGACAAATGGATGGAAGCGATGAAAGAGGAGTTGGAATCCATGAAAGTTAACCAAGTCTGGGACTTAGTTGACTTACCCAGAGGACGTAGAGCTATTGGGAACAAATGGGTTCTCAAGATCAAGCATAAGGCTGATGGCTCTATAGACAGATATAAAGCTCGCCTTGTTGCGAAAGGTTTTACGCAACAGGAAGGGATAGACTACGAAGAGACCTTCTCACCTGTTGTTCGGTTTACCTCGATTCGCCTGATTCTGGCTATGGTAGCTTGCTTAGACCTCGAATTACATCAGATGGATGTAAAGACTGCCTTTCTCAATGGAGAATTGGACGAGGATATCTATATGGAACAACCAACAGGGTTTGTAAAAGAAGGAAACGAACATAAGGTTTGTAAACTTCGTAAGTCCATATATGGTCTTAAACAATCCTCGAGGCAATGGTATATACGATTTCAAGAAGTTGTCTTATCAAATGGTTTTTCCACGCTTAATGAAGATAACTGTGTATATATCAAGAGGATTAAAAGCAAGTATGTTATTATGTCTCTATATGTAGATGACATTTTAATAGCCGGAAATGACAAAGGATTTGTGATGGATATCAAGGCTTGGCGTTCATCAGTTTTTGAGATGAAAGACATGGGAGAAGCCGCATATATCCTTGGAGTTAAGATTTCAAGGAATCGTTCGAAGAAACTTCTTTCTCTTTCACAAGAGACTTATATAAAGAAGGTTCTAGAACGTTTTAATATTCAGGACTGCAAGTCCATTGATACCCCTATAAGCAAGTGCGATAATTTATATCTGAAATCATGTCCAAAGAACCAAAAGGAAAAGGAAATTATGGAAAAAGTTTCATATTCCAGTGCAGTTGGTAGTCTTATGTACGCTATGATGTGTACAAGACCGGACATCTGTTTTACCGTTGGAATGGTAAGTCGTTACCAATCCAATCCAGGGCAAGTACACTGGAAAGCGGTTAAGAGGATATTGCGGTATCTTAAGGGAATTGCAGACTTATGCTATCAATGAGATGCCTTGAGGCTCAAAGGCTACACTGATGCTGATTGGGCGGGTGATCTCGATGAGCGACGATCGACCTCAGGATATGTTTTTCTACTCGGATCTGGTGCAATATCCTGGAGTAGTAAGAAACAATCCTACATCGCACTTTTAACTATGGAAGCCGAGTTTGTAGCATTTAGCATGGCAGTCCAAGAGGCTGTTTGGCTTAGGAAGTTCTTAGACAGGCTAATTGATGCAAGTGACTCAGGTGCTGTACCTATACACAGCGATAGTCAAGCATCTATAGCCTATGTCAAAGATCCTAAATTCCATTGTAAGACCAAACACATAGATATCCGCTACAATTTTGCAAAAGACTATGATAAGACTAAGAAGGTAGACATAAGGTATATATCTACGCATGAGATGATAGCGGATCCGCTTACGAAGGCGATCCCCAGAGATGTGTTTTACAAACACTTATCATCTCAAGGATTGCGTAAGAGCTGAGTTGTACCAAATGTAAATTCCCATGTCTATAAATGATCAAATTTAATAAAAGAATAAGTTCTTTTCGGCATTGCATATGAATTTTTAAGAAATGTTTGTGTACATTTTTGAAATCTCAGTTATACTTTCTAGTATGTCGGACAGATTAAGGTTGGCTCTCTCACATGAGCAACCGCCTTTATTCTATCAGACGGATAAAATAAAGATGAGACATGTTTAAAGTCAAAATCGTCAGACGGACGATTTAGAGTCATGACTTAAACAAAATAGTCGTATGAAAGATCTGCATCATATGGATGCTTTCAAAAGATCTAAGAGGATTTTTGAAATCATATCTGTCTTATGCGGGATGTGGGTCCAGAAGATTATTTGAGTAGTAAAAGGGACTCAAAGTCAGACATTGTGGTGTCTGGTTATCATCCTTACAACATGATTAAGACATACGCTCCCTGGGAAAGGAGTGTTGTTGTAATACGTAATCATACTACGTATGCATTTTGACCATTGGGTTAGAATAGTAATTGTGTTTACTATTATGTGAGACCCAAAGACCACATGGGTCTTAACTTATTACCATTATGGACTCTAATTGGTTCCTTTAGATTTGACTGGGTGATTGCTATCTTAGCATGTTGCTTATGGACTATGGTCAATTCGGTCCGGCGGGGCATGTTAGAAAAGCAAGTCAAGTCAAGATCAAAAGGATCGCAAGAAGAGGAAGATTAATTTCATATTCACATTTGGACTTTAGAGATTCAAAGCTGGCCAGCCAATTGTAATCCAGATGGGATTCAATTGTTGAATATAAAGTATAAGAAATATGAAGAAATAATCTAGGGTAAAGCATGCGTTGATCTACTCAACTTTGCACCTCGAGGAGTGTTGTGTATCTCTAACGAGTGCACAACAGCGGACTCTATGCGCATAACGGTCACATGGTCTATTTCTCGGTATGATAAACAGAAGAGTTAAAGGAAAAGATGTTTCCTTACAATCCCCTCAAGTGTGAGTGGGAGATGTTGGATATGGACGACATGAATACACCCATGAGGGGATGTATGAGGGTATACGGACCTCAGATGTCGCGTGCACGAAAGCGTGCGCGGAGGGAACCTTTTCTCGTGTGAAAAGGACCACTCAATAAGTGGAAAACGCCACTCGATAAGTGGAAAAAGTCACTTTATAAGTGCATAAAGGCACTTGATAAGTGAATGAAGAAGAGGATAAATGAATGTGCTAATATAGGCTAATAAGCTTATATTTAGTTATTTCCTACAATAACTACCCCTAAAGCCTATAAATAGGACCCAAGGATATGGCATTCATACTACACTTTCCATGCCATAAGTTTGCATAATGCAACTTATGTTCTTCTTCTCCCTTCCATTAAAATCCTCTTCTAAATTGAGATTTAGGCGGTGAAACGCTGCTTCGATCCTCCGTGACGAAGTACCGACCGTTGTGGCGAATCCGAGGGTGAAGTTCAGAGACTACGGTGTCGCATACGCAAGCATAAGTCTATGTTATTCGATCCTAACGTCGTTGTTTTGAAAGGATCCTACAATCTCAACCCCCGTCGCTTTCGAAAACACTTGGAATAGGGAATTTCTAGTTATTATCTAGGTGATAGTGTGGCGATGTTTGAGCCCCTAGCTGTGGAGTCCATGACACATGATGCATTTCTATACTCAAACTCTTCTCTTGCATGCTTGAGCCATATATTCACCGCTATTTCTAAATCGATTCGATATTTGGGTCATTTCTTGGATTTGTGTATATGGAGCTTATTGCACGATGTAGATAGTGACACCGGCTGCTAGCACACGACCATATTCACTCGCGCTTCACGGCGTGGGCCCACGGCACTTGTCTGGACTCGTATTCCTCGGTTTAGTGTTGTGATTTGGCGTATACTTGCTTGGTGCGTCGTTTTTGATTTTGTTGGCTCTGACGGGCGATTTAGGATTTTTGTTTTCTCCTTTTCTCTCTTCCTCTCTATTGTCTCCCTCCGAGCTCCTACTCTCACTCGTCTTCCTTGAGGACGAGGAAGGGTTCAGCTTGGGGGATTTTGACGTGTGTTTATATTTCATATGTTCACGCACGTCTTCTTTTGTGTTTTTCCATTGTTTTCCGTCGTCTCTTGTCCGTTTTCTCGTGTTTTCTCGTTTTCTTTCACTTCTCTTTGTTTTTGTGTGTTTTCAAGAGATTGCCCGCATAGGGGACATATAGCGAAGATATCATAAGTCCCCGGAGCAACGGGAGGAGTCACGCATGATCCAGGGGTCAAACGACGAAGATAGCATCTTTCAGCCCCTCACCCGACCGGTTGGTCATTTCCAACCGATCGGGTGATGCACGCATGCACCACCTGGACACAAGCTGGAGCGCTCAGAAAGTCACTCGGTCGGTTCACAGACCGGTTCACATGCCCCAACTCTCTGGAATTTGATGCTGAATGCCAACCGATCGGGTGACCTTCACCTGATCGGTTCATCTGTAGCCGACTCTCCGAAGCCAAGACACGGAGAGCTCAACCGACCGGTTCACCCGACGGCGCGATGATCCAACCGGTCAGCTTCAACCCTCAACCGACCGTGCCGTATGACCGGGTGAAGTCCCATGCTGAACTGCTGAAGAATGAAGCAGATCACCTGATCGGTTGACTTTTCAACCGATCGGGTGATATCGATTTCTATATATATGACCCATAGGTTTTCCAGAAACGAGAGTTGTTATTTTGCTGTTTTTTCTCTCTCTTGACGGCTGTAATTTTTCAGATATTTGTAAGTTGTCCGATCTTTACCAAACTTTAATATAGTCTTATTTGCATTGCTCTTACTGCTTTTCAATCGCCTGATCATGTTTTTAACGGTCGATTTTGATTTAGATTGCTTTTTAGTAAATATGTGTGAGTAATTCCCAAATCTGGGATTTTGGTGGAAACCCCTTCGTGGGTCCTCCCTGATGCGTCCATAGGACTAGGATGTCGATAGGGATTAGGAATCTATCGATTACGTGGGGTGTTTTATTGTCATCGGCGGGAAAAAGACCGCCTTTGACCGTTGGGCCAAGGGGGAATAAACTTGGCGGTTGACTCCCTAGCCATAGCTCACGCCCTTAGTGTAGACGTCGAATCCTAGCAGGCGGGAGCGGCAGGACGAGATGTTGGGAGTTATCGTTCCGAGCCTAGTGCTCCCGGAGTCGGTCAGTGTTAATGGATATGGGAATGCCCACTGACCGAACCCGGGAAGTCTGGTGTATCATCCTGGGCACCGACCGGAATATCGGGCCCATGGGACGCTGGTATCACTCTTAGAGGCAACGTCCCACCATTAGACCCTAATTCTGATCGTTATCCTACCCGTAGGCCGTATCGGCGAGAATCGCACGATAGGGTGGAAACCGAAGTCTCGGGTTTCCCTTTATATTGTTTATCCCTCGCATTCTATTTTCCGTGACAACCCATCATCCGATTCGGGCTAGCTCGCCCATGGGGTGAATCCGATCCTTCTTGACACAAGCACAACCACGCCTCCCTGAGTTCGACCCCCCAAGCCACACTACAACACCGTGCGCTTGCGGTTACAAATATTTAAATCTCACGCTCCCAATTATATATTACACACATCTGACGCACGAAAACGCGCGAAACGCCAGGGGGCGTCAGCGTCGACCTCTTTCCTCTTTTTGAGAAGCTTGACCTGAAGGTCAGTAACCTCCTTCCTCGATGCCTCGAGCTCAGCACGGAGTTGAGATCGCTCTCTCCCACCACTGCGCTTCTGCCTGCTTCCTAGTGATTGACACGGAGGCGTAGCTGAATTTTGGCTCCGCAGCCGCCCAATCCTACGCGGCCTTGGCAGACATGGTCGTCCCCAAGTCATCTTCCAGCTTCCTCACCTGAGCTTGGAGCTCAGAAGCCTGGTGCTCGGTAGCTTCCAGCCGATGCTGTCCCTCAATCAGGTTGAGGGCCCTGCGGTGTAGGCATGCGTCAAAAAGGGTCACCTACAGAGAACGACAATCAACAACAACAGAAAGGAAAGCAAAGGAGGAAGGCCCGGTGGCAACAAACATGAAGGCCATTACAAACAAATCAGTTGGCCATCGTCTCAAGATCGACCCACTGCAGGAAGTCAATGTCCTCGGTAGATTGATGTTCTCTGCCAGACGAGCCCCCGTTCCAAAGTCCAGGATAGCCGACTCATCCCTCCCCATGACGAACGAGGGCCGATAGGGCTCCCCCTGGGTCTCCACCGGGTGGCCAGCCGAAATGGTGGTTCGACCACAGAAGATGGCCGAACTCTGGAGAGATGGGGCCGACGAGAGAAACCGGAGGGACAATGTCCTCGTAGGGCCACCTGTCAAGAGGCGCAATGGTGGAAGGTTCAGCCCCACCACGAGGATCAGAAGGAGCCGCCTTCAGAGCCCCATCAGCCTGGCTTAAGGAGCCTCCAGCCTCCCCCAGGTCTGGAAGGGAGTGTTCTGCTTCCTCCTCTTCCTCCTCAGCCCTTTTCCTCTTCCGATCTTCCTTGTAAGCCCGCTTTAGCTCGGAGGTCAGATCTCTGTATGCTCCGCCTGTCATCTCTGATCGTCGAAAGCAAGTGGAAGAAGATTATTTCATCTGGTTGCCAAGGGACAGGAGCGCAAAAGCCCCTGACTTCACAACTCCAATTCCTTATACATGAAGGGACTCCATCGGCTCAGTACCCAATGACCGACACGAGTCCGATAATCACCAAAAGTGACGGTTGAGATCATCTGAATACAAGAAGTTTTGGCGGCATGAATGAAATCAGCCGCTCCGAATGTCGTGCCCCATTTAATGAAAGTACTTATCATTCGGCCTCGATCGGCACTATCTCTTGAGAACAAATGATGGGGGCCATTGTTAGTGCACGGATACAACCCGATTTGGGTATCCGCAAACCCGACCCGTTTATCATCCGCGACCCATTACCCCATAGTCTACGTGGGCTACGACTGAGTCAGGCGAACGAACCAGACGACCGTTGGACTGGCGCTGACATTCAAGGAGGAGTTAATAAGGCTGAATAAATGGACAGTCGTTAGCTCGAATCATGGAGAAGATCGTGCCCTAATCAATGAGGGGCAGTTACGCCTCATCAAGGAAAAGCTGCCTATAAATAGGTCGATGGACAAAGGTAAGGAGGTTCCATCTTCAAGGTATGAGATCTGATACATAGAACTCTATCTTCTTACTTTATCACTCCATATACGAGCTTGCGTCGTTAGTCTAGAGACGAACATCTGTGGGTCGATCTCAGCTACACCGAGCTCTCTCTCTTCCTTAAGTTCCCTACTAACTTAAGCATCGGAAGGGATTTGGGTCGGAACCCAGATCCAACCCCCCTAACGACTCCCTGTGGTGCAGATCGACGATCGCCACCCAATATCGAAGGCCGGCACTTGACTCTCCAACCTCAAACGATCGACTCAACAGTCGCTCGTGGGTTGATCGAAGGTCGTACCACCCTCAACTACAATCACCCGACCCTGGTTCTTCCAACCAAGGGTCCCACCTCATCTGCTGACTAGACTCCAGCTCAGCGCTCCGAGTCTCCATCAGCTCGACAACTATACCGGTCAATTTTGGCCTTAACAAACGCTAACTATAAAATTAAAGTTCTCAAGTGATGGTTGGTTTATATTAGTTTTTAGATCTAAGATGCGGTAAAGAACATTTCGTGCATGTATATGCTTTGGCTTATACCGATCAACAACATTTGATTATTATTGGGTATCTACTGAGCATATTCTAAAGCATGGAAATGGAGATGTTAGTCAAGATGGAATTCATCTCTCCAGGTATGAGAAGTTATTGTCATATGTAGTTGATATATGATCATAATAAATTTGTAGCTAAGGCAGAATGCATAAACGTATGCAAAGTAATTAATTAGATGCATGTGAACTATGGAATCATATTATTGTATAAAAAGGTTAAGGTGTTAATATGGTTTAAAAGTTCATCATGCTTTATATACCTTAGCAACATAATTTTGATGAAAAGATCAAAGTGTACAATTACTGTTGATAACAAGCTTATTTTACTTGGATGAAATATACAGTCTCACACCAATTGAATACCTATAGTTCTGAAACGTATGTCCATTACATACAACTAGCATCATTGTTATACCTGCAGTAAGATAGTAGAGTATGGTCCATGATTGTCGACGTAGGAATCAAGTTTTAGAGTCTCACACAGTTGATCAACTCATCAAGATAATTGAAGAATGAATTTAAAGTATATACAAGCAGCTAGTTGGTTGTACCTTCAATGGCTTTAAATGTCTAGAGATACCGAAGGGATGGCATGCAGCCCTTGGCAACTGATGGCTAAAGAAGGCCTGCCTCTTGGGTCCTATACACGGTGAGTCAATGATATAAGAGTTGGACCTTGATTCAAATTGGTTTGATAGATTATTAATGTGATTTTGAATTAGTATTTTAGGCACTTACTAGATGTGACAAAGTAATTAAGGAGTGGCTAACACAATAAATAGATAACTGCTTTTTCATCTCTAAGAATGCACATAATGTAATTAATAGAAGTGAATAACCTAAAAGTTTTTACTGTAAGGCATAACTCGATTTGCCCTTTAAAAAGTTTTTCTCCTTCCTTTTGACCAATCACTAGCAACACTTAGAATAGAGTTCGGGTTCAATGGTAAAATTCGTGGATCGTGGCAGGTTCATCATCAAGGTGAAACTACTATTATATTGGTTGACGGAGACATTACGATTCTTCTTCATCAAATTACGATTGCAAATATCGCTTAACTATATCCATATAAAGGTATGATCTCTTGCATTGATTAATAATAATCTATGGATTGATCATGTTGGTTTCCTCGAGTAGAATTTTTTTCAAGAACTTTACTGCCCACACCTTCCTTAATGGATTAGAATTTCTAATCATGTTTACTTTCATTTTAAAGGAGTCCATCCTTTCGAATCAGTCTGAATATTTATGCATAACATGTTCAGAAATAATTTAATTAAAAACAAGATAGAAGATGAGGGCAATCTAAATAGTTATAAAAACTATTCCATTTACCAACAACGGCAAGAAATATCTTCTTTTTGTTGGAATATGGAGAAGAAGTGTAGGCTAGTGGTTGAGACCATAGCCAAATATATATATTGATGATAGAAGGATCCCAAGAGACACCCACTTAGTAGTGGGTGTAATTGTGGATGTAAATGGGGGAGACCAAAGGTCTCTCCTATTCATAACACTCCCCCTCATTCATCCATTCTTAGATTATGAATTCTTCAGGATCCAATAAACTAATATGAGGTGGATACTGCTGGATCCAGAGTTACCGTGTTTTGCCTCGTTAAAAACTTAGCTGTGAAAAACCCAGTGGGAAAAACCAACAGCTTAAGGAAAAAGAGTACAATACACAAGTGACTCCCCCTGATCCGTACAAGCTTCAGGCTTGTAGGTCTTTCAGCTTTTGCATCCCTATACAAGCTTTCTAAAAGTACATCTAGGCAATGCCTTAGTAAACAAATCAGCTAAATTATTACTTGACTGAATCTGCCGTACTTCAATCTGCTTTTTCTCATGTAGCTCATGCGTCCAGAAGAAATTGGGAGAGATGTGCGTCGTCCTGTTGTCCTTAATGTAACCAGATTGTAGTTGAGATATACAAGCTGCATTATCTTCAAATAATATGGTTGTCTCAAGGTCGTCCGTCTTCAGGGTGGTCGTCACTAGAATATGATGAATGACTGAACGAAGTCAGACACATTCTCTGCTAGCTTCATGGATCGCCAGGAGCTGTGAGTGATTGGATGAGACTACTGTGGTGGTATGCTTCACGGATTTTTAGGCGATGGATGTACCACCGAAAGTGAACACAAAATCAGTCTGTGATTTCTCGGTGTGTGGATCAGACATGTAACCTCCATCTGCATAACTAATCAAAGTGGAAGATCCACCTTTCGGGAAGTATAATCCCAGGTCAATTGACCCTTGGAGGTAGCGCAGAAGCTGCTTTACTCCGTTTCAGTGGCGCTGCGGGCGCTGAAACTGTATCTAGCTAGTGGAAGATTGCGAACGCTATGTCGGGACGCATGCAGTTTGCCAGATAAAGTAGTGCTCGAAAGGCACTAAGTTAAGGTACTTCAGGACCTAATATTTCCTCCCCCTCTTCCAGCGAACGGAAGTGGTCTTTATGTACATCCAAAGATCCAACGACCATTGGTGTACTTAGAGGATGACATTTATCCATATTGAAATTTTTAAATAATTTCATTGTGGATTTTAGTGTACCAGGATTCCTCCGCTGAGGTTTTATATCTGTAAGCCAAGAATATATTTAGGCTTGCCTAGGTCTTTCAATTCAAACGTTAGTTTGAGGCTTGCAGATATATCATCAATCTTTGCAGGAGATCCGATGAGGTTTAAGTCGTCTACTTAGACGGTTATTAATACGAATCATGTTCCCGTGCTTTTAATGAAAATACACGGGCAGACTTCATTATTTGTAAAACCTTTTTGAACAAGGAAATCACTAAGTCTGTTATTCCACAATTTTTCTGATCACTTAAGACCATATAATGATCTTTGCAGCTTAACAGAATAGACGTCCCGAGGTCTATAATTTATTTCTGTTGGTATTTTGAAACCATCTGGAAGTTTCATATAGATATCTTTATCTATATTGCCATGTAGATATGCAGTCACAACGTCCATGAGCTGCATTTCTAGACCTTCCATTTAAGCTTATTATGAATCTGAAATGTGATCTTATCCATAACCAGGGAAAGTATATTCATAATCTATCCTCGGTCGTTGGGAAAATCCCTGAGCTACAAGCCATGCTTTGTAGCATACGATCTGATTATTCTCATTTATTTTCCTTACGAATACCCACTTGTATCCCACAGGTTTTACACCTCTTGGTGTTTGGACTACTGGTCCAAAGACTTTGTGTTTCAAGAGTGAGTCCAGTTCTACTCCTATTGCTTCGTTCCACTTTGGCCAATCATCTCTACGTTTGTATTTAGCTAGAGATAGTGGATCGATATCATCGTCGCATTGAACGGCGTGAATAGCAATATCAAACGCGAAGTCGTCGTCGTCGACAGTGCTTTTTCTGTCCAGTACCTCCCCACTACATACGAATTTTAATGATATTTCTCATGTATTGTCCTCTTCGGTGGACTTAAGGAGGGGAGAGGTTACTGGTCTGAGCTCAGCATCCTGTGGTGGGATATTCTTTATTTCTCCAGGTATATTCCACTTGCGATGAAATTTATCCTTGGAGCCAGGTGGTCGTCCCCTTTTTATTTGAGGTACGGCCGATTCTGCTACCGGTGGATTGCACACATCTTTGGGGATGTCAATCCTGCTGGTGTATTGGCAGCAAGGACGTGTGATCTGATAATCTTCTGGCTATCAGTTAATTTGTCCGGTTGTAAAAGTATTCTGAATGTGAAGGATCTTCAGGATCTTATCTTCACATAGATTAGTGCGTGGATTATATTGAGACAAAGACTTAGTGTCCCAAGAAATGGTCTCAGAAGCTTCAGCCTTTTGTTTTGTGAGCCTAGTATGCAAAATAATTTTATGAAGACGTATCTATCAATACCATATAGTACCGAAATGGAGAACTTGATGGGTGAATTGGCCCACATATGTCTCCTTGTATTTTCTCCAAGAAGCTAGGAGATTCAAAACCCACTTACAGATGGGACGGTCTCCTGATTAGTTTTACCCTTATAACAGGGGGGACAGGGAATATCACCCTTTTGAAGAGTCTACAGTTTCCTCAAATTATGTCCACGGGATTGGGTTATGATGCGGTGCATCATTACCGATCCTGGGTTACCTAGTCTATAATTGCCAGAGACTGAATTCTGGTGATGTAGAACACTGCTGGTGCGCTATCAGATTAGCTTCTATAGGTTGGATGTATGTTTGATAAAGGCTCGACGGGAGTCCTTTAAAACATTCTAGGATGGTTTTAATACCATCCTTATGACGAACAACATACAATTATTCAACACTATTTGAAATCATCAGTTTCCAAGTAATATCCGTTTAAACGGATGTCCTTGAAACTTAATAGATTTCTGTTTGATTATGGAGAAGATAAAACATCTTTTATTATAATTTGTGTTTGGTTTGGGAGCAATAAAATTGCTTCACCTGATCCTTCTATTATATAATTTAATCCCGAAATTGTAGTGACAGGACCATAATAATTAAGCTGATATTAAAATAGCATCTATCAAGAAGGATCTTATGCGTGGAGGCACTATCCATTAGGCAGTTACAATTCATCTCTATCTCTAGAAAAGAATGTAAAAAGTTTTATTGAAAAGTAAAACTACATTCGATTAAGATAAAGAAGGATATAATCAAAATATTAATGATAATGGCTGAAAAGATGACTAAATTAGCTTTAGTCAAGGAGGTCGTTTATTCTCGATATTCTCGGTGTTGAACCTAGTTGGAGGCTGTATATCCACCAGATTTGTTTCAGAGGAAAGCTTCAGGCTTGCCATATACAAATCTTGGAGGTGGCGTGGAGTACGACAGACCCTGGACCAATGTCCAGTCATGCCAAATCTGTGGCATTTTTCATCCCAGCTTTTCTTGGGAATAGAAGTCTGGTCAGAGGTATTCCTCTTGCACGTATTCTTTTTGTTTTCCTCATTATTGTTGTTCTGGGGAGGAGCTCTGATCTGCTTCTTTGCATTTTTCCCCTTGTTGAATCTGCCCTTGTGTTTGTTCTTCATCTTTTGGGAAGAAAATGTGTGAGCTTCAGGGAGAGGAGCAGAGCCAGCAGGGCGTAGGTTATGAGTGGCCAGTAGGAGTTCTCTGTTCTACTCTGCCATAAGAAGGCAGGAGAGTAATTCAGAGTACCTCGTGAACTTGCGTTTACGATACTGTTGCATGAGAATATCATCCTTCTCATGGAAGGATGTATATGTTTTCTCAAGCATTCGGGTTTTCGAGACTTGTTCACCACACAACTTCAGGCGTGAGGTGATGTTAGGGGGAGCTGAGTTATACTCAGCTACGGAATTGAAGTCCTAAAGTCGGAGATTTTCCCACTCAGAACGTGCACGAGGGAGGATAACATCTTTCTGATGTTTGTATCTGTCCTCAAGTGTTTTCCACAGTTCATGAGGGTCTTCCACTATTAGATATTCAGCCTTAAGGGTCCGATCAATATGTCTCCTGATATAGATAAAGGCTTTTGCCTTCTCTACATCGGAGACTCTAACAGTAGAAGTCCCTTCATCAGTTGTCACCGCCGTAGCTGGAGCCTGAATTGTGTGACTGCCCTGTAAGCACAGATGGAACTTCAGGTCCAGCTGCCAGCTCAAGTAATTTTTTTTCAGCCGCATCGAGAACATCAAAATCGACGCTCGCAATCTTTGCCATTTATCTAAGCATAGAATAAGCATGAATTAAATATTATTCAAAAATTAAGACATGCATAGTAGTAAAACTAAGACTGTTGTTGGGATCGGCCGGTCACCACCAAAAATAATAAAAGTCCAAAGTCCCTTATACATTTTGAATTACGAGAAAATTAAAGTTAAAATTTGGAAACCCTTGGGGATCCCAGCATTAGCAATTTTCCTCCGTCTTCAGGCGAAGTTTCTTCGGGCTTTGGCTTTTACATTTAGTTCCTCACTACATTTTCACTCAAAAAGAAAAAACAAAATGCGAGGAAAAATAAATGGTGGTGACTAATTAACGGTCGATCCAAAAACCACAACACAGTCTTACTAACATTCCAAATAATATAATTATGCAACATCACAGGCATAAACAGTGCATTTTTTCAACATCGCAGACAATTTTATCGAATAAATATATTAAATTTACGTTTTATAGTTACTTGGACCACGGGAAACCGTCATTACCCGTTAGGTTAGGGAAATAACCTAACGACAGAGCGGTCTAAGGATCCTTGTAATATATTAAAACGTAAATTAATATTAATTTTAATCCAATTAAAAATAAAGTGATAGATAAATGAATAACACATCAAATTTAAGTGACAAATTTATTAATTGCCACAAATACCCCGAGAGGAGTTAATCAAACACAATATCCTCACCCTGATTTTTCCCTGATTTTTCTGGATTTTTCCAGAATTTTTTCGGATTTTATCCGATTTTTTCAGAATTTTCTGGATTTTTTAGTGTTTAATAGGGTATTTTTAGAAATATATATTAATTTCTGAATTTAAATAATTTGGCCTGCAGGCCAGTGGGCCGTGGGCTGGCTGCGGGCTGCAGGCCCGTTAGCTTAAAAAATACCCTTTTTTATTATCAATTTTTGTTAATTACTGGGCTTCTGGCCCATCAGGGGAGGCCCATGCCTCTTCTCCCCCTAACCCTAATTAGGGATTTAAGGGGGGGAAATTGGGGTTTGGGAAAGTCAGCCGTCAGGGGAGACAAAACCCCCCCCCCCCCCCCCCCCCCCACTTACCCATTCCTCTTCGAACGCAACGGAACTAATTTCATGTGTATTTAATTCACAAATATTAATTCACAAATTAATTTCGGCGCCCCCTCCCCTTCCAAATTAATTTCACAAATATTAATGTCGGCACCCCCTCCCCCCTTAAATTAATTAAGTTGGAACGGGTAAAGGGGAGAACGGCGATTAATTTGGAAGTGGAGAACGGTAGCAGTTCTTTCAAATTAATTTCCAAATTAATATCGGTAGAACGGGTGACTTATAGTTCTTTCCAAATTTAGGGGGGAGAACGGTGCCCCCTCCCCTTCCAAATTAATTTCGGCAGGGAGGTGGGGAGGGCCGGAACAGTGCCCCCCCCCCCCCCCCCCCCCGCGAGATCGCCGCCAAGTTGACCCCCCGACAGTGGGGTGGAGATTCGAACGACCCCCCCCCCCCCCCCTCGACGGGGGGGATTTGGGTTGCGCCCCGTGGCTAGCAGGAGGCCCCCCCTGTCGGGGGGTAGCGCGCCCCGACAGGGGGGCGACGCTCCTATTCCGGCAGGCACCCCCGACAGGGGCGGGTGGGGGGGGCGGCGCCCCGACTCCGGTAAAACCCCACCCGAAGAACAGGGGTGGCCGCCGCTCGGGATTCGAAGGATGACGACTACGAAGCCCCCCCCCCCCCCCGACAGGGGGGGGCGGCACTTCTGGCGAGGCCGGAGGCCCCCCGACAGGGGGGTGGCACTTCCGACGATAAGAGAGCCCCCCCGACAAGGGGGGTGGTGGATGATCGGAGGTCCCCCACCTCCGCAGGGGGGATTCATGGCGGATCGATGCCCCCCTTCCGGCGGTACGACGGTTCGAAGTCCCCCCCCCCACCTGGGGGGGTGGGTCGGGGGGCGGCATGAGGAAATTTTTTTAAAGAATTAATCAATGAAAAAACTGATTAAACTTAGTTTTGAACAGTTTAACAACATGCGCATGTAAAGATTTTTGATCTATGGGTTTCTAAAAATTTACCTCTAGTACCTCTAGATCCTACCCTCCGGATCTAGCGAAGATCGGAGAAGGAAGCCATATCCGCGTCCTCGCAGTTCGTCCGTCGGCAGGGATTCGGCTCAGCTTCAGAGCGTCCTGATATCGTGATGGAATATGGAGAAGAAGTGTAGGCTAGTGGTTGAAACCATAGCCAAATATATATATTGATGATAGAAGGATTCCAAGAGACACCCACTTAGTAGTGGGTGTAATGGTGGATGTAAATGGGGGGAGACCAAAGGTCTCTCCCATTCATAACACTTTTTAACTAGTTAACCAAAGCTTAAGCAAATTTGTAGGGTAGATTTCTAAGTATGATAATTTGACAGATAAATTTCTATATATTAAATATTTGAAATATATATAAACATACTGTAATACTATGTGTTCCTTATTGCTGCATGTTTATTTTTAGTTTTAAAGGTGTATCCGAACCAGTCCGGATTTAACTTTCATGTTTATATCAAAAAATATATATCATTATTACAATTGAGGGAAGTTTTTGAATCTTTGTCCCATGTGGAAATGTCACATCGCCACATGGGACAACCTCCTTAAACCCAAAACCCAAAAAACCCAAAACCCCACCCCAACCCCCCCCCCCAAACACACCCAAATCCAAAACACCCAAACTCACACCCCCAATCAAAAAAAACCAAAAACTCCAAGACAATACACACACTCAAACCCACTCTTCTCATTTAAACCTATTTTTGCACTCATCGAAACACCCGTGTGGGTCCCGCGTCCTGATTGCGTGGGTTCGTTTTTGGGTTGTCTGTGCACTATGTGCACGGGTTATTTCTAGTCCTTTATACAAATAAGGGATGTTGATGTGACATTTGCCTATGTGGCAATGTCACATCAACACCCCTCCACACTTTCCTCATTGATTCCCCTCTGTTTACTGGGTTGTCATTGACATTTTCCCCCATATGACCCCATTATTTACATGCTTGTCATTGAGATTTTTCTCCATTTTAGCCCCAATGATACCGACACACACACCTACACTTCTCACTCCTTTTCGTATGCGTGCATGCATCGCATCTTGTTCGCGGAGGTTTTTTTTTGCGTCGGGTACTGTATGCACGGGTTATTTCTTCTATAAATATAAACTTATACTATAATGTATACTCTGTGTTCCTTATTACTATCTTTAACTTTCATATTTGTATCAAAAAAATCTTACAAAAAAACTATAGAATTTTCTCAAATAATTACATTATGTTGGTTTACCATTAAAAATTAATATGTGAGAATCACATACTTTAAGAATAAATAATATTTAATTTGAAATTAAAATAAAAAAGGTTAAATCTCACCAAACAACCATGAAATTTCATATAATTTTAAAAAACTATTCCCAGCTTTAGGAGTTTACCATATTAGTAAATTGTGTTACATAGCAAACAAATTTGGGCCTTATTGGCTAGTGCGTTGTAAGTATAAAAACTGGCCTCGAGCTTGGCCCCAATATACTTCTGGCCTAAAATTCGGTTCTGGTCATGGGCCTTTTAAATGGCATCGTTAACCATACCATGCTGGTTTTGAGATTGGCCCTCGGGCTTTTGGGCCGGCCCTTTACTTATTTCATTGCAATTATAAACCATGGTTATTGACAATAACATATCAAACAAAAAAATTAAAAGTAAAAACATACATGTATCGTAACCTATGTGTATAATAATAATGTTCATCAATTTGATAAGTTTCTTTTTTGATAGGTGCGTGTTTACGAGTGTTTTCTCACCACTGAATCGTTGACCGAGGGTTGGATGGTCAACGTGGTTAATGGATCAGGTGAGACCCCAGGGTCCCGTTAAGCGTGCGATTGCCCAACGGGGGTAGCTTGGATCCTCACGCCAGCTCCAAAAATTGACAGGCTTGGCGTGTCGAAGGGCAAACGAGCTCGTCGTTTGGAGCGTCGGGCCTCGGTCAATGAGGTGCAGAGGGTAGCCTCGGCACCGTGGAGAATGCTCAGCCTCGGTTGACAAAGATGCTCGTCGGGGGCAAGTAGGCTCTACGCCGGTTGTGCCTTGCCTCTGTAGGTGCTGCACTGAGGGGTAACCTTGGTGCCAAGGGATCTGCTTCACCTGAACAGACGAAGAAGCTCGTCAGGGGGGCGACCATTGGTTTCCGGCCAAGTCCCCTCCGATGCCTAAGTCAGAACGGATCTAAAAGATACTTGGCGGGATCAGTATGGCTCACAGGGTGGCCGATACACGTATCCTCGGACCGAGCTAGGGGAGGGAATGTAAAGTAGAAAAAAAGGGTCTTTGAGTCGAATACATCCGTCTGTTGGTATCCGGGGTCAGGTCCCTTTCTCGGTTGCCTCTCGAGCCCCTTTATAGGATTCATCCCACGATCGCTCCCAACCACGCCCCCCCTCTCCGCCCCCATGATACGCCTCCTTGAAGGCACCTGCGTGCGTCCGGGGGGGGGGGGGGGGGGGTTGGGGTTAATAGGCCCCTTAATGGTCATTAAGGGGATGTGTTTTGGGGAGCTGTTATCTCCCGTCGATGTGGGCTGGCGGGCCGCATGTCCCAGTCGTGGTCGACCCAATTCCGAGTCCTTGACAGGGCCTCATCGGTTGGCCCGAACTCGTTTTGGGGGCCTCCAGCTTCAAGTGTGGGCTTGGGCCGCTTGTTCTCGGGCCGTCTCAAAATTGTCGTATTAATTACCCCCATTGTCCGTGCCGATCGTATTCTACTGATTTGGCTCTGGCGATGTGACTTGTGTGGATCTTGTTAAGCGCGTCAGTTGAGACGATGCCATTAAATGGGACCCATCATGACGCTAGCCGGTTGGACTTCTCCCATCCCTGGTGCGGGATTCGAAGCGTCGTCGGTCTCCAGAAGTCGCCACGCGTCCTCCTTTGAATGGCCTCGATTCTGGGATTGTTCCTCATATAAAGACTCCACCCTTCCCAATTTGATCTTTCGCGTTTTTTGATCGGACCCTGTTCTTGCGAGTATCTGTGTATTCCTCTTCGTCTTCCTCCCTTCGGATTCTAGTCAAGGTAACCTCCTTCTCCTTCCTTTGCCCCACTCGAATTGTCCTATGGCCGCTCTTAGGATAGGTGGTTCTGCATCGGGGTCCGGGGCTCCTCCGGTCCCTGAGTCAGGCACTCCACCTTCTTCAAGGCCCAATAATCCCCCGGCGACATGTCCAGTTCCGGACAAAGGGAAGGGCTTGCTATTTGAGGACCCAGTCTGTAGAGATGAGGTTCTGCTGGTAGAGAGGTTCGACGTTCCCCCTGTGGTCCTCAGGTCGCCATCTATCGTTCCTTCTCGACGGCCACAGTGATCTGGGAGAAGTATCTGCGTCATCCGTATGACGTCCGGAGCCCCTTTAGCGATGAAAGGATCTGCTTCCCCAGGAGCTGCGAGCCCGGTGTTTACGTCGAGATGTTTCGCATGGGGCTCTGCTTCCCCCTCCATCCTGTCATCGTCCGTGTCATAGAGTTCTTGATGGTGGCACTGTGCTAGTTGACCCCATATTCGATGGCGGCACTGGTCAGGTTCATTATGCTCTGCAGCATGCACCGCTTGGAGCCGACCCTGCCCTCTTCTTCTACTATTTTCGGGTTCAGACGGTTGGCCGATGGTTATGGCAGCACATCCGTGCCCAAGCGGGGAGGGAGTGTTTGCTCAGCCTACCCCGTTGGGTAGGAGATTGGAGCTCGAACTATGTCTTTGTTGTTTTCCCCGAGGATGTTGTGATCTTGTCAGGTTGGGGGTCTATGTCAGTATGACTTAACGTTGACCCTCTCCAAGGCCGATCAGGCTGCGGTTCGGTTGTTGTCGTCTCTGCCTTTAGTGGAGAAGTCGGTCTGGCCCCTGCTGAACGACCTACTCCTTAAGACCGTCATGTGGTCCCCAGGTAGGTGCTCCATTTTCATGTTGATGTGCCCTTTGCTTACCCTGATCTTTTTCCTCCATGCAGACATGACGGGTCGGGAATTCAGCCATGATGTCGGTGAGCTCATTCGCCGGGGGTCCAACAGCGGCCGCATAAACCCCTCATTCTCCTCACCATACGATGGAGGATGAGATCCACCGGGCCGACCCGACGGTCAGGAGGCTGGAGATAGTAGTCGCCGCAACGCCGCCGGCCCAGGTTGCGGTTGAGCCCCCTGCGGGGGAGACCGTGGTCGTCCGTCCACTCAGCTCTGCCCCGTCGAGGGAAGCAACGAGGGCACCGGTTTGGGACCTCGAGTGTCCGCGGGTGGTCGCAGCGGGGGGGCTGAAGCGTCCCCCTCTGGAGTTTGGGAGGACTGAGGAGACGAAGAAGAAGAATAAGAATGTGGAGGTCCGCTCTCCTACGGTCCCTGAGATGTCCATCATCTCGGGCACGACCCTCCCGCTAGCGGAAGTGGCCGCCCCCGTCAGTCTGTCCGAGCCCTCCCTGGCTGGCGTTGGTGGTGCCCTGCTAATGCTCGAGGCTGGCCCCAAGGTCGTGCCTGGGGATTCGGTCTTTGTTGACCAGGGCATGGCCACTCAGTTGGCATGGAGCTCTATCCTTCTAAAGGACCGCTTGCTTCTGGAGAGGACTCGCTCTGACCGACTAGCAGACTCGTTGGTCTGGCAACTCCAGCAGGTTGGTTTTTCGGCTGCGTCTGTCCTTGCCTCGTGGTACTCCTGACTTACTTCTGTTTGCAGGCTACCATGATGGCCGTGGAGGTACAGTGTCACGCGGCTCATGCGACCAGTCTCGAGGAGTCCTTGATGCGGGAGCGCTTGAGGGCTGGGATGGCCGAGGTGCCAGCCGAGAGGAATCCCACATGGAGGCCTGCCAACTGTAGCGCCGGGTTGACGAGCTCACCTCTGAGGTGATGGATCTGCAGGGCACCCTGGCTGACGCTCAGAGGTCTACCTAAGAGGTGGAGGAGGCGTCCCGTCGGGAAAAAGACGAGCTCCGGGCCGAGCAGGGAGTCCTGCGGCAAGCGCACCCCACCCGTCTTGTCAAGGAGGTGGAGAGGGGCTACGAGGGGGTCCTGAGACCGAGGATCGCTGACGCCCTCAATGAGGCCTTCGATTCCTATGAGGACCTCTTGGCCCCCCGGATCGTGAGAGCCTTCCGGGACTCCTTCGAGAGGTTCAAGGAGCGGGTCTGACAGGCACCTCCCCGTCCCCCACTAGGTCCTAAGGAGCCTCCCCGATCCGAACAGGGCGAGGTGCTGGGTGATGCCTCCTCCAGGGCCCCAGCATCATAGGCGATGTTTCCCCATGATTTTGCACCCCGCCTCATCCCCCTTGCCCTGTAATAAGGAACAATTTTTGAAGGCAATATACGATTTGTTTTGTTGGCTTCCGTACCTTTCCTCTTGTTGTTGCGTTCTCTTATGTCGAGCTCATTTTTTGTTTCCGTTAACCATTTTCTGGGTTGACCAGGAGGCTAGCCCTTTAAGGCCCGCGTTCTCCAGCTTGCTCCTACCCCGAAGGCAATCCATTGCTGATCACTTATTACCCACTGGATGGGGCGGATGGTCCCGAGGGCGCCACGTCGATTCGCCTGGGGGATCCTACGCCTGGGAAGTGTTCCCGGCCGACCAGCCGTTAGGTCCGCCGAGGGCTTGTCACCGCCCTCGATCCTTAGGTTGAGTGGGAGATCGCCTCGTAGGAGGACTCCTCTCCGGTCTTATGGGGGAAAAATTCTGCGGGTTCACGTACAGCATTTGGGGCCCGTTGCTTTGATCGATGCGTTGTTTTCTTTTGCCTTGGAAAAAACATCTTGAGTTTTTTGGCTCCACTCTGTTTCTGTTGGTTTGCTACTGGAAAACAAAAATGGTGATAAATGCTACTAGAAAATAAAATAAATTATGAAAAGAAAGAGAGTGGAACTCAAAACTGGTGGTGGCTTGATTGAAGATTTCGCCTCGGAAGCTTGTGAGTGGAACTCAAAAGCGAGCTCTTCTTTGGTGCTGGGAAAACTACGGAGCGCGGCATTCGGTCTGAGCTCGAAATGTGGAAGAGGGAATGAGGCCCCGCTCTGATGCGTAGAAAACCAACGACGGGATTGCTGCCTTGGTGACTGCAGCTTGGATCGAGGCAGTGAAGGTGATCAGCCCGCTGGGGGAGCTGCCCCAAGCCTTATGGCCGATCGGTTCGGTTGGTCAACTGAGGGGGTTATCCCTAGGTTTGCATCCAACCGATGTTCCAGCCTGCTGGGGGAGTTGCCCCTAGCCTTACGGACGGTCGGGTCGGTCTACTTGCTGGGCAAGGTACCCCCAGGCTTACGGTAGATTGAGGGATCGGCCCGCTAGGGGAGTTGCCCCCAGCCTTACGGTCGATCGGGTGATCGGCCTACTGGGGGAGTCGCCCCCAGCCTTACGGTCGATCGGGTGATCGGCCTGCTGGGAGAGTCGCCCCCAGCCTTACGGTCGATCGGGTGACCGGCCTGCTGGGGGAGTCGCCCCCAGCCTTACGGTCGATCGGGTGATCGGCCTGCTGGGGGAGTCGCCCCCAGCCTTACGGTCGATCGGGTGACCGGCCTGCTGGGGGAGTTATCCCCAGCCTTACGGTCGATCGGATCGACTGGCCAGCTGGGAGAGCTACCCTCAGGCTTACGGTCAACCGATGGACCAGCCTGCTGGGGGAGTTGCCCGTAGCCTTACGGATGGTCGGGTCGATCTACACGCTGGAAGAGATACCCCCAAGCTCACGGTAGATCGATGGTTCGGCCCACTGGGGGAGTTTCCCCTAGACTTACGGTCAACCTGTGGGATCGGCTTGCTGGGGGAGTCGCCCCAGCCTTACGGTCGACCCGTACGATCGGTCCGCTGAGGGAGTTGCCCCCAGCCTTACGGTCGACCCGTGCGATCGGCCCGCTGGGGGAGTCGCCCCCAGCCTTACGGTCAACCCTGTTGAGTATTGATTCCCCGGATTTGGTTTTGATGATGAACAAACATAAATATCATGAACTAACTCTTTGTGAGCGCAGTTATGGAGATCGTCGCCAAAATTCTACGTACATCAAAAGCGACATCTCAAGACTTCTCAAAGCACGTGATCGTGTGCCTGAAGCTTCGTTGAAGCTCAAGGATCATTATCGAAGTCAAGAGATTCGGATTGAAGCTTTGAAGATGGTTCGTTTAGTTTAATTTATAGTCTTCTAGCTTCTTTTCGTAGAATGTTAAACCTTGAGTAGATCTTACTTTATAATCTTCATAATGCTCATATCTTAGAGCTAGGATCATCTTAGAAGCCCATACAAACTTTTCCGAAGCTTCACGCTTCATTTCGCGGCTTCTAGTGCATCTTAGTTGGTTCAAGAAGAAGAACAACCAACTAGATGGCAATCTAGTCGGTCGGCAATCCTTCTTGAACCGACTAGATTGCCTTGACCAATTCTGCTCATTCACTGTTTACAGTTAGTCGGTCCAAGAAGGTTCACCGACCGACTAGTTGTCAAACTAGTCGGTTTGGAATCCTTCTTAGACCGACTAGTTATGTCTTTCACTTTTCTACCTGAGCTACTGTTTACAGTTAGTCGGTCAAAGAACAACCGTCGACTGACTAGTTGTGAAACTAGTCGGTTGGAATTTGTTCTTAGAACGACTAGCTCTCTTTGAATTTAGCCTATTTGATTTCAACTCTTAGTTAGTCAAAGAACACTCACCGACCGACTAGTTGTCAAACTAGTCGGTTGGCAAGTCTTCTTAGACCGACTAGTTCTAACTCCTTGAATTCACTTTATTGGCTGTGAACCAGTTAGTCGGTCCAAGAAGAATCACCGACCGACTAGTTGTGAAACTAATCGGTCAGTGATCCTTCTTTGACCGATTAGACTGCTTCAGAAATAGATCCGTTGGAGCATTTATTGCACGAATTTTCTCTCTCTCTCCTCTCTCTCCATATAATCTTGAGATGCTTCTTCATAGCATTCAAGGCTGCCATTATTGAGTTTTAGAGATCAAAGAGAAGAGCATTTATTTCTCATTCCAAGCTCACTCATTTCTCACAAGAATCTCTCCCTCACTCTTATTCCTCAAGAGAGATTCTCATTGATTGTGAGCCACTCAAGCTAGGAGCTTGAATCCAAGTCTCCAACATCTCCCTAGCCACCTATTGCTGATCATCTTGGTGGAGATAGGGTTTGGTGACTTCTTCTCCTTCAAAATCTTCCTTGCCCTAAAATCGTAAGTTTACTCAAGGCATAGGATTTTGTTGGTAAGCATCTCATATTTCATTTACTTTGCTATTGCTAGTTTTTCTCTCGGTTTGTAAGAGAAGTTTGTGATCCCGGTTTGTGGGAGTCACATTTTCATTTGTGTATGATTTGATCTTGTAGAGGTTTTCTACAAGTATTTCATAGTGCAAATTTGAGATAGATGTTTCTAACTCAAGTAGCCGGAGGGGATCCGGGTGTGTGGGACATAGGATCACTGGAAACAAGTCGGGGAGACTTGGGTGGATCCGAACCCGTTATATCGTTTGTTTGCGATTGTCTTTTATTGTTGTCTATTTTCATTTTCGCATTGTTGGTTGAGTTTGCACGATAATTAGGAATAATTAATCTTGATTAGTTTAAAGTACTATTCACCCCCCTCTAGTACGTGTGCAGTAGCTATCAGGGCATTACTTTGGTATCAGAGCCAAGTTCATAGCTATGTCTACCAACGACAACAAGACCATTCGTCCACCTTCAGACTACAGCACCTTCAGGAACCGTGAAGAAGCTTCTTCGGTGATGGAAGGACACTCCTCGACTAGGCCTCCCTTCTTCAACGGTACCAGTTATGGGTATTGGAAATGCAGGATGGAACGTTCCTCTGGAGCACTTCACTATGGAGAGCCACGTTGACGGAGTATGTCAAGCCCACCGAACCAGACTTCGCCAAGTGGACTACCGCAGATGTCGCCGCGGAGGTAAACAATGCCAGGACAATGAACGCCTTGCAATGTGCTTTGGAGCCCGAAGACTTCAACAAGATATGCACATGTAAGAGTGCATATCAAATCTGGAACTCACTCATCATCTTGCATGAAGGAACGAGTAGGGTAAGAGACTCCAAACTCACTGTTGTAAATAAAGATTACGAATTATTTCACATGCAACAGGGTGAGAAGATGAAGGAGTACTATGCTCGCTTCGTTGACATTACCAACGAGTTGGAGGCTCTTGGAAAGACATACACCCAAAAGGAGAAAGTCTCAAAGATCATTGACAGACTTCCTTCTTGTTGGGAAAAGCGTGCATTCACCATCGAGGAAGGTAACGATATGAATAAATATACTGTCGTTCAACTAATGGGTACCTTGATGTCTTATGAGGTACGCAAGGATAGTAAGATAAAGATGCAAGACAAGATGAAGTCGTACTTGAAGCAAGACGAGCCAAAGAAAAAGGTGATTGCGTTCAAGGCCACTCCATCTACTTCTACCGATGGTGAAGAATCGGAAGACGAGTTGGACATTGAATCTCTTGCCCTCATGGCAAAGAAGTTCAACCGATTCTTTCAGAAAGGTAATTTCAAGAACAAATCAAAATTTAGTTCTGCTAACACCTCCGCTCCTTTGTGTTTTAAATGCAATAAGCCAGGACACATGAAAGCGGATTATCCTCAAAACAAGCAAAAGGAGAAATGGAAGGCACCAAAGTTCGACAAGGCTCGAAAGTACAAGAAAGGGTACAAGAAAGGACTTGTCGGGACATTCACCGACTCCGACGAGGACTCCTCAAGTGGAGAGTCAGATGATGAACAAGTGGAGCGAGCAACATGTGCTTCATGGCTAGAGAGGAACATGATCAAGAGACTTCTTCCAATGAAAGCGAGGATGAAGGCGATGAGGTAACTATGGATGACCTTAGATTAGCTAACGAGCAAATTTGGTCTAAGTATTCTAAACTAGTAAATAAATATACTAAGACTAAAGATGAGTTAACTAGTCTCCAAACCTCACCTAAGCCTATCACCATCGACAACGACACCGTTGTTGAAGGTTTGAGAAATGAGATTGTAAATCTCAAATCTCAACTAGAGCATGTTCATATTGAGAAATCGGATGAACGCGAGATGTCGGATTTGACTTCTCAAAACTCAACTTTGAGTATTGAGAATGAGAATCTCAAATCTCGTGTTTATGCACTCACATCGCAAGTGTCCACTTTGAATGCTTCTATGCATTCTCTCACCGAGAAGTATGAGTGCACATTAGGCCGAATTAATAAATTCAATAAAGGTAAGGACCATTTGGATAAAATCCTAAATGACTTACTTCCGGCCAATCATCACATTGGTTTGGGGTATAAGATGGGAAATTCATCCAAATCGCCCACTACCTTTGTTAGGCCAACTTCTGATGCCTCAACGAGTGGGAGCAAACACCCCATTGGTAGTTCATCTACCAATGGTGCTTCCACTTCGTATACACCCTCGGTTGGAAAGAAACCCACTTTGGGTGGACCTCCAAAGAAGGGTCATGCATTCATGTACACCAATACTATGACACGTAGGAACACACATCCTACTCCACCGGTTCACAATTATGATGATTTTTATGCTCCTCGTCCACGAGCACATGCACCCCAAGTGAGATACCCTCACGCACGTGTTCCTCCACATGCATATGTTCATCCACATCACTATCATATGAACAACTATCATCATGCACCATATCATATGTCGCCACCACTATTTCATCATGTGCCATATGCTTATCCACGACATGCATCACGTAGAAATCAACAACGTATGCGTGCTCCCAATAGGAATAGGGCTCCCAAAATATTCACTATTTGGGGCCCGAAGAACACTAACATGCATGAAAAACAAGCATACATGAATTCCTATTTTATGAATGTCGTGCATAATGATGATTACATTGGAAAGTCAAAGTCCAATTGGACTTGGCTTCCAAAGGTCTAATCTTTTAGGACCCAATGACCTTGGGTACCATGGAATGATATTTCTATCTTTAGGTATCAAGAAAAAGAAACGGAGCAACAAATCCAAATTTAGCTCCAAGGATGGGTGGATACTCGATAGCAGGTGTTCAAAACACATGACGGGTGAAGCTCAATTGCTCTCCAGAGTGGTGCCCATTGCTAATGGGAACCGAGTAGTCTTTGGAGGCAACGAGAGCGGAACCATCATTGGTGTTGGTAAAGTTGGTAACCCATCTAAACCCCTAATAAGTTATGTATACCTTGTTAAAGGTTTAAATCACAATCTTATTTCAATTAGCCAACTTTGTGACAAAGGTTACAAAGTTGGCTTTGCGAAAGGAATGTGCCATATTTTGAATAAAGATACTAATAATGTGTTATTCTCTGGCACACGCCATAAGGATATTTATATATTAGATCTTCCAAAATCACATGAACAATGTCTCATTGCCAACACAAGTGAACAACACTTATGGCATCGACGTTTTGGTCATGTAAACTTTGGAACACTTTTTAAGCTTTCCAAGTTAAACTCTATTAAAGGATTTCCTAAGATTTCTTTCCAAAAGAAACAGTTTTGTGACTCGTGTCAACGAGGCAAGCTTCCAAAATCGTCATTTAAACCTAAGAAAAGCATTTCATCTAAGCGGCCTCTAGAGCTTTTACATCTTTTTGGGCCAACTAGAGTTGCTTCATTAGGGAATGCTCGATATGGCTTGTCATCGTTGATGACTTTTCTAGATTTACTTGGGTATTTTCTTTAAGTAATAAAAATGATGCTTTTGAAAACTTCACAATATTTGTTAAGAAAGTACAAAATCTCATTGGAACCACCATTGTCACTATTCGTAGTGATCATGGAGGGGAATTTGAGAATGAGTCTTTCTCAAACTTTTGTGATGAAGTTGGTATTACTCACACCTTTTCATTCCCTCGCGCACCTCCTCAAAATGGTGTTGTTGAGAGAAAAAATAGGACGCTAGTGGAATGTGCTCGCACTATACTTGATGATAGCCAACTTGGCCATCAATTTTGGGCGGAAGCGGTACATACCGCTTGCTATGTGTTTAATAGAATACTTTTGAGGCCCGGCACCAAACAAACTTATTATGAATTGTTGTTTGGTAGATTGCCTCAAGTTAAACATTTTCGAGTTTTCGGTGCAAAATGTTTTATTAAAAACACGTATGGAAGTTTGGACAAATTTGATCTAAGATCCGATGAGGGGATATTTGTTGGATATTCCTCACGTAGCAAAGCCTACCGGATATACAACAAAAGAACCTCAACGATCGAGGAATCACTTCATGTTTCATTCAATGAAAACTTTGTCCCTTCTAGAATTACCAATGATGATGACTCCATGGATGTTTTATGTGATTCTATTGGTAATTCTAAGTCTATTGATTCTATTGATACTAACCCTACTGATGATACTTTTGAGAATGTTCCTAGTGATCAGGGAATTCCCAAACTGCTTCATACAGTTCATGACCATCCCCATGAGCAAATCATTGACAACATACTTGATAGTGTCAAGACGAGATCTCAAGTCAACTACTTCGCTCATTGTGCTTTTTCCTCTTCAATAGAGCCAAAGAATATTAACGAAGCATGCGAAGATTGTAATGCCCTACCAGCTACTGCACAAGTACTAGAGGGGGGGTGAATAGTACTTTAAAATAATAAGGAGTATAATTCCAAATTAAATTGCAAACAAATACCAAATCAATTTGCGGAAGCTTAAATTGAATGACAACACAAAATTAACAATGCTAACAAACGAAGTTAATGGGTTCGGATCCACCCAAGTCTCCCCGACTTGTTCCCGGTGATCCTACGTCCCAACCACCCGGATCCCCTCCGGATACTTGAGTTAGAAACCCTAACTCAAGATTTCCACTATGAATATCTTGTGAAAAACCTTCACAAGATCAAATCATACATGCAATGGCAAAGTGAATCCCACAACCCGGGATCACAAACTTCTCTCACAACCGAGAGAATCACAAGCAATATAAATGAGTTATATTGAAATAAACAATCTTACCACAAAATCCTATACCTTGAGTTTTTCTTACCCAAATGGTGAAATGAAGGATTTGAGGAAGATGAAGTCACCAAGACCTAGCACCAAGGAAATGACCAGCAATCGGTGCCTAGGAATGAGTTGGAGACTTGGATCAAGCAATAGCTTGAAGAGCTCACCAAGAACAAGCTTCTCTCTAGATCTAGAAATGAGAGAGAATGGGTTTCTTGTGAGGAAGAGAGCTTTAGATTTGAGGGAGAATAGCTATCTCTTTAGAACTCAATGAATCTCTTAATGGCAGCTCTCACCTAGATAGAAATGACCTAGGTTCGTATTTATAGGGTCCCATAAAAACAAGTTAGGTCATTCACCAACGGATAGAAATCTGTGAGACTTAGTCGGTCAAAGAACAATCACTGACCGACTAGTTCATCAACTAGTCGGTCAGTCAAACAACGTGGACCGACTAAGTGAAGATCTGAGAAGAGATAGAATTTCAGACCTAGAAATCTAGTCGGTCCAAGAAGACTGTCTGACCGACTAGTTTCACAACTAGTCGGTCAGCCAATGAACGTAGACCGACTAAGAGGCAAAATGAACTAGTCTGAATGCAAGTTGACTTAGTCGGTCCAAGAACAAAAGTTGACCGACTAGATTGTCAACTAGTCGGTCACCAAACGTTCTTAGACCGACTAACGGTAAACAGTAGCTTAGGAGAAATTTAGCATGAACAGTAAGTCACAACTAGTCGGTCAAAGAAGCATCACTGACCGACTAGTTCACAAACTAGTCGGTCGGTGAGTCAACGTAGACCGACTAACTGTAAACAGTAAAGTCCAAGAAATTAAGGAATCAAACTAGTCGGTCCAAGAACAGTTGCCGACCGACTAGATCACCATCTAGTCGGTCAGTACTTGTTCTTGTACCAACTAACATGCACATACAAATCCGAATCGAAGCGCGACGCTTCGAGGAAGTTAGAATGAACTTGTGCAAGGATCCTAGAGCTACGAAATGAGCGTAATGAAGATATAGACGTAAGATATACTCAAGGCTTAACAATCTATCAATCGAAACTAAAAGACTATATATAAAACCTTAATAAACGGTCTTCGAGAGCTTCGATTGAATCTTCATATCTTCCAAAGCGTCGCAAGAGCTTCAACGAAGCTTTAGACATGAATATGAGCTTTGGGAAGAGTTGAGATGTCGCTATGAATGTTCTCGTGAATTTGGCAACGATCTCCAAAACTGCGCTCACAAATTGTTAGTTCATGGATTATTTATGTTTGCTCATCATCAAAACCAAATCCGGGGAGTCCAATATTCAACATTCTCCCCCTTTTTGGTGATGACAAACCAACATAAATAATAATCAAAAATAATAATTCAAATGTAAAATACTTACTCCCCCTGCATTGATGACACGTTAATTCCAAAATGAATATATATGAATTGCATCAATCAGACGAGTAAGATATATAATGAGAATCGATTTTTGAAATATCGGATTTTGAAAATCCTTATATATATCTTAACTCCCCCTGAATCTAACATATCAAACTAGATTCTTGGAAATTGAGTTAAATTTTCATTTACGCTATTTATTATCATTATCTCTCCCCCTTTGGCATTATCCCAAAAATGGGGGGCATACAACGACAACAATTAGGAAATGTAAAATCCAACATCGGGAGTCGTAGACGAAGACAATGGACCAACTTGACACCAAGGGAAAAGTGTGGAAATCAAATCAAGGTGTGCCAAAATGTCCATTATCAAAAAAAATAATCAAAATCATCAAAAATACCAAATAATTATTCATTTCTTGAATAAAGAAACATACTCTCCAATATTCAATATTCTTGGTTAAATTTGTGCATGGAAAACAATTCTATATAATTATAGAAATATAATCTATTTAACCAAGTTTTTAATCGTCGAGCGACGAATTCACATTTCAAATGCATTCAACGAATATGAAAAGAAATAATGCACGACGAATAAAAGACAAAGTGAATGACGATGAACATATATATATGTAGAGACAACATGAGTACATCCAAAAAGATATCACATCGAATATATGAGGTACATCATATCAAGTGCTACATATCATCAAAAAGAAATACATCATACATCATCGACATCATCAAAGTATATCAACATACATCAAAACAACATCATAACATAATATCCAACTCCGACATCCAGAAATCGCAAAAATACATCAAAACATCTCTCAAACCCCATCCTAACCCAAAATACTCTCACTAAGATATATCATCCAAAGCGTAGTGGAGAGTCCTCGAAACAAGCGATCACGAGGAGGTGGCAGGATCTGCAGTCTCCGTGGGTCCAGTCGACGGAGTGGACTCAGGCTCTGCAGGGAGTAGAGGTGTCTCAACAGATGGAATCGTCGGGGCAGGAGTGGAGATCTCAGCAACAGGCTCATCAACGGGAATCTCAACAGCAGCATGGGTCTCGACAGAAGCAGCAGCAGTGGCAGTGTCAACAGCAGCAGGAGATACATGAGCAGGCTCGTCAACAGGGTCAGCAGCAGGCTCAGAAGGCTGAAGAGCTGAAGCAGAAGGCTCTGGAACACCGGAAGTGGTGCCAACTCCAGGAGCAGAAGTGGAAGTACCAGCAGCAGCAGCAGTGGCCTCATCGCCACGGGCAAAAGAAGTGACAAGCTCGTCAAGCTCCTCATCGTCCATCTCCTCGGCCTCAGACACTGAAGGAGGAAGATCAATCCCCATCATACGAGACATACGACAGACTACCTCCTCAGTACGAGCCAAACGGGAGTCGTGCTAACGAAGTAGGCGTACGACATCGTCCAATGTAGCAGGACGAGAGGGGGCACCAGCAGCAGAGGGAGTCGCCTGAGAAGCAGAAGTGGTAGACCTCTGTACGTGACGAAGCGCCGCTAGAGATTTCTTCACGGCCGTCGTGTTCAGAGGCGTACCCAAAGGACGCTCATCGTCAGGAGGGAGAGGGACTCGGAAATGATGAAATACAAGAGTCAACAGGCAAGGGTATGGAATGTGCGCAGACTTATTGGTCTTGCGTATACACTCGAAAGAATCCATCTTATCGAGTATCACGCGAGCCCAATTAATCTCGCACCCCAAGAAAAGAGCGTAGATCAATTTCAAGAACGGCTGGGATGGGAGTGAAGAGGATCCATACTTAGGGAGGAGACACGACTTCAAAATCAGGTTAAGAACCCACGCATTCGGCTTGAAAGATTTCGAAGGAACACCAATGAATGCAGATGGGATAACCTGGAAAATCTCAGAAAGAATAGACTGATCCAAGGAAGAAATGTCATCGACGGAAATATCCGAAGGGAGGAGACCACACGATGAACAACCAAGAATCTCCCCCAAGATTTCTGCCGTGAGAACTATAGGAGTTCCCAAGACAGTCGTCTCAATGAAGTGGCTGGCATCGTACTGGCCTCGAATACGATTGGCATAGAACAATTTCACGAGGCGAGGATACGGTTTGGGATTGGCCTTGGGGTCGTATCGAAGATAATCTAGGAGACCACTATAGGACAGAAGATCAGCAAGGCCGAGAAAATCAGAAAACTGAACGTAATGCTCTAACAACAGTGGACAGTGCTCTATACGGTTGTACGCTGCGAGACACTGAGGGTCATCGCGGCACAACGATATGTCTACACCGCCTACTGGCATAGGAGCTTTACCCTTAGCCTTACGGGTCTTCGGAGGTGGAGAAGGTTCCCTAGTATGCTCATCCTCTGGGATAAATTCAGTGTCGGAATCGGGAGGAGTAGCCGGAGACTGAAGAATAGGCTTCTTGGTCTTAGATTTGCGGGGTTTAGCTATCGCAGTCCTAGGCTTCTTAGGAGGAGGCGATGATGGAGAGGCTTGGGTTGACTTGGCACGACGCTTAGGCTTCGGGGGATTCCTAGGGTCGGAAGGCCCTACGGTCATAGGAGAAGCCCCGGAAGAGGCGATGGGAATTCTTGTCTTAACCATAGCACTACGAGCACAAGCAATCGATGATAAGATCAAAAACAACCTAGCACAAACCCTAGAAGCTAACACAAACTCTAAGATGAAAAACTTAAATCCGAAACCCTAGAATACCTAGGAGGAGAAATCGAACCCTAGGGCAAGAAATCGACCTAGGAGAGGGAGGGAGATACCTAGGAGGTGGAGTCGACGGCGGCGGACGGCGGGGATGGCCGGAGATATGGCCGGAGACGACGGAATTTGAAGGGGCTCGATCGGGGTTTTGGGGGTTTTCGAGTTTGAGCTGAGAGGAGACCGACTAAAAAATGATTTAGTCGAACGAAATAAGAGTATAAGTCGGTTAGGAAACGAAAAGACTCAACTGCCCTAACACACTTAGTCGGTCACAGTTCAAGCACTGACCGACTAGATTACGATCTAGTCGGTCGGTCAATGAGCTTGAACCGACTAAGTCGAAACAGAGGCACAGATGAATTTCTAGGGCAAGAATTAGTCGGTCGCAGTATATTCACTGACCGAATAGTTTTCAATCTAGTCGGTCGGTAAGTGTACTGTGACCGACTAACGAAAGAAAATGATAGGAGTTAGATATAGGCTTGATCTAGTCGGTCTGAGTTCATTTGCTGACCGACTAGATGAGCATCTAGTCGGTTGACAAGTGAACTTAGACCGACTAGAGGAGTCCAAAAATTGATAATTGATTTCTCTTCACAAACCACTTGGATGAAACATCATAACTCACTCATTAGTCATCTAAATTACCCCATAAAACGTCAAAATCTTAAATACGACTTTCAAATACGAATTCGATCATAAATTCAAATATATCACATAAAATTCCCAAAAATTCAATAAATCTAGCATGAATGAAATATCGCGAAATATAATAGCATGCAAGATAGATGAATGAAATATGAATCCTATATCTCGGATTCACCCATAATCCGCAATTCTCGACGCAACCGCACAAAGGAGTCCTCCTTTAGGGGTTTCGTGAAAATATCGGTGATTTGCTTTTGGGTTTCAACGTACACTAATATGATGTCCTTTTTAGCTACATGATCATCTAAGAAATGGTGTCGGACATCTATGTGTTTCGATCGGGAATGGTGCACCGGATTCTTTGAAAGACAGATAGCACTTTGGTTATCCACCATGATAGGGCTAGTATCACAATGAATACCAAAATCCTTCAATGTGTGTCTCATCCAAAGAACCTGGGCACAAGCGGCACCGGCGGCAATATATTCCGCCTCGGTGGTTGAAAGTGATACCGAATTTTGCTTCTTGTAAAACCAAGAGACAAGAGAATTTCCTAGAAAATGGCAAGTGCCACTAGTACTTTTCCTGTCGGATTTGCATCCCGCATAATCAGCGTCACTATATGAGACTAACTCATATGTGCTAGATTTCGGATAAAGTAATCCAAAATCTAAAGTGTAACTTAGATAGCGAAAAATACGTTTAACCGCTACTAAGTGAGAATCCTTAGGTTGAGACTGATAACGAGCACATATGCATACGGCAAACATAATATCGGGCCTACTTGCGGTAAGATAAAGTAAACTACCTATCATACCTCGATATAGACGAATGTCTACATCTTTTCCGCCCGTATCTTTATCAAGATGCGTAGTCGTGCTCATTGGAGTCTTTTTCCCGGAGGCATTCTCCATTCCAAATTGCTTTAGCAACTCCACCGTGTACTTCGTTTGGTGGATGAAGATTGCATCGTTCAATTGGCGAATTTGGAGACCTAAGAAATATTTGAGTTCGCCCATGTGGCTCATCTCAAATTGTTCCTTCATAACATTAGAAAACTCTTCGCAAAGAGCAAAGTTAGTAGCACCGAAAATGATATCATCAACATAAATTTGAACTAATAAAATATCATTATTCGCATGCTTAATAAAAAGTGTTGAATCGGCTTCACCCATTTTAAAATTCAAATCCAAAAGAAAATTCTTTAGGCGATCATACCAAGCTCGAGGAGCTTGTCTCAACCCATAAATAGCTTTCTTTAGTTTAAAAACATGATTTGGAAATTTTTCATTTACGAAGCCCAGAGGTTGAGAAACGTAAACTTCCTCAACGACATCTCCGTTTAAAAATGCACTTTTAACATCCATTTGAAATAATTTAAAATTCTTATGGCATGCAAAAGACAGTAATAATCTAATTGATTCTAATCTAGCTACCGGAGCGAAGGATTCTTCGAAATCAATACCTTCCTCTTGTCGATAGCCTTGAGCAACTAACCGAGCTTTGTTCCGGACGACGACTTGGTTTTCGTCGGTTTTGTTCTTGAAGATCCACTTTGTCCCTATGACGGTGTGGTTCTTCGATGGCAATGGAACAAGCTCCCATACCTCATTCCTCTCGAATTGAATGAGCTCCTCCTCCATGGCTAAGATCCAAGCGCTATCTTCGCATGCTTCATTAATATTCTTTGGCTCTATCGATGAGGCAAAGGCACAATTTGCGAAGTGGTGAACTTGCGATCTCGTCTAGACACTATCATAGATATTGCCAATGACTTGATCATGGGGATGGTCATGAACCGAATGAAGCCGTTTGGGAATACCTTGATCACTAGGAACATTCTCAACAACTTCATTAGTTGGGTTAGTCTCAATAGAATCAATAGAATCATTAGACTTAGAATTATCAAACGAATCACATAAAACATCCAAAGAATCATTATCATTTGAAATTATAGTTGGAACAAATCCTTCATTAAATGAGACATGAAGCGACTCCTCGATCGTTGAGGTTCGTTTGTTGAATATCCGGTAGGCTTTGCTACGCGTAGAATATCCAACAAAAATCCCCTCATCGGATCTTGGATCGAATTTGTCCAAACTACCATATGTGTTCTTAATAAAACATTTCGAACCAAAAACACGAAAATGTTTAACTTGAGGCAACCTACCAAACAACAATTCATAACAAGTTTGTTTAGTGCCGGGCCTCAAAAGTATTCTATTAAACACATAGCAAGCGGTGTGTACCGCTTCCGCCCAAAATTGATGGCCAAGTTGGCTATCATCAAGCATAGTGCGAGCACACTCCACTAGCGTCCTATTCTTTCTCTCAACAACACCATTTTGAGGAGGTGCACGAGGGAAAGAGAAGGTGTGAGTAATACCAACTTCATCACAAAATGTCTCAAAAGACTCATTCTCAAATTCACCTCCATGATCACTACGAATAGTGACAATGGTGGTTCCTAAGAGATTTTGTACTTTCTTAACAAAAATTGTGAAGTTTTCAAAAGCTTCATTTTTATTACTCAATGAAAATACCCAAGTAAATCTTGAATAGTCATCTACGATGACAAGTCCATACCTTGCATTTCCTAAGGAAGCTACTCTAGTTGGCCCAAATAAGTCTAGATGTAATAGCTCTAGTGGCCGTTTAGTAGAGATGCTTTTCTTAGGTTTAAATGAAGATTTAGGAAGCTTGCCACGTTGACAACAATCACAAAAACTTTTCTTTTCAAAAACAAGCTTCGGAAAACCTTTAATAGAATTTAATTTCGAAAGCTTATAAAGTGTTCCAAAGTTCACATGTCCAAAGCGTCGATGCCATAAGTGTTGTTCACTTGTGTTGGTAACGAGACATTGTTCATATGACTTAGGAAGATCCAAAATATAAATGTCTTTATGACGAGTTCCGGAAAATAATAATTTATCATTATCTTTTCTTAAAATATAACACAATCCTTTCGCAAAACTAACTTTGTAACCTTTGTCACAAAGTTGGCTTATTGAAATAAGATTATGATTTAAACCACTAACAAGATAAACATCACTAATTAAGGGTTTAGAGGGGTTACCGACTTTACCAACACCTATGATGGTTCCGCTCTCGTTGCCTCCAAATACGACACGGTTTCCATTCGCAATGGGAACCACTCCCGAGAGCAATCGAGCGTCACCCGTCATGTGTTTTGAACACCCGCTATCGAGTATCCAATTCCCTTTGGAGCTAAATTTAAATTTGTTGCTCCTTTTCTTTTTCTTTTCCTTGAGTACCTAAAGATAGAAACTTTCATATCATGGTACCCAAGGTCATTGGGTCCAAGGGATTAGACCTTTGGAAGCCAAGTCCAAGTGGACTTAGGCTTCCCCCACATAATTCTTACTATGCACAACATCCGAAAAATAAGCATTCATATACATTTGTTTTTCGTCCATGCTTGTGTCCTTTGGGCTCCAAATAGTGAAAATTTAGGGAGCCATCATCCTATTGGGTGCATGCATGCGACGTTGATTTCTACGTGATGCATGTTGTGGATAGGCATACGGGACATGATGGAATGGTGCACGACGAGAATTATTCATATGATGATGTGGGTGTACATATGCTTGTGTGGGAACACGTGCGTGAGGGTGTCTCACATGGTGTGCACGTGCCCGAGAATGTGTTGCATAAAAATCATCATATGTGTGAGCCGGTGGAGTAGGACGTGTGTTCCTACGTGGCATGGTATTGGTGTACATATAAGCATGCCCCTTCTTTGGAGGTCCACCCAAAGTGGGTTTCTTTCCGAAAGAGGGTGTGGACGAGGTGGAAGCACCATTGGTAGATGAACTACCAATAGAGTGTTTGCTCCCACTCGTTGAGGCTTCGGAAGTTGGCCTAACAAAAGTAGTGACCGACTTGGATGAATTTCCCATCATATACCCCAAGCCAATGTGGTGTTTGGCCGGAAGTAAATCCTTTAGGATATTATCCAAATGGCCCTTACCCTTGTTGAATTTGTTGATTCGGCCCAATGTGTCCTCATATTTCTCTTTGAGAGAACGCAAAGAAGTATCCAAAGTGGATATTTGCGATGTGAGCACATAAACACGAGATTTAAGATTCTCGTTCTCAATACTCAAAGTCGAGTTTTGAGAAGTTAAATCCGCTATCTCATGTTCTTCCGCATCCTCAATGCTAACATGTTCAAGTTTAGATTTGAGATTCACAATCTCATTTCTTAACTCTTCAACAACGGTGTCGTTGTTGGTGATGATATTCTTAGGCGATGTTTGAATGCTAGCTAGGTCATCTTTTACCTTAGTATATCTATTTACTAACTTAGTGTATTTTGACCAAAGTTGAGAGTTAGCATTTCTAAGATCATCCATCGTTACCTCATCGCTTTCGTCATTACTATCATCGGAAGAGGAGGATCCTTGATCTTGCTCCTCTCTTGCCATGAAGCACATGTGCGCTTGCTCCACATGCTCATCGTCCGACTCACCGCTTGAAGAATCATCGGAGTCGGTGAAGGTAGCTCCGACAAGTCCCTTCTTGTTTCCTTTCGTGTACTTCTTGGACTTGTCATACTTTGGCGCCTTCCACTTCTCCTTTTGCTTATTGAGGGGACACTCCGCTTTCATGTGTCCTGGCTTATTGCACTTGAAACACAAAGGAGAGGAAGAGGCGTTAGAAGAACCAAATTTACCTTTGGTCTTGAAGTTACCTTTTCGGAAGAAACGGTTGAACTTCTTGGCCATGAGTGCCATGGACTCCAAGTCCAACTCGTTTTCCGATTCTTCATCATCGGTTGATGTGGATGTGGATGGAGCGGCTTTGAAAGCAATAGCCTTCTTCTTTGGCTCGTCTTGCTTTAGGTACGACTTCATCTTTTCTTGCAATTTGAGCTTGCTATCCTTGCGTACCTCGTACGACATTAAAGTACCCATTAGTTGAACTACGGTGTACTTATTCATGTCATTGCCTTCCTCGATGGCGAAGGTGTGTTTCTCCCAAGAAGAAGGAAGTCCTTCGATTAGCTTTGAGCACTTCTCCTTTTGAGTGTAGGACTTCCCGAGGGCCTCTAACTCGTTTATTATGTCAACGAAGCGAGCGTAATATTCTTTCATCTTCTCGCCCTGTTGCATATGAAACATTTCGTAATCTTTGTTTACGACTACGAGTTTAGAGTCTCTTACCCGACTCGTCCCTTCATGTAGTATGAGGAGGGAGTTCCAAATTTGATATGCACTCTTACATGTGCATATCTTATTGAAGTCCTCGGGCTCCAATGCGCATTGCAAGGCGTTCATTGCCTTGGCATTGCTTACTTCTGCGGCGACCTCCGCGGTTGTCCATTTCTCAAAGTCTTCTTCTTCGGGCTCGATGTACTCCTTCATTGTAGTCCTCCATAAAGATGCACTTCGGAGGAAGGTTTCCATCCGACATTTCCAGTACCCGTAGTTGGTACCGTTGAAGAATGGAGGCCTCGTAGAGGAATGTCCTTCCATCACTGAAGATGCTCCTTCACGGTTCCTGAAGGTGTCATAGTTGGAAGGTGGACGCACGGTCTTGTTGTCGTTGGCAGACATAGCTGAGTATATGGCTCTGATACCAAATGTAATGCCCTACCAGCTATTGCACAAGTACTAGAGGGGGGGTGAATAGTACTTTAAAATAATAAGGAGTATAATTCCAAATTAAATTGCAAACAACTACCAAATCAATTTGCGGAAGCTTAAATTGAATGACAACACAAAATTAACAATGCTAACAAACGAAGTTAATGGGTTCGGATCCACCCAAGTCTCCCCGACTTGTTCCCGGTGATCCTACGTCCCAACCACCCGGATCCCCTCCGGATACTTGAGTTAGAAACCCTAACTCAAGATTTCCACTATGAATATCTTGTGAAAAACCTTCACAAGATCAAATCATACATGCAATGGCAAAGTGAATCCCACAACCCGGGATCACAAACTTCTCTCACAACCGAGAGAATCACAAGCAATATAAATGAGTTATATTGAAATAAACAATCTTACCACAAAATCCTACACCTTGAGTTTTTCTTACCCAAATGGTGAAATGAAGGATTTGAGGAAGATGAAGTCACCAAGACCTAGCACCAAGGAAATGACCAGCAATCGGTGCCTAGGAATGAGTTGGAGACTTGGATCAAGCAATAGCTTGAAGAGCTCACCAAGAACAAGCTTCTCTCTAGATCTAGTATTAAAGAGAATAGCTATCTCTTTAGATTTGAGGGAATGGGTATGAGAGAGAATGGGTTTCTTGTGAGGAAGAGAGCTTTAGATTTGAGGGAGAATAGCTATCTCTTTAGAACTCAATGAATCTCTTAATGGCAGCTCTCACCTAGATAGAAATGACCTAGGTTCGTATTTATAGGGTCCCATAAAAACAAGTTAGGTCATTCACCAACGGATAGAAATCTGTGAGACTTAGTCGGTCAAAGAACAATCACTGACCGACTAGTTCATCAACTAGTCGGTCAGTCAAACAACGTGGACCGACTAAGTGAAGATCTGAGAAGAGATAGAATTTCAGACCTAGAAATCTAGTCGGTCCAAGAAGACTGTCTGACCGACTAGTTTCACAACTAGTCGGTCAGCCAATGAACGTAGACCGACTAAGAGGCAAAATGAACTAGTCTGAATGCAAGTTGACTTAGTCGGTCCAAGAACAAAAGTTGACCGACTAGATTGTCAACTAGTCGGTCACCAAACGTTCTTAGACCGACTAACGGTAAACAGTAGCTTAGGAGAAATTTAGCATGAACAGTAAGTCACAACTAGTCGGTCAAAGAAGCATCACTGACCGACTAGTTCACAAACTAGTCGGTCGGTGAGTCAACGTAGACCGACTAACTGTAAACAGTAAAGTCCAAGAAATTAAGGAATCAAACTAGTCGGTCCAAGAACAGTTGCCGACCGACTAGATCACCATCTAGTCGGTCAGTACTTGTTCTTGTACCAACTAACATGCACATACAAATCCGAATCGAAGCGCGACGCTTCGAGGAAGTTAGAATGAACTTGTGCAAGGATCCTAGAGCTACGAAATGAGCGTAATGAAGATATAGACGTAAGATATACTCAAGGCTTAACAATCTATCAATCGAAACTAAAAGACTATATATAAAACCTTAATAAACGGTCTTCGAGAGCTTCGATTGAATCTTCATATCTTCCAAAGCGTCGCAAGAGCTTCAACGAAGCTTTAGACATGAATATGAGCTTTGGGAAGAGTTGAGATGTCGCTATGAATGTTCTCGTGAATTTGGCGACGATCTCCAAAACTGCGCTCACAAATTGTTAGTTCATGGATTATTTATGTTTGCTCATCATCAAAACCAAATCCGGGGAGTCCAATATTCAACAAAGATAGTGCTTGGATCCTAGCCATGGAGGAAGAACTCATTCAGTTTGAGAGGAATGAGGTTTGGGAGCTTGTTCCATTGCCTTCGAAGAACCACACCGTTATAGGAACGAAGTGGATATTCAAGAACAAGACCGACGAGAACCAAATCGTCGTCCGGAACAAAGCTCGGTTAGTAGCTCAAGGCTACTGGCAAGAGGAAGGTATAGATTTCGAAGAATCCTTTGCTCCAGTAGCTAGATTAGAATCTATTAGGTTGTTGTTATCTTTTGCATGCCATAAAGATTTTAAACTCTTTCAAATGGATGTAAAAGTGCGTTTTTAAACGGAGATGTCGTTGAGGAAGTTTACGTTTCTCAACCTCCTGGTTTTATAAATGAAAAATTTCCTAATCATGTTTTCAAACTTAAGAAAGCACTTTATGGTTTAACACAAGCTCCAAGAGCTTGGTATGACCGCCTAAAGAACTTTCTTTTGGATTTGGGTTTCAAAATGGGTGAAGTTGATTCTACACTATTTGTTAAGTATTCGAATCATGATATTATTTTAGTTCAAATTTATGTTGATGATATCATTTTCGGTGCTACTAACTTCACTCTTTGCAAAGAGTTTTCTAATGTCTTGAAGGACCAATTTGAGATGAGCCACATGGGTGAGCTCAAATATTTCTTAGGTCTCCAAATTCGCCAAATGCACGATGGAATCTTCATCCACCAAACCAAGTACACTGTGGAGTTGCTAAAGCGATTTGGAATGGAGAATGCTTCTGGCAAGAAGACTCCAATGAGCACGACTACACATCTTGATAAAGATACGGGCGGTAAAGATGTAGACATTCGTCTATATCGAGGTATGATAGGTAGTTTATTATATATGAGTTAAGCATATATAGTGATGCAAATTATGTTGGATGCAAATCCGACAGGAAAAGTACTAGTGGCACTTGCCATTTTATAGGAAATTCTCTTGTCTCTTGGTTTTCCAAGAAGCAGAATTTTGTATCACTTTCAACCACCGAGGCAGAATATATTACCGCAGGTGCTGCGTGTGCTCAGGTTCTTTGGATGAAACACACTCTTAAAGACTTTGGTATAAACTGTGATACTTGCCCTATCATGGTGGACAACCAAAGTGCAATATGTCTCTCTAAGAATCCGGTACACCATTCCCGTTCAAAACACATAGATGTCCGTCATCATTTCCTAGATGATCATGTTGCTAAAAAAGACATCATTTTAGTGTACGTTGAAACCCAGAAGCAAATCGTCGATATTTTCACGAAACCACTCAAGGAAGACTCCTTTGTGCGGTTACGTCGAGAATTGGGGATTATGGGTGAATCCGAGATATAGGATTCATATTTTCAATAATCTTGCATGATGATAATTTTCTTTATATATGCGCATGCTAGATGTGTTGGGATTTTTGGATTTATGGTTGGATTTTTGGAATTTGTGCTAGAAATTTTCATGAACGTCGTATTTATATTTTTCGATGTTTTATGGGGTAGTATAATGATGTGTGAGAGTATTTCGATGTTTCGTCCAAGTGCGCTTAGGAGAGAACTCAAAATTTTGATTTATCAAATTTTTTGGACTCTTTTAGTCGGTCCTCGTTCATTGGCCGACCGACTAGATTGAGTTCTAGTCGGTCAGCTATTGAACTCAGACCGACTAAGTCTTGCCCTATTTTTGACTTTTGCTGCTGTTTGCACTTAGTCGGTCCAAGCTCATTGGCCGACCGACTAGATTGTCATCTAGTCGTTCAGCACTTGAACTTAGACTGACTAGTTTTGCAGGGGCAGTTGCGTCTTTTTCTCTCCAAGTTGATTCTAATCGGTGCGTATTCCTCTCCTAAACCCTAACCCCCGTGCCCATTCGTCTTCATCCGCTGTGCGCCGCCGTCGCCGGCCGCCGTACGTCGTCGCCGATCTCTCCTCTACCTCCAGTCGACCTAGGGTATCACTCTCTCTCTGCATTCAAGGGTTAAATCTCATTTTCTGTTCGATTTTCAGTTCATTTTAGGGTTTGTTTTAGGGTTTTGATTTTGTTCGATTGTGTGCGGTCTCGTCACGATCATGGCGAAGACACGTATTCCTATCCGTCCCTCTAGTCCGTCTCCCATGACCGTAGAGTCTCCTCCTACCGACCCTCCTCAACCCAAACGTCGAGCTAAAACCACTCCCTCCTCTTCCTCACCTCCCCTCAAGAAGAAGAGGACTTCCAAGCCTAAGCCCAAGCCTCAATCCCAATCTTAATCTCAGCCTAAGCCCCAAACCAAGACCAAAGAGAAGATTTTGACTTGAGGCCCCATCCGTGCTCCCACTCCTCCCGATGACTCTAACGAAGAGTATATTCCTGAGTCTGAGCCTACCGCTAGGGCTTCTACTCCTCCTCCTCGTACTTCGTCTCGTCCGTCTAAGGGGAAGGCTCACATGCCTTCAGGTGGAGTAGATATTTCGTTATGTCGTGATGACCCTATGTGTCTAGCGGCATACAATCGTATTGAGCATTGTCCTTTGATTCTGGAGCACTTCGTCCAGTTCTCCGACTTCCCTCAGCTTGCCGATCTGCTCTCCCATAGCGGCCTATTAGACTATCTTCGCCATGACCCCAAGGCGAACCCTCACCCGTACCCCCGTCTCGTCAAATTATTCTATACGAATCGTGTCCGGTGTGAGTATGACGACACTCACTGCATTGAGACCACTTTCTTGGGGACACGTATTGTCCTCACGGCAGAGATCTTAGGGTAGTTGATTGGTGTCTCATCCTCTGGCCTGCTACCTGTTGATATCTCCGTGGATGATATCCACGATCTTGACCAGGCGATGCTTTCTGAGATGTTTCATGTCATCCCTCCCGCCATGATTGGTGTCCCCTCGAAATCTTTTAAGCCTAACGCCTGGGTCCTCAATCTTATCCTGAAGTCGTGCCTCCTTCCGAAGTACGGCTCCTCTAGTTTACCATCTCAGCCGTTTCTCAAGCTTATCTACGCTCTTTTCATGGGGAGCGAGATCAATTTGGCCCGGATCATTCTTGACAAGATGGATTCCTTTGAGTGTATAAGGAAATCCACCAAGTCTGCTTACATTCCATATCCGTGCCTATTGACTCTCGTTTTCCGTCACTTCGGCGTCCCTATCCCTCCTGATGACCAGCGTCCTTTGGGACCTCCCCTGAATGCGACTGCCGTTAAGAAGTCTCTTGCGGCGCTTCGTCACGTTCAGAGGACGACCCCTTCAGCTTCAGCTCCTCCTCCTACTCCTTCACTCGCTGAGTTTGCAGTTTATTTGAGACGTGTGGAGTCTCGTGTTTCTCGTTCTGGGGAGATGCTAGCTCGCATCTGTACTCACTTGGGCCTTAAGGTTCCTCCTTTAGTTTCTGACGAGGAGGAAATGGATGAGGCTGATCTCCAGGAGCTTGTTGGTTCTCCTCTTCATGCCCCCAGAGGGTACGCCTGCTGCCACCATTCCTTCGGTGGATACTTCTTTTGGTGCTTCCGAGACCACTCCCGTTGCCACTCTCCCTTCAGTTGTCACTCATGTCGATCCAGAGACTACCACCTCTTCTGCAGAGCCTGCTGCTGCTGCTGATACTCCCTCCGCCTCCTGAGCTTGCATTGGAGGACTCTCACATGTGCATTTGGATGATATATTTGTTGTGAGAGAGTGTGGTAGGATAGTTGGGTGGTGATGTCTTTGTGATGTCTTTTTGTATATTTTTGGCTGTGTTTTGATGTATACATGTTTTGTGATACTTCGATGTATGCTGTGACATATGTTGTATGATGTGCTCCGATCTGAGGGTCGTTTATATTTGTGTTGGCAGAGGTATACTTTTTGATGTATCATGTTATATATATATATATATATATATATATATATATATATATATATATATATATATATATATATATATATATATATATATATATATATATATATATATATATATATACATCATGTTGCCATTTACTTCAGTGTGCACATTATATTTTTGTCTCTGATGTTGTTTTCGTCGCTCGACGATTATATTTGATTAAATAGAATTCTTTCTATGAAATCATAGAATTGTTTTCCATGCACTAAATTCACTAAGAATGTTGATATTGGAGAGTATGTTCCATAACTCAATATGTGAAATTGATTTGAGTTTTGATGATTTCATTTTTCGTTTTTCGACTATGGTCTCGTTGTCACACTTTGATTTTCTTCGTGATTTTACTTTGGTGTCATTTGGACCGTGGTCGTATTCTACGACTCCCGTGCTTTTATTTTTAGCCATTGTTGTTGTCGTTGATCTCCTCCCCCTCTTTTTGCTTATGCCAAAGGGGGAGAGAATTAATAATGACGGTGTGCTAAATGATTATTTAAAGCAATTTACCGTGAATCTAATTTGATATGTTAGATTCAGGGGGAGTTAAGATATAAAAATGGATTTCAAATCCGATATTTCAATAATTGGTTCATATTTTATACTTTCCTCGTCTGCTTGATGCGTATGATTATTATTTAATTTGGAATTAACATGTCATCAATGCAGGGGGAGTAAGTAAATTTCTTTTGAATCATTATTATTGATTATTATTTATGTTGGTTTGTCATCACCAAAAAGGGGGAGAATATTGAGTATTGATTCCCCGGATTTGGTTTTGATGATGAACAAACATAAATATCGTGAACTAACTCTTTGTGAGCGCAGTTATGGAGATCGTCGCCAAAATTCTACGTACATCAAAAGTGACGTCTCAAGACTTCTCAAAGCACGTAATCATGTGCCTGAAGCTTCGTTGAAGCTCAAGGATCATTATCGAAGTCAAGAGATTCGGATAGAAGCTTTGAAGACGGTTCGTCTAGTTTAATTTATAGTCTTCTAGCTTCTTTTCGTAGAATGTTAAACCTTGAGTAGGTCATACTTTATAATCTTCATAACGCACATATCTTAGAGCTAGGATCATCTTAGAAGCCCATACAAACTTTTCCAAAGCTTCACGCTTCATTTCGCGGCTTCTAGTGCATCTTAGTTGGTTCAAGAAGAAGAACCAACCGACTAGATGGCAATCTAGTCGCTCGGCAATCCTTCTTGAACCGACTAGATTGCCTTGACCAATTTAGCTCATTCACTGTTTACAGTTAGTCGGTCCAAGAAGGTTCACCGACCGACTAGTTGTCAAACTAGTCGGTTTGGAATCATTCTTAGACCGACTAGTTATGTCTTTCACTTTTCAGCCAGAGCTACTGTTTACAGTTAGTCGGTCAAAGAACAACCGTCGACCGACTAGTTGTGAAACTAGTCGGTTGGAATTTGTTCTTATACCGACTAGCTCTCTTTGAATTTAGCCTATTTGATTTCAACTCTTAGTCGGTCAAAGAACACTCACCGACCGACTAGTTGTCAAACTAGTCGGTTGGCAATTCTTCTTAGACCGACTAGTTCTAACTCCTTGAATTCACTTTATTGGCTGTGAACCAGTTAGTCGGTCCAAGAAGAATCACCGACCGACTAGTTGTGAAACTAATCGGTCAGTGATCCTTCTTTGACCGATTAGACTGCTTCAGAAATAGATCCGTTGGAGCATTTATTGCACGAATTTTCTCTCTCTCTCTCCTCTCTCTCCATATAATCTTGAGATGCTTCTTCATAGCATTCAAGGCTGCCATTTCTGAGTTTTAGAGATCAAAGAGAAGAGCATTTATTTCTCATTCCAAGCTCACTCATTTCTCACAAGAATCTCTCCCTCACTCTTATTCCTCAAGAGAGATTCTCATTGATTGTGAGCCACTCAAGCTAGGAGCTTGAATCCAAGTCTCCAACATCTCCCTAGCCACATATTACTGATCATCTTGGTGAAGCTAGGGTTTGGTGACTTCTTCTCCTTCAAAATCTTCCTTGCCCTAAAATCGTAAGTTTACTCAAGGCATAGGATTTTGTTGGTAAGCATTTCATATTTCATTTACTTTGCTATTGCTAGATTTTCTCTCGATTTGTGAGAGAAGTTTGTGATCCCGATTTGTAGTAGTCACATTTTCATTTGTGTATGATTTGATCTTGTAGAGGTTTTCTACAAGAATTTCATAGTGCAAATTTGAGTTAGATGTTTCTAACTCAAGTAGCCGGAGGGGATCCGGGTGTTTGGGACGTAGGATCACCGGGAACAAGTTGGGGAGACTTGGGTGGATCCGAACCCGTTATATCATTTGTTTGCGATTGTCTTTTATTGTTGTCTATTTTCATTTCCGCATTGTTGGTTGAGTTTGCACGATAATTAGGAATAATTATTCTTGATTAGTTTAAAGTACTATTCACCCCCCTCTAGTACTTGTGCAGTAGCTATCAGGGCATTACAGACCCGTGCGATCGGCCCGCTGGGGGAGTCGCCCCCAGCCTTACGGTCGACCCGTGCGATCGGCCCGGTGGGGGAGTCGCCTCCATCCTTACGGTCGACCCATGCGATCGGCCCGCTGGGGGAGTCGCCCCCAGCCTTACGGTCGACTCAAGATTTTCTGCTCTTGAGTCACCGACTGTGAGGTGCGGGTCCCTTCAGTGGTGTGGCTGTGCTGGTTCTCGGGCGGGACGTAGTCGCCTTCCTTGTGGATGGGGGGCATGCGCCTCGTGCCGTTGCACACTGGTTCCATCCCGGCGAAGCGGTGGTTTGACGTGGGTTTTGGTTCGGTTCCCACAGATGGCACCAGATATTTACGGGTGTTTTCTCACCACTGAATCGTTGACCGAGGGTTGGATGGTCAACGTGGTCGAGGGATCAGGTGAGACCCCTGGGTCCCGTCAAGCATGCGATTGCCCAACGGAGGTAGCTTGGATCCTCACGCCAGCTCCGGAAATTGCAGGCTCGATGTGTTGAGGGCGAACGAGCTCGTTGTTTGGAGCGCCCGGCCTCGGTCAATGAGGTGCGGAGGGGTAGCCTCGGCACCGTGGAGAACGCTCGGCCTCTGTTGACAAATATGCTCGTCGGGGGCGAGCGGGCTCTACGCTGGGTGCGCCTGGCCTCAGTAGGTACTGTGCTGAAGGGTATGTATGGAATTCTAGGACCCTTAGGGCACAAAAACTCTATGCCCATCCTAAGTCGGAAGAAACATAGACAGAAATAGCAGCGGAAAATAATCATGTTAATCTAATTAACATTTAACCCTAAGGTCCAAGACCCTAATCCAAGATCTATGTCGACTTGGGATGGGTCTGACCATCCCAAGAAGGATCTAGCCTACTGCGATTAAATTAAACTAATGCTAATAAACACATACCCAGAATCTCAACCCTGGGTAGGCGAGATGTTCTGCACCGTCTTCTGAGCCGCTCCCGTCCCACGCCGAGACGCTCCTCGAACCGCTCCCCGAACCGCTCCTCGAACCGCTCCGCATCCCGAGGCGATCAATCCCATGTCGTCGAGCCAACCACGTGCTGAAGAAAGTTTCACGCGAGTGAAACCTCCGCCTAGATTTCGGATATGAATCTGAACTCTTTTGCGGCTTTGCTAGAGCCCTCAGGAGCGAGGCAGAAATTTATAGGGAGAGGAGAAATATTAATTTAGCTTAGATCCGAGCGTGCTCCAACATTTACGAGAGCCACTCAGATCTAGAGCTTGGGACGAGTTTTGAGGAGGAGAGCAGACCCCTATTTATATAGGCAGCTGAATGCTCCCCTTCCCTCAAAATCCGATGTGTGACTAATTTAGAGTTAATCAAATTCAATTTAGTTTGCCTTTCACAAAGTGAAAACTTCCGTAAATTTTAACTCCATCACCGTTGAACTTCAGGATTGATACAACCTATCAATTCGAAGGGTGTTCAATGGTGAACTCATAGGAAAAAATCGTTCGTCAATCGGAGTTCGTTTGACCCTCCAATTGATGTCCAAAGATCAGCCCAAGGCTAGTATTTCGTAAAAACCAGCCGTCAAAACTGCCCAATTAAAACTAGGGTTCTGCACCCATTAGTGGGGCCCAGTAAGTGGGCCCCACAGCCCAAAAAAAGGTGACTGGGTGCCTGCCCAGACCTGGGCACGGGCGCCCAGGTCTGGGCGCGGGCGCCCAGGCGCCTGGCGCCTGGTGCGGGCGCCCAGGCGCCTGGCGCCTGGCGCCCAGGCGGGCGCCTGGGCTGGGCCGGGTGCCCTGGCCTGGGGCCTGGGCCGGGCGCCCAGGCCCAGGCGGGCTGGGCACCCAGGCCCAGGCCGGCCTTGGCTATACGGGCTTTGGCGCAGTCCAGGCCAGACCCAGTCTGGCCTGGATCTGCCTGATCTTACTCTAAGATCCTTTTTGGGCATAACTTGGACATCTGGCGTCCGATTTGGACGCCGTTCGAACCTGGGCGTAGACCGGGACATTCCCATCTTACCCGTGAACTTTTCCTTGCGTTTATATTATTAAATATTGCCTTAACTATTTAAAACATATTTAATCCCTTTTGCATCAAATGCAAAATAGTCTCTATCTAGGCTTAACTTATCATTTGCATCAAATACAAATGAACTGAGGGCATATTTCCCTAAATCTCCCACTTGCACTCAGGATCATTTATCCTGAATGCTGGAGATTAATGCAAACATCTTTTGCAATATTTTATCCCTTGCATCAAATGCAAATTATTCTCCCTAACTAATTTCTACCTATTACTAGACGAAGGTCACACTCTGTGTGAGACCCTACAGCCTGACCCTTACAACAGGTTGGGCTCGAAGCCCTATACGGCAGTGACCACGAGCAGTGGTTGCCGTCCATGCTTTAGGAATCATCATTATGTGTTTGACTCATTGACATGAGTATTCCGCAGTTATAGTCTCTTCGTCTAAACTATGTCGTGTAGATCAAGTCTAGGGTACGGTCAAACTGTCAACCCCAATAACTTGACTCCGGTTAGTTCTATCGATCTTTTAGTCAAAAATGTTGGACTTCTTCCAATATACTCTGGCTAGAGTTTTTACTAAAGACCGAACTAACCCTACGAGACTAACTCCTATTAACCGGGAGAGACGAATCCTCTCTTGGTCATTACTCTCCTCATACGCTTCAAGTGTCACCCAATCAAAGACCTTTCGACAGGCCTTGCCTCGAAGCTAGGTCATTTAATCTAAGTGACACCGTTCACGCACAGGTTCGTCAAAATGACCTCAAGTTAAAAGACCAACTAGCCTATCATCACTCAGAGTCATCATTGACAGATTGGTCAATATAACCATATGATAACTCTTGTGGATCGTTCAGTGAACTCATTCTCTAATGAGCACATGTGTCTCGTCTACGACTTTGCCAAGTCAAGCAATCATGAGATCATCGCCACCGCTAAACGGTGAAGACTAAGACACAATGGTCTATCCGATGTTTCGATATCCTTGTCTCGAAACATCTACGACCACGAACCCTTTTAGACTTATGCTACAGACGGTCAAACATTTCTTCATGATCGAGATACTCATCTCGATACATGTTTGACCTTACATAAAGTCTCAGGACTTTACCTAAGTTAATATCTAATGTTAACTACATTATAACATAACTTTAGATAAATTATTACCAAACAGCTTACTGTTATTTAGAACAAGATGTTTGTGCTATTCACACATGAAGATAGATAGCCTCGAGGGTATCATCTCTCAACATCTCCTACTTGCACTCAGGCCCATTTATCTCGGTATCTAATACCGTTTTTACACATAAGTTTTCCCGACTTCATGTGGTAGAGCCTTCGTGAGTGGATCTGCTAAAACCGTCTACACTATAGACTTAAGGGGTTTCTATGTTCATGTTAGACCAACCATTTGAATCTTATTGAAATAATTCACTTGGTCTTTCGGAATCCATAATATTTTATTTCCTTGGATCTCATCCATTTCATCGTACCTTACGATAATAATTTAAATTAGTTACTGGTCATTTCAAATGGCTCATTTCTATTTCTGATAAAGTGTCAAACCATTTGATAACTTTGTCAAAATAAATGTTCCATCCCTTTGATGTCTCGCATGTAATTATACGCTCCCACTAACCTTGAAAACTTTCTGGTTAATTCATATAAGTTGGTCCGTCTAAATCATATTTAGAAAAATGAACTTATAAGTGAATGTTCCAATTTTCATGGTCAACTTTGAGCGTTTTTACATCGAGCTTGGTCCGAGTGGATCCGTGCACATCTGCTGGCGAGACGGTGACGTGCCCCCGGTTTGCGAGCCGCAAATGGCAGGGGGACCCGCGTGAGGGTTTAGATATTTGTAAACGCAAGCGCACAGTGTTGTAGTGTGGCTTGGGGGTCGAACACTGGGAGGCTAGGATGTGCTTGTGTCAAGGAGGACCGAAATCACCCCGTGGGCGAGCAAGCCTGGATCGGTTGATGGGTTGTCACGGTAAAGGAATGCAAGGTATGAACAATAAGAAAATAAACCCGGGACTTTGGTTTCCACTCCAACGAGCGACTCTCGCCGATACGGCCTACGGGTAGGATGGCGATCGGAATTAGGGTCTAATGGTGAGACGTTGCCTCTGAAAGTGGTACCGGTATCCCATAGGCCCGATATTCCGGTCGGTGCCCAGGATGATACACCGGACTTCCCGGGTTCGATCAGTGGGCACTCCCGTGTCCATTAACACTGATCGATTCTGGGAGCACTAAGCTCGTAACGATAACTCCCAACGTCTCATCCTGCTGCTCCCGCGCGCTAGGATTCGGCGTCTACGCTAAGGGCGTGAGCTATGGCTAGGGAGTCAACCGCCAAGTTTATTCCCCCTTGGCCCAACGGTCAAAGGCGGTCTTTTTCCCGCCGATGACAATAAAACACCCCGCGTAACCGTTAGATTCCTAATCCCTATCGATTTCCTAACCCTATGGATGCATCGGGAAGAGCCCCCGAAGGGGTTTCCGCCAAAATCCCAGATTTGGGAACTACTCACAAATATTCATTAAAAAGCGATCTAAACGAAAATAAACCGTTAAAATCATAATCAGACGATAGGAATGCGAAGGTAGTAGAGCAATTAAGATAATACTAAAGTTTAAGAAAGATCCGAAAACTTACAATAGAAAAGTAATTACAGCCGTCACAAATAGGAGAAAATAGTAAAAACTAACAGCTCTCCGTTTCTGGAACCCTAAGGGTCCTATTTATAGGATCTCGTATCACCCGATCGGTTGACAAGTCAACCGATCGGGTGATCCGTTACAAATAATAAACAGAAAACGGCAGAGTTTCACCCGGTCATATGAACCGGTCGGTTGAGTTCTTGGGGTGACCGGTTGGATCTTGGCGCCATCGGGTGAAGGGGTCGGTTGGGTGCCCGTGTCTCCGCTCCTCAGCATCAGCTACAGATGAACCGATCGGGTGAAAGTCACCCGATCGGTTGGAATTTGGCTTGAAAAGACAGAGAATCGGCCCCGTTGAACCGGCCTGTGAACCGGTCGGGTGACATCCACTTGAGCTCCAGCCGAGACCGGGAGGTGCACGCGTGCATCACCCGATCGGTTGACTTAGTCCAACCGATCGGGTGAGGGGATAAAATGATGCCATCATCTTCGTTTGACCCCATGGGTCACGCGTGATTCCTCCCGTTGCTCCAGGGACTTGAGATATCGTCGTTAAACGTCCCCTACGCAGGCAATCTCCTGCAAACATGGAGAAACAAAGAAAAGTGAAAGAAAACGAGAAAACACGAGAAAACGAATAAAAGACGGCAGAAAATACGGAGAAACACGAAAGAAAACGTGCGTGAATATATGAAATATATACGCACGTCAAAATCCCCCAAGCTGAACTCTTCCTCGTCCTCGAGGAAGACGAGTGAGAGTAGGAGCTCGGAGGGGAAAAATAGAGAGAAAGAGAGAAAAAGAGAAAACAAAAATCCTAGATCGCCCGTCAGAGCCAGCAAAATCAAACACAACACACTAAGCAAGCAAACACAAAAATCACATCACTAAACCAAGGAATACGAGTCCAGACAAGTGTCGTGGGCCCACGCGGTGAAGCGCGTGTGAGTGCGGTCGTGTGCTAGCAAATGGTGTCGCTTTCTACAATGTGCTATAAGCTCATATACGCAAATCCAGGAAATGACCCAAATATCAACTCGATTTAAAATAAGCGGTGAATATATAGTTCAAGCATGCATGAGAGGAGCATAAGAATAGAAATGCATCATGCGTCAGGAACTCCACAGCTAGGGACTCGGACATCACCACACTATTGCCTAGAAGAAAGCTAGATATTCCCTATTCCAAGTGTTTTCGAAGGCGATGGTGGTTGAGATGATGTGGAGTAGGACACTCGGTGCAAATTCTCGCCTTCCCTTTTGTTACGAGGTGGAACTCGCGTACAATGAATTTGTATTGTGGAGAACCAAGGGCACGGTGGTTATATGGAGATGAGGGTTTAGGTGGGCTGTTTAACAAGTGATTAGTGGGGTGAAGAGGTTGGACTTGTCGCCGGGGGTGATCACAGGGTAGAATCTCACCAGACGCGGCAGAGGAAGGTTGGATGGCAGGAGGCCGAAGTTGATGTTGGCCAAGGGGCGAGCTTTCCTACAGCACGAGCAACTCATCAGAAGGGCGGGGTTGGGGTTCAACCCTTAGCCCCTCCGATACCTAAGTCAGTAACAGGACTTAAAACGGGGGCTAGGCACGCCGGTCGGACTAACGGTGTGTCGACCGCACGTGGCGAGCTATAAGTGGGAGAACAAAGATATGGAGGACCTTTGTTCTCGTGTGTGAATGATAGATTGAGAGAGAATTTTCCAACCCCCCTCTCCGTAAGAGGAGAGGGGGGTATTTATACCTGGCGGGTGATGACTAGGCGGAGCTGACCTGGCATGCTGACTAGACGTGCTGAGCTGGCTCGGTTGTCAGCGGAAGCTCCAGATAAGGACGTCAGGAACAGGGTTGCCTGACCTGCTTTCGTCAGGCGGCGCGACGGCCAGGGGGTACTTTTGTCGGGGTGTCAGGGCCGAAAGCATTAACTGTCAGATGGCTCAACCGCCAGGGGGTGCTTTGTCAGACGGTCGGGTGGCGTATGTGTCAGTCGTGTCCTTATCCTAGGTCGTTTGTCGTTGGTGATGAACTAAAGGTCGGGCTAGGCTATCCTTGGCGTCGGGTCGCATGGGAATCAGACGGGTCGTCCGGATCGGGGGTTGTCCGGCCCGGCCGCGCCTCCCGTTCGGTTTCGGGCTATGGTTCGCTGGCGCGGAAGGATACACCCGTGCCTATGTCAGCAGGCCCAGCGGTGCTGTCCAGGCGCTCCCCAAGCGCACTGCCCCGGGCGGGTCGAGCAACTGCGGTTGTACGCCTCGGCCGGGGGGGTGCTGTGATGTGCGCCCGTTCCCATGTAGCTTCAGATTTCCGGGGTGGCGGCCCTTTCGTGAAAAGGTGAGTTAATGGGGTATGTTAGCGGATCCGGGCGGGAGTCGGACTCCTACGATCTTTAGGTCGTAACAATTGCCCCCGGCATTCGAGTGTGAGGCGGAAGCCCGGCTCGGGTCGGATGGCGTAATACTACCTTTTAACTTGACTCGGACTTGGATCCAAGCTCGGGGGGGTGATGCTGCTCCCGCGGAGTGTGTGCCCCGCTATAGCGGGATCGCGAGGTCTCTTCCCGAGTGGGAACCCAACGGGGCGTTGCCCTATAACGAGGTGCCGTGGTAGGTGGTTATTGGGTCGGATTTAGGGGGAGCTCAACTTTTTGAGAATGTTATGGTTCTTGTTGAGAGGTGTTTACCGGACGTGTTTGTAGTTTTCGCAGGACTTCAGCCGTGCTGTGCCCGGTGGACCTCCCAGCTGTTGTGCGCTTGGGCTTAGGGGGAGGGGTCCGAAAGGGGGAATATTATTTATCAACCTTTACCGGAGATCTAGGTGATATTTACAATAATAAGGGCCGGTGTGACCATACCAGTGGTCGGGACGGGAGGATGATTACACTCGTCGCCCGCTACATCGGGGTGAGCAAAGCCCTGCGTCGGGGTGGTCTTCCCTTATACCGACCGCTGAATTCCTATTGCCTCATTGTCCGGGGACGTGCTGGCGCACCGGGAATCAATGTTTGGTTTACTCAGGGATGCCACCCCGTGGTGGCCCGCCCTTCAGGGGGGTTAGACCCTCGTTTGTCGGGGGGACCCTCCTCCTTTCCCTTTCCTCACTTCCTCGCGTTCTGCCTCGCCGTCGCCGTGCTGGAGGGCCGCCCGGCCTCGCCAGGGACCCCGGGCGCCGAGGGGGGAACCCCGGGGGGAGGCGGAGGACGAGGTGGTGGTGGTGGCGTCGCTGGGAGGGCTGTTGGGGGTCTTCACCCTCACACCCCGTAGGGATCGCCGTCGGCTGGGTGTTAACTGGGGTGTTGCGGCCCGCGGCCAGTCTTCTGGACCTGCCTTTTGATTCAGTAACGGGCAGGAGGAAAGCTGGCGGGCGGGGCCTCCCATGTGTAAGGGGAATATCCTATCAGAGGTCGTGGGGCTACGACGGTCACCGTCGGGGGAAGTGGGGCCCGTCGGTGGCCATCGGCCTTCTTCGTAGTTCAGGGCCGATTCATACTCGGTGTGAGTGGATGCGAATCCCCTTTGTCTCTCTCCCCTTCTCCCCTGACTTCTGGAGGGGGGTATTTATAGCGGGATTCTGTGGAAGGGGTTTTTTTTCTAGATAATGTGAGGGACGGATGCCATTAATGGGCTCCGCTGAATCACGCGCTTTGGGAAGCGCTTTTTCCTGGCGGTATCCGACACAGGTGGCCTGCTCTGGCCTCTCGGGGGACGTGTTGCTGCTGATGGCGTGTTGTCCAAGCGTCCTTTCGTTATGTCAAGTCGCATCGTGGCGCTGCTTTGACGAGACTGGGCCGCTGCCTTGTCTGGACTGGGCGCCTATTTCGCGGCTTCTGACTCGCGACCGGTCCGTTCCGGGTCACGTGTCCTGGCTTCTTGCATGAGTTACACGATCACCAATTATGCCCCCAACATTCCCTTGTCCTAGATCGCGAGGTCTGGGGGAAGGGGATGTTGACGGTTTGTGTTGTCTTTGGGCGGGGCGGGGAGTCGTCGAAGAGGTTCGGGATGAGACATGATGCCCTATCACGATTTGATCTCGGGCAGAAATGGTTATGCAGGGCAGGCCTCAGTTCACCTCTTTCCCCTTTGAGCGAAAGTTGTCGGTAACTTTCAGTGAGCGAGGGGTCTGGGTTCGAAGCGTAGTATCGCGGGGTTCGAGCTACGGGAGTAGACTTCCTAGGCGTCCTAAGCTAGTTCGGGGGGCGCGTTGCACCCTTCCTACTTTCCACGCCGTGAGGGGTGGCGAGCTCGCCCGGCACTTGGTGGGGGGGTAGCTTCACGCTATGGTATTCTCCGAAAATCTAAGCGTATCTGACAAGGAAGAATGTTTTCATTTAAATTTATAAGAACTGATCTATAGCTTGTACATGAGTTCTTAGATTATCGCCCGTTGTGGGGTTAGATCCGGCCTTAGGAGGGGCTATAGAGCTGTCCTCGCCCGCGGTTAATGACCTCCGGATCTATGGGTCACCCTGTGCCGGGTGGGCCTTTTTAACTCGAGTTGATCTTAGCGCAGAGGTAAGCGACCGCCTTCTGTGCTGAAGTGTTGCAAGGTCTCCTCGGCCCGGCAGACGCACTGGGGAGGTTCACCAGGGAAGTCGCCTTTCTGTGGCTTTCGTCCTGGGGGGTCTTGATGATCGGGCCGCGCCCTCTCCATTGCTTTGTCATCTCCCTCCACGCCTCATGGTTTGGGTTTGAGAGCAGGGTGGGGTCTTGAAAATCGGGCCGCCTCCCCTCCGGGCCTCGTGGTTTGGGTTTGAGGGCGGGGTTCGGTTCCCGATTGTGCAGGGGCGGGCTGATACGTCATGACTTGCCTTTTGGGCTCGTCAGGGATGCAGCCTTTTCGAGGTCCCCGTCCGGAGGTCGACGGCGAGGAGGTACTGGCCGGCAAGCACTGGGGGCTCTCGCTTGTCCTGCCGGCGGGGATCGGATGCCAACCTTTCTCCGACTCGTCCTTGTTTAGGGCGGACGGAGGCGTGAAAGGTGGATTTCCCTTGTGTAAGCAAAATATCCTGTTAGCGATCCGTTTGTAAGAGGAATATCCTGTCGGAGGTGGTGGAGATGCGGGAACCGCCGCCCTGGGCGGTGGGAACCACTGATGGCCGGTGACTTCTCTTTTGTTAGGGCGTTGTATCTCGGCCCGTTTCCCAGCGGGTGGGGGGGTCAAGTGGTGGTTTCTCATGTATTCCGACTCCTTGTTCTTTTTTCTTTCGGAAGGGTGAATGGTGTCTTTATAGGGAGGTTTCGCTGACGGTTTCTCCAATATTTATTACGCTGAGTTGGCCTTATTAATGGGCTCCTCGAATTCACGCCCGTGGGAAACCGCTTTTGCCAGGTGGCTCTTACGGATCCTCTTTTGGAGTGTATCATTAATGGTGGCGTATTTCTCGAGCGTCCTTTCGTTTCGTCGAGTCACATCGGGGCCGCCTACTCGGGAACTGACTCCATTTCGCCTACATCGGGGTTAACTCCTACGATCTTTCGATTTTTCCTGGGTCATGGGCACGTAGCCTTCTCAGGCTTGGGTGGCTAGGGTTGGCCCTGGCCCCGAGGTCTTGAGGGGGGAGCGGGCGCGTAGCCCGGCCCGTGCCCTTCTCTGGTTTGGGTGGCTAGGGTTGGCCCTGCCCCAGAGGTCTAGAGGGGGGGAGCGGGCGCGTAGCCCGGCCCGTGCCCTTCTCTGGTTTGGGTGGCTAGGGTTGGCCCTGCCCCAGAGGTCTTGAGGGGGGGGAGCGGGCGCGTAGCCCGGCCCGTGCCCTTCTCTGGTTTGGGTGGCTAAGGTTGGCCCTGCCCCAGAGGTCTCGAGGGGGGGAGCGGGCACGTAGCCTGGCCTGTGCCCTTCTCTGGTTTGGGTGGCTAGGGTTGGCCCTGCCCCAGAGGTCTCGAGGGGGGGAGCGGGCACGTAGCCCGGCCCATGCCCTTCTCTGGTTTGGGTGGCTAGGGTTGGCCCTGCCCCAGAGGTCTCGAGGGGGGGAGCGGGCGCGTAGCCCGGCCCGTGCCCTTCTCTGGTTTGGGTGGCTAGGGTTGGCCCTGCCCCAGAGGTCTCGAGGGGGGGAGCGGGCGCGTAGCCCGGCCCGTGCCCTTCTCTGGTTTGGGTGGCTAGGGTTGGCCTTGCCCCAGAGGTCTTGAGGGGGGGAGCGGGCGCGTAGCCCGGCCCGTGCCCTTCTCTGGTTTGGGTGGCTAGGGTTGGCCCTGCCCCAGAGGTCTTGAGGGGGGAGCGGGCGCGTAGCCCGGCCCGTGCCCTTCTCTGGTTTGGGTGGCTAGGGTTGGCCCTGCCCCAGAGGTCTTGAGGGGGGGAGCGGGCGAGTAGCCCGGCCCGTGCGCTTCTCTGGTTTGGGTGGCTAGGGTTGGCCCTGCCCCAGAGGTCTTGAGGGGGGGAGCGGGCGTGTAGCCCGGCCCGTGCCCTTCTCTGGTTTGGGTGGCTAGGGTTGGCCCTGCCCCAGAGGTCTTGAGGGGGGAGCGGGCACGTAGCCCGGCCTGTGCCCTTCTCTGGTTTGGGTGGCTAGGGTTGGCCCTGCCCCAGAGGTCTTGAGGGGGGGAGCGGGCGCGTAGCCCGGCCCGTGCCCTTCTCTGGTTTGGGTGGCTAGGGTTGGCCCTGCCCCAGAGGTCTTGAGGGGGGAGCGGGAGCGTAGCCCGGCCCGTGCCCTTCTCTGGTTTGGGTGGCTAGGGTTGGCCCTGCCCCAGAGGTCTTGAGTGGGGGAGCGGACACGTAGCCCGGCCCGTGCCCTTCTCTGGTTTGGGTGGCTAGGGTTGGCCCTGCCCCAGAGGTTCGGAGGTTTTGCGCTGTAAAACTTGTGTAGGAGCAACAATGTTGGGAAAAACGGGTAGACGGGTATATTACACGTAAAAAAAGAAAAACTCACAACTATTGGTAGAATTTTAGCAGATGCTTTGTGTTCCAAGGGTGGGCCAGTTCGCTCCCTTCGGGGGTAGCCAGGATGTATGTGGCTGGTCCGACAATATCGACGACCGTGTAGGGCCCTTCCCATTTGGCGGCCAGCTTTCCCCGCTGTGCAGTCTCGGGGCAGAAGGTGGCGTCTCTGAGGACCAAATCGTTGATCCTGAAAGTCCGCAGCTTCACCCGGGAGTCGTAATACCGTGCCATCCTCTGGCTGTGTTTGACGAGGCTGGTCAGGGCCCGATCTCTTACCTCGTCTATCAATTCAAGACTGAGGCCGAGTCCATCTCCGTTGATTTCTTTGTCGAAGAGCTTTAGCCGGAGTGTCTCTTCGCCGATCTCCACGGGAACGACCGCCTCCGATCTGTACGCTAGCATGAAGGGACTTTCTCCGGTCGAGGCCTTGTGGGTGGTACGATAGGACCATAGGATCCCCGGCAGCTCGTCGACCCATGCCCCCAGGGCGGCGTCCACCTTTTTCTTCATTAGGTTCAAGATACATTTATTCACGGCCTCCGCCATTCCGTTGCACTGTGGGTGGGCAACTGACGCGAACTGGAGTTTGATCCCCCAGCCCGAGCAGAAGTCGCGGAAGCCTTCGCAATCGAACTGCTTTCCGTTATCCGTGACTATTGAGCGGGGAATCCCGAATCGGCATATGATGGATTGCCAGATGAAGCCCTTCATGTCCGTCCCCGCGATTCACGCCAGCGGCTCCGCTTCTACCCACTTTGTGAAGTAGTCCACGGCGACGACTAGATATTTCCTTCCTCCGGAGGCCTTTGGGAAAGGCCCCAGGATGTCGAGTCCCCACTTGGCAAAGGGGATCGGGCTCACGATGGGCATCAGGTTGGCCGGAGGTGCAGTCGTCCGTCGGCCGAACTTCTGGCATGCCTCGCACCTCTTGACGTACTGTACTGCGTCCCGGATCATTGTCGGCCAGTAGTACCCCTGGCGCATTATTTTGTGGACGATGGTGCGCCCGCCATGGTGGTTTCCGCAGAAGCCTTCGTGTACCTCGTGGATGACTTGCTCAGCCTACTCTGGGCCCAAGCATTTCAGGTAGGGCAGGACGTCGAAATTGGCGCGGCGGCGGCGGTACATCACTCCGTCGAAGAGCACGAATGACAGGGCCTGCCTCTCCACCTGTTTAGCCAGCATCCGCTCCTCGGGCAGTTCCCCCGTCTCCAAGTACTTCATAATGGGGGTCATCCATGACGTCACCGTGCCCGTGCACATCAGTTCTCCTTCGTCAATGGTTGGCGTCAATAGGCTTTCAACGTAGACGGCCTTCCCGATCTCGGCCACCGAGGAGGAAGCCAGCTTAGACAGGGCGTCCGCCCGGAGGTTGTTGGAGCGGGGCAGGTGCCGGACGTCCGCTTTCTTAAACTTGCGGAGTTCGATCTGGATGCGCCTAAGGTACCGCTTCATTGTTTCTTCTCGGGCCTCGAAACTCCCCAGGATCTGTTGGATGACGAGCCGGGAGTCACTCAGGAGCAACACGTTCGTCGCCCCCACCGCCCTAGCGAGTTTCAGCCCGTTAACTGCGGCCTCGTACTCCGTGAAATTGTTGGTTGCCAGGAAGTTGAAGCGTAGGGTGTATTCCAAGGAGCATCCGTCAGGGGTCTGAATGACGATACCCGCCCCTGTCCCGGACCCCGTCGCGGAGCCGTCGACGTGGATGGTCCACAATTCACCCACGGTCACCTGGGAGGGCGCTGAGGGTTCGCCCACCTCAGACCCCCGTGGAGACGCGGTCGCCGATGGGAGCTCTGTCCGGTCCCCCGGTAGGACTCCCGCGGTGCATTCCACCACGAAGTCGGCCAACGCCTGGCCTTTGATCGCCGTCCGGGCTTTGTATGTTATGTCGAACTCGCTGAACTCGACACTCCAGTTGAGCATCCTCCCCGACCGCTCCAGTCTTTTCAGGTTCTTTTCGAGGGGCATGTCGGTGTGGACGGTTATGGGGTGGGCCTGGAAGTAGGGTCGGAGCTTTCGGGCTGTGGTGATTAGGCAGTAGGCGGCTCTCTCGATAGGGCTGTAGCGAGTCTCCGCCTCCCGGAGGATCCGGCTGGCATAGTAAACAGGGCGCTGCACCCCCCCCCCCCTCCTCCTTGATTAGGAGGGAGCTAACGGCCTCCTCGTTGGTCGCCAAGTACAACCCAAGGGGTTCGCCTTCCTCCGGCCGTGCGAGGAGCGGTGGGCTCTGTAGGTAAGCCCTCAGCTCCGTGAACACCCACGCACAGTCGTCGTCCCACGGGATCACCTTCCTTTTGTCCTTAGCTTCGCCAAAGGCTGTGCGCAAGACCCTGAAGAAGGGGAGCGACTTCTCCGCAGATTTCGACAGGAATCGCCCCAGAGCAGCGATCCGACCGTTCAGTCGCTGCAAGTCCCGGATTGTCTGGGGTTCCGCCATACCGATGAGGGCCGTCACCTTGTCTGGGTTTACCTCGATCCCCCGCTTCGTTATCATGAAGCCCGGGAATTTTCCCGACTGCACGCCAAAGATACACTTCGTGGGGTTTAGCCTTAGGTTGTACCGGCGGACCCTTTGGAAAGTTTCCTGCAAGTCGACGAGGTGGTCGGGGGCCCTTCTACTCTTCACCAGCATGTCGTCGATGTAGACCTCCAAGTTTCGCCCCACTTGAGGGCCGAATATTCGGTCTACCATCCGCTGATAGGTCACCCCTGCGTTCTTCAGTCCAAAGGGCATCTTGGTGTAATAAAAGGTGCCCTTATCGGTGACAAAAGACGTCTTTTCCTCATCCTCCTCCGCCATCGGTATCTGGTTGTATCCCGAGAAGGCGTCCATAAAGCTTAACAACTCATAGCCGGATGCCTGGTCCACCAAGTGGTCGATCCTGGGTAGGGGGAAGCTGTCCTTCGGGCATACCTTGTTGAGGTCGGTGAAGTCGACGCACATGCGCCACTTTCCACTGGGCTTCTTCACCAGAACGACGTTGGCGAGCCAGTCCGGGTAGTCCACCGGCCAAACAAATTTGGCTTCGAGGAGCCGCTCTACTTCTTCCTCGGCCGCCCTCTTCTTTTCGCCCCCCGCACTTCTCTTCTTCTGTCGGACAGGTCCGGCTTCTGGGTTCGCATTCAGCCTGTGGGAGATCACCGTCGGGTCAACCCCAGGCATGTCGGCAGGTGACCATGCGAATATGTCCGCATTTTCCCGGAGCAAGGTGATGAGGGTCGTCCTCAAAGCGGCCGGGAGTTTTGTCCCAATGGAGACGGTTCTCTCTTCATCCGAGGCCACGGGAACATCTTCGACTTCCTCAGCCGGGGTCGGCCGCTGGTCGCAGAAGTCCTCCCTCTCGTCAGGGATGAGAGCCGTCAGGGCCCGCCTCGGGCTCCCACGCCGGGATGGCGTACGGTCGTGGTCCCCGGGCCCCTCCCGGCCTCCCCGCACCTGTCCCACCCCCCGTGGGGTCCGGAACTTCATCATCTGGTGTTGCAGGCTGGGGAGCGCCTTGATGGCCATCATGTATGGACGCCCTATGATTCCGTTATACGCCGACGCGACATCGACGATGACGAAACGCGTCCCCCTGGTGACGACCCTCGGTTCCTCCCCCAGAGTCATGGTCAGGGTAATCGTCCCCACTATGGGGATCATATGGCCGGTGAAGCCGACAATGGGGCCCACGCAGGGCTCTAGGTCTGCCCGCCCCCACCCCATCCTCTCGACCGTTGACATGAACAGGATGTCGCAGGAGCTACCGGTGTCAATCAGGAGCCGGCTAACGGCAATCGCCCCGATCCGAGCCTCGACGATGAGGGCGTCGTTGTTCTGGCTCCCCACCTCCTATCGGTCTCCCTCGGTAAAGGTGATAGGGGGTCGGTGTGTCCTTCTCCGCTTCGGTCGGCGGCCGGCGCCCGCCACCATCACCTGTCGGGCACCGGCCCCCGGGATCGCGGGCGACTTCCCCGCTGGGGACGGCCCCCCACTTATCATCTCAATTCGCATGATCGCCCCCGGGGGGGCGTGGCTCCCCCCGATCGCAGTCCGCCGACGGTTCCGGCCCCCGCCCCTCCGGTGGGGCTCTCTCTCCTTCTGCTACCCGCCTGCCCGCGACGAAGTTTCCCAAGTGGCCCGCCTAGATCAGTCGCTCGATCTCTCTTTTAAGAGTGTAACAACAGTCGGTGTCGTGACCGTGGTCCCGGTGATAACGACAGTATCTTCGGAGGTCCCGCTTTGCCGGATCCGACCTCATCTCCCGGGGAGGCTCCGGCAGCAGTCCGGCCCTTGTTGCCGCGGCCATCACCTCGATCAGGGGGGCTTTGAGTTGCGTGTAATGTGCCCGTAGGGGGCCTTCTTGTCTCGGGACGACTCGAGGGAGCACTTGCGTCGGAGCAAACTCGCGCGCCGGGCCAGGGCGATCTTGTGGGCGAGGACCCGGCCGTTCCCGCCTTGGTCGGGCCAGCTGGTCGCGACCTCGGTGCCCCTCTTCTTGCCTCGGCCGAGGGTGTGACCGGGGTTCGCCTTGGGATGGTTTTGCCGGGGGGAATAGGGCCTTTGTGCCGAGAGTCTCTTCGGCCAACGCGTGTCTCTCCGCCATAGCAACCAACGCCTCATAGTCGGTCGGCGGATCCCGGAGCAGGGATTTGTGGAGGCTCCGAGTCTGCAACCCCATTTTGAAGGCCAGCATAAGCACCTCATCGTCGCATGTCACCACCGCCCGTCTCTCCTCCTGAAAGCGACGGAGGTATCTGCACGTTGTCTCTCCCTCCCCTTGGACTATCGTGCTGAGATAGTCTAAGGGCTTCTTTTTCGTCCGCCCGGCCCGGAACTCTTGGCAGAACTTGTGGGACAGCTCGCCAAAGCTCCCAACAGATCTCGCAGGCAAGCCAAAGTACCAGTCCAACGCGGTGTCCCTCAGGCCTTGGGAGAAATGTCGGCATAGGAACGCCTCATCCACATCCTGCGCCTCCATCGCCCCCCGGTATTGCTGTACGTGCGTGAGGGGGTCGCCTCTCCTATTGTACGTGGCCAAGTGAGGGGGTTTGAACCTTATGGGCCTTCGGGCGGACGTGATCCACCGTGCAAGCGGCGTGGCCTCCTCCAGATAGGTAGGGCGATCGGGCGCATCCCCTCTCCGCCACTCAGGGGTCTGGCTTCGGTCGCGCCTCAGCCGCCGACGGTCCTCCGGCCCTGGGGAGTAGCCCGACGGTCATCTGGCGGGGCTCCTTCCTTGGGTCGAGGATTCGACGGGTTGCGGGCTACGGTTCTCCCAGCGCCAGCTCCCCTCGGGCCTCCATCCGTTCTTGATTCTCCCGAAGAAGCCTTTCGCGCTCGGCGGTGAGGAAGCGTAGTTGTCGACAAATGGCTTCTTCCCGCAGGGAATCGGAGGGGTGGTGCAGGCGATGCGGGCTGCCTCCTCCTGGTGGGGACCTGGTCAGCAACGGGTCCCGCCCGTCCCCGAGCCGCCGACCCGTCTCCGTTACATCCAGGATTTCTCGGTTGCTCATGTTCTCCCTCCTTAGCCTCTCGCGCTCTGCGACGATGAGGCGGAGTTGGCGGCGAGCGGCCTCTTCGTCTTGGTAGGCCCTTTGGGCGGCCTCGGCCGCTTCGTCCAAACGCCTTTGCACGGCGGTCGCCTCCCCCAGGCGCCTCCACCGCCGCACAACTTCCATCTCCTCTTCCAGGAGCCTCTGCTGGGCCGCAACCTCCTCAGCGAGCCCCCTGTTCTCCCCCTCCTCCTCGAACTGAGGGTGGAGATTCCGCCTCACGTTCTGGGGCTCCGAGGGGCCGGGCTGAGGCTCCATTCCCACTGCCGGATAGCCTCCCCTGGCCTGAATGACGGCCTCGAAGCTCTTCAGGACGGCGTGGGCCGAAGTATGTTCAGTTTCGGTGCCCATCCCCAGAAGGGGGTCGGACGCCGGGGTGATTAGTAGAGAGAGTGGTTCCTGACCCACGGGATCTTTGCCGTGGTCGGGGTTCCGAGAGATCGGCATGGAGTCTAACATGGGTGTGACCTTTCGTTCCCACAGACGGCGCCAATTGTTACGAGGTGAAACTCGCGTACAATGAATTTGTATTGTGGAGAACCAAGGGCACGGTGGTTATATGGAGATGAGGGTTTAAGTGGGCTGTTTAACAAGTGATTAGTGGGGGTGAAGAGGTTGGACTTGTCGCCGGGGGTGATCACAGGGTAGAATCTCACCAGACGCGGCAGAGGAAGGTTGGATGGCAGGAGGCCGAAGTTGATGTTGGCCAAGGGGCGAGCTTTCCTACAGCACGAGCAACTCGTCAGAAGGGCGGGGTTGGGGTTCAACCCTTAGCCCCTCCGATGCCTAAGTCAGTAACAGGACTTAAAATGGGGGCTAGGCACGCCGGTCGGACTAACGGTGTGTCGACCGCACGTGGCGAGCTATAAGTGGGAGAACAAAGATATGGACGACCTTTGTTCTCGTGTGTGAATGATAGATTGAGAGAGAATTTTCCAACCCCCCTCTCCGTAAGAGGAGAGGGGGGTATTTATACCTGGCGGGTGATGACTAGGCGGAGCTGACCTGGCATGCTGACTAGACGTGCTGAGCTGGCTCGGTTGTCAGCGGAAGCTCCAGATAAGGACGTCAGGAACAGGGTTGCCTGACCTGCTTTCGTCAGGCGGCGCGATGGCCAGGGGGTACTTTTGTCGGGGTGTCAGGGCCGAAAGCATTAACTGTCAGATGGCTCAACCGCCAGGGGGTGCTTTGTCAGACGGTCGGGTGGCGTATGTGTCAGTCGTGTCCTTATCCTAGGTCGTTTGTCGTTGGTGATGAACTAAAGGTCGGGCTACGCTATCCCTGGCGTCGGGGCGCATGGGAATCAGACGGGTCGTCCGTATCAGGGGTTGTCCGGCCCGGCCGCGCCTCCCGTTCGGTTGTGGGCTATGTTTCGCTGGCACGGAAGGATACACACGTGCCTATGTCAGCAGGCCCAGCGGTGCTGTCTGGGCGCTCCCCAAGCGCACTGCCCCGAGCGGGTCGAGCAACTGCGGTTGTACGCCTCGGCCGGGGGGGGTGCTGTGATGTGCGCCCGTTCCCATGTAGCTTCGGATTTCCGGGGTGGCGGCCCTTTCGTGAAAATGTGAGTTAATGTGGTATGTTAGCGGATCCGGGTGGGAGTCGGACTCCTACGATCTTTAGGTCGTATCACCTTTATTCTCGGAAAGCGGGGGAAATATTCACACACATATATTTTTTTTTGGTTTTGGATGTATATATATTTTTTGGGCTTTTCGGCTATACAACTCTTTCTTTTCTCTTTTTTTTTGTTTTTCTTTTCTTTTTCTCTTTTGTTTTTGGTTTTTCTTTTCTATCTTTTTTTGGTTTTTTTGGATTTTGGGGTATATACATGTGTGCTCTCCCAAGTGGGAGAACGGTACACGACGAGGGGATTTGCACCAAGCAAAACAAAAAAAAAGTCGGATTCTAGACACTCGGGCAAGGGAAATATTTTGCTAATCAGAGCATAGGTTAAGTGGGTTATCCTAGTCCTTAATTGTGGAATCCCGACACATGCGAAATGAAGTACACGATATATATATATATATATATATATATATATAGCATGCAGAAGCAGACAGGGGAAATAAATACCGCACATTCAAATCGAAGCATGATAATCTAGGGGTCATTCCTGGATAGGTATATAAAGTAAAATCACAAAGTAGAAACACACCAAACAGATAGGCACGACACACGACTCACAAAAACTAAGAGGACCCACGATGCGTGAAATGCAAGAGAACTCGAAATCCTAGGGTTAGTGAATGTGATTATCGATGCCATGCTAGGTGTGTGTGATTTTGTGGTGATTCATCATAGGGTTCATCTCTAGGAGAAAGAGATAAAAAGAAGAGAAGAGAAAAAAGAAAAAATAAAAGCACGATGAAAACGACACAAAAACGAAAAAGAAAGACTCAAATGACGCAGACAGTGCGACTCCCCCAAGCTGAAGCTTGCATTGCCCTCAATGCAATATGAGTGAGTACGGGAGGGCAATGAAGATGGGGGGAATACGCACCTACACAAAAAGAAATGAGAACGAGGAAAACACAGAGATGAAACTGAAAATAAAGAAAAATCAAAATCAAACCACACGACACGAAAATAGAAATAAAACCACACGACACGACACTCAAAAGGGGAAAGACAAGCACACACAAAAAAATAAGAAAAAATAAGAAAAAATAAAACACGACAACACACCAAAATAGACGTCCCCCAAGCTAGACATGACAGTGCTAGCAAATAAAATGTGATCGTGAAATGCAGAAATATGCAAGGGGGAGTCAAAAACAAACAAAGTGAAATCAAAAATCAGGAGAAGGTGAATCCTCGCCCTCCTCGGAAGAGGGTGTGGCTGGGTGGTCGGGGGAGGCTGGGGGTGTGCGAAGAAGTGGGGAAAGAGGCGGAGGAATAGGTGCAGCGGTGGTGTGAACGATGGGAGGAGTGTCGGTGGAGGTGGGTGGTGGTGGTAGGACGGCGATCAAGGCGGTGGTGAAAGGAATAGAAATGGGGGGAGAAGATGTGATGGTGACGGTAGTGGGTGGTGGTGGGAGAGATTTGGAGCACACTGGCAATTTCCTCCGATGCACATATGAAGTGATGGAGGAGGAGGGAGGAGGTAGTGTGGGTGGGATGGAAGTGGTTGGGAGGGGGGAAGTGGATACCGGGATGGGAATAGATGAGGGAGGAGAAGAATGTGGTGGGGGAGGTGATGGATGTGGGGATGTGTGGGAGGGTGGAGGAGAAGATCGTCGAGGTGGTGAAGGTGGAGGTGGACCGTGGATGTGAGTGAGAAGGCGAAGAATGGCGGCCACGTTCCTCTCAAGTGCGAGGAAACGTGGGTGAGTGAGAAAGGAGGACGGTGATGGGTCCGAGGAAGCAGAGGACATGGCGAGATCACGGAGGGCAGCGACCTCCCTTTCAAGACCAAGACGGGTAGAGACCTGACGACGACCAAAGGATGTGGACTAACGTGAGGCAGAAGTGGTACCGGCAGGTAAGGTGGAAGTGGTGCCGGCGGCGGTGGTCATGCCGGCACAGGAGACAAGGCCAGAAATGGCCGCTAAGAGGTGCTCAGAAGTGATGGGGCCCGGAACAGAAACAGGACGACTCGGGCCAGCCCCCATATCTCCCCGAGACACAGGAATATCCTGCTCGCCTAAGTGGGTGGCAGGGGACGGTGGTCTGCGTGCGTCCGCAGGAAGGAAAGGAAGGTGCAACCCCGCTAGGAAGTTCGAATCGGGTGGGAAGGTCCAATCTCCCACCAGAGCTATGGCCATGCGAGCGGGGTTGGGGAGAATGGTGTAAGGGGCTGGGGGTGGCCATAATTGAAGATGAAGCGGCCATCGGAGTGGGGTTTAATCATGTGAATGTGCCGCAGGACATCAATATCTAGCTGTGAGGGTCCTGCGGCAGTGGGAAGATTATCGGGGATGGGAATATTAAATTGGGGGTAAGAACAAATGATAGTAATGATGCCCCCACAACAAAGCTTCCCCTTACCGGCCCGGCTGATCTCGAGAAGCTTGTAAACAAGCCAATCGCCGCCATGGATGGGGACGGTAGGGGCCCTAAAGCTAATCCCATCATCGTCCTGAACAAAAGGGAAAGTCATAGCCCAGAGGATAAAAAGATCAGGGATAGTCACGGTGCCGGACTCGTCCCTGGGAAAAATGCAGATGATATGATCCTATGGGCCAAACGAAATATGGGGTGGATGATGGAGGAGGCCTTGGCCCTACCTCGGGGATAGCTAGGGAGCAGTGTGAGGCGGAACCAGAATTGATCGACGTCAAATTCGGGCGTGTACCCGTAGTGTCGGATGGAGTCATCCCCAAGATTGGGAAAACCAAATATATCGTTAATGGTATTCAGATTGATGGTGACACTCTTGTTACGCACCCGAAATTTTATGATCGACCTGGACTCCCAAACAAGTGTAGAGAGAAATTCAAGGGTGAGTGACGGGTAGGATAAGGCAGAGGCATTAAGAAAGGCCAACCAACCTAAGTTAGCGAAAAGAGATTCGACCTCGGTGAAGACACCTAGATCGACTAGTGACTGTGTGTGCGGGAACTTAGTTGATAGATGCCCCCAAGCATCGAGCCTACGATAAAAATCCTTGTGTTCCTGGTTCCTAAAGATATACCCATGCGGGCCCAACATTAGGTCCACAGGGGGGATAACAGGCGCGGGAGGGCCTAGTGTCAGTGCTCGTGCGTGGGGAGGGGGACGTGTTTGTTTTCGTCTCTTTCGAGATGGTTCCTCCTCCCGCAAAATCTCCTTCCCCTTGTCTTTATCCCTAGCCGTGCGTGAGTGTGTGTGTGAATGAGTGCAAAAAGCAATGAATGCACACTAACACAAGCAAACTGAGCAAGCAAAATATATAGGGAAAAAAATAGAAATATGAGCGTAGGAGCGAGTGTACCCAATCAAAATGGCGAAGCTTGCTCGTAGATTACCCCACGCCGTGCAATGAGAGAAGCGTGGAGCCGCGGCGACCTCTTTCAGCAAGAATTTTCAAAATAGGCGTTGGTTGGGGGGAATTAGATCAGAAATTCGAAATGAAGGGGAGAGAGAGTGAAAATGATGGAGAGATTGGTGGAGGAGGTGGAGAGAGGGAGTATTGGAGGAGTGGAGGATGTGGGGAGGAGAAATCGGGCCATTGGGGAGGAGAAGCAGGCGAAACGACGGCGGTTCGAGCGATCGGGCGAGGTGGAATGCGAACGGGTGAGGGTGGGGTATTTATAGGGTTTAAGTCGAACCGATCGGGTGACTTGTCACCCGATCGGTTGACTGTTAGGTCGAAAATTCTTGCCGAAGAAGTGCTACAGGTGAACCGGTCGGTTGACTTGTCAACCGATCGGTTGGCCGATCCACTCATTTTCCCGAGAACTGGGGGTTTCTCACCCGGTCTCTTCAACCGATCACGCTCTAACTCAACCGATCGGTTGATATTTCCCAAAAATTTCCCAAGAATTCTCCCCAGATCACCCGGTCTGTCACACGGTCTCTCCATTCTTCACCCGATCGGTTCATTTGGGGACAGATGCGGCTTGTATCTGATACATCCCAACCGATCGGTTGAGTTATCAACCGATCGGTTGGGGCCTTGTTTCCTGCAAAAACCAACAGATTGTCTAAGTCCATGAATGGATGTTCTTGCGGCTGATTTTATTTATAAAAATAGATAAAATAAAGTCAAAAATAACACTAAAAAGTGGGGGTAAAAGTTTAGAGCATGGGTTGCCTCCCATGAAGCGCACTTGTTTAACATCGTTGGCTCGACGCCCGTAAGTGATGTTCACGGTGGTTGATACGGGTGATGCCCGAAGTTCGGGATCTCTTCTTTATCGGAGCTTACGGCCTTTGGAGTAGTCAGCGGCTGGAAAAAGATTTGCTCGACTACCCTCTCCTTGTTTTTGGGATCCGGTGGCTTCTCTTTCGTATTGGCGTTTACCGCCATCTTCTTAAGGATCCGGACCTCGTCTTTGGTGAGGTCCATGGGTTCTTTCCCCGTTTTCCTCGCAGGAGGAGCCTTGGGGAACCCGGGAGGGGTCGTACGTGCTGCATTCGTTTTTCCAGCAGCATCATCGTTCTTGGGGCCGTCTTGGTTTTCTGAGTCCCCCAAGTTATCGGGGGGATTTCTTAAGAGAATCTCCCAGGAGCTCTCTTCAGCAGCTTTATCTTCTTCCACCTCCAGCAAATTACACCGAGTGTCATCTGGGGGATCTGGGTACTTCATGGACAACCCCAGATCAAATTCAACCTTTTCTCCGCTGATGTTTAGCGAAAGTTTTCCATTCTTCACATCAATCAAAACGCCGGCAGTGGCCATGAAAGGCCGTCCCAGGATGATGGGGGTGTGTGCATCTTCAGGCATGTCCATGACAAAGAAGTCCACTGGCACATGCACCCCTTTTACATTGACGGGGAGGTCATCCACAATCCCCACCTGATATTTGACCGACCGGTCAGCAAGTTATAGGGTCATACCGGTGGGCTCCAAATCACCCATTCCTATCCTCTTATACATCGATAAGGGCATCAAACTGACACTCGCTCCGAGATCGACGAGTGCACGATAAATCTTTACTGCCCCGATCGTGCAAGGGATTGAGAAGCTCCCCGGGTCTTTAAGTTTCGGCGGATTTGCCCTCTGGATGAGAGCGCTACACTCCGCCGTCAACACTACTTTCTCCTTTCTAGACCCTCTCGTCACCAAATCCTTCAGGAATTTCGCATAGGAGGGGATTGTTTCGATTGCTTCCAGGAAGGGGATTTGCAAGCTCAGATCCTTGACCATGGCGAAGAACTTGCCATACTTCTCATCGATCTTGGCCTGAGCTAACCGTTGTGGAAAAGGCACAACGGGTTTGAACACTTTCAGGCTCCCTTCCTCATTCTTCTTCTTCTCTTCTTCAGAGACTCCCTCCGGAGTCGTAGGACTTGATGACGAAGCACCGACGTCGTTTGATTTTTCGATCGGTCGCTCGACGACCAACGGTGCTTCCGGTCTGTTAGGGGGCACTCTAGTAGGGATTTGTGTCCCGCTTCTCAGAACGATAGCGGACACATTTGCGTGCTCGTGCACGAGTGCCGACGTTTGGGTTGCTTCCCTCGGGTTCACCTCAGGTTGTGGCGACAATTGGTTTTGTGACCTTGAAAGGGTCGCCACTTGTAACCCCAGCTAGGTTACTTGGTCCGTGAGGGCCCACTGACCCATTTCCAGCTTTTGATTGATCTTCTCCTGGTTGGTATCCGTTCGTTCATTTATTGACTTGACTCCCTATATATTGAGTCAAGAGAGACTCAACCGGAGAGACGGCCCTCTGTTGCCATACTGCTGCTGCTGCTGAATTGGCTGCTGATTCCTGGGGTCGTAATATTGTTGCCGAGGCTGCTGCTGATATTGTTGCTGCTGAAACTGACTCTGATGTGGCCTAATCGGCTGATAAGTTTGTTGCTGCGGCTACTGAGGCGGCGAGGGCTGGAATGGTGCCCGGTAACCAAAGTTAGGGTGGTTCCGGTTGTTTGGAGAGTAGGCCGGGTTGGAATTGGTTCTTGGTGGATACGGTGCATTTCCCGTGGGGTTGTAAAATAGTGCGCTCGCCTCATCCAGTGGCGGCGAAATGTCACCACCGTCGAAGTCTCCAGGGACTTCAGCTTCCACCGCTGCGACGTGTTGTGCACCGGCACCATCGGCTCCTACCATTAGAGCGGAGATCTGGGTCGAAAGCAAGTCGAACTTGCTTGAAAGTTTGTCGACGTCCTCGACTCTGTGTATACCCCCAGACCTGGGTGTGGCTCTCTCGTCACACCACCGCTCATTGTTGGATGCCATATTTTCCAGAATATGTCCGGCATCTTCCTTGCTCCTTGACATGAAGGAACCCCCAGCCGCAGCGTCCATAGAAGATTTTAGGTCATCCCTCAGCCCATTGTCGAACAGATTAATAATCTGCCACTTCGGAAGCTCATGGTGAGGGCATCTTCTCTGCATCTCCTTGTATCTCATCCAAGCTTCATGCAAGGACTCGTGGCTGGCCTGGGAGAAGGAGGAGATCTCACTCCTCAACTTCATGGTCTTCCCCGGAGGAAAGAACTTCGTCAGAAAAGCGTTGGAGAGCTTCTCCCAGGTATTAAAAGTGTTGGGGTCCTTCCCCCTAAGCCATTGCTTGGCTTTGTCTCGCAACGAGAAGGGGAACAGCTTCAGACGGATCACCTCAGTTGTGACACCGTTAATCCGGAAGGTGTCACATTTCTCCAAGAAGGAGTCTAGATGCTCGATCGGGCTCTCCATGGGTGCACCCGAAAACTGATCCTGCTGGATCCATGTCACCAAAGACGGCTTTAGCTCGAAGCTTTGGGCCGTAATAGCTGGAGGACGGATGGCGGAAGTGGACTCGATAGATGGCATCGAGTACTCCAACAGGGACTTGCAAGGCGGGGTGTTCTCCTCCATGGCTTCAGGATCCTCTCTTCTTCGCTTCTCGGCGGCCAAACGCCTAAGGGTGGCGTTAATCTCTGGATCAACGGGGATCAAGTCGTCGAGACTTCTTGAACTCCTGCGCATGAAAAACAACAAACACCCGTGAAGCGACAAGTGGGAGAGAGACAGATAAGATAAGAAATAAAAAGAAGAAAATAAAAAGGAAAAAGAAGAATGCAAAAATTATCGCGAGGTAGGGATAAGAGCTAGACACTAGGGTTCAAAAGATCCTAAAATAACAAGCACGTTGCCTCCCCGGCAACGGCGCCATAAACTTGACGTGCCCCCAGTTTGCGAGCCGCAAATGGCCGGGGGACCCGCGTGAGGGTTTAGATATTTGTAACCGCAAGCGCACGGTGTTGTAGTGTGGCTTGGGGGTCGAACACAGGGAGGCTAGGATGTGCTTGTGTTAAGGAGGACCGAAATCACCCCGTGGGTGAGCTAGCCCGGATCGGTTGATGGGTTGTCACGGTAAAGGAATGCAAGGTATGAACAATAAGAAAATAAACCCGGGACTTTGGTTTCCACTCCAACGAGCGACTCTCGCCGATACGGCCTACGGGTAGGATGGCGATCGGAATTAGGGTCTAATGGTGAGACGTTGCCTCTGAAAGTGGTACCGGCATCCCATGGGTCCGATATTCCGGTCGGTGCCCATGATGATACACCGGACTTCCCGGGTTCGATCAGTGGGCACTCCCGTGTCCATTAACACTGATCGATTCCGAGAGCACTAAGCTCGCAACGATAACTCCCAACGTATCATCCTGCCGCTCCCGCGCGCTAGAATTCGGCGTCTACGCTAAGGGCGTGAGCTATGGCTAGGGAGTCAACCGCCAAGGTTATTCCCCCTTGGCCCAACGGTCAAAGGCGGTCTTTTTCCCGCCGATGACAATAAAACACCCCGCGTAACCGTTAGATTCCTAATCCCTATCGATTTCCTAACCCTATGGATGCATCGGGAAGAGCCCCCGCCGCCAAAATCCCAGATTTGGGAACTACTCACAAATATTCATTAAAAAGCGATCTAAACGAAAATGAACCGTTAAAATCATAATCAGACGATAGGAATGCGAAGGTAGTATAGCAATTAAGATAATACTAAAGTTTAAGAAAGATCCGAAAACTTACAATAGAAAAGTAATTACAGCCGTCACAAATAGGAGAAAACAGTAAAAACTAACAGCTCTCCGTTTCTGGAACCCTAGGGGTCCTATTTATAGGATCTCGTATCACCCGATCGGTTGATGTAACGACTGCTTTTCATGTATCTGGATTTAATATAATATAATATTTGTTTTGGTGGATTTTCTCCTCATGCGTGGTTTTCGTCTCCGTAGCTTTCGTTTTCGATTGTTTCGTCGTGTTTTCTCGTTTCTTCTTAGGATCGTCGATTTCGAAGTACGTCATTCGTGACGGGCTTCATAACGGTCATATCTAACTATTAGATCAAGCCTAGGAGTCTTAGGAATCGATCCCGGGGCCCCGCGCTCCGTATCGGAACTTTTGGTGCTCATTAGCCGGTATAAGAAGGGGCACCGACCGACTAGATGACGATCCAGTCGGTCGGCAATCCTTCTTGGACCGACTAGTTAGCTTTCTAAATTTCTCAGGAGTTACTGTTTGCTCTTAGTCGGTCTAAGAACGTTCGTCGACCGACTAGATGCCAAACTAGTCGGTCAGTATTTGTTCATGGACCGACTAACTCTAAATCCTATTTTCGTTCAGGAGTTACTGTTTACACTTAGTCGGTCTGCGTTGGTCGACCGACCGACTAGTTGCCAAACTAGTCGGTCAGTGGTTGTTCTTTGACCGACTAGTCTGTGTTAAAACCCTAATTTCTGGGCAGCCGCCAGCCCCACCTATAAATACCCCTCCCAAACGTTTCTTCTTCCTCCAACACGATCCAAAACCCTAGAAACTTCCCCTTTGAGCCCCCATCTTCCTCCAAGCTCCATTTCTTCATTCCAAGCCCTAGAATCAAAATCCAATCCAACCATTCACCCTATCTACTTCTCATATTCCCCAAATCTCCATCAAAATCCATCCAACCCATCAAAATCCCCACAACCCTAGTTTCCCCAAACTTCTCCATTTGCTTCCAAATCTGATCCTAGGGTTCCCCGGAGTATTTCTTCCGCCTCCTCTCGCGATTTCCCCGTGTTTTGGCATCCGTGTGACGAAGTGGTCGTCATCCCCGGTGCTAGGCAAGTGAAACTTGCCACTTAGGATTTAGGCCATGTTTTAGGCCATTACTCTGCTTTAGCGTAAAAGAGACTAGACGGTGAAATGATAGCCGCCTAGACGCCTATTTGATCTAGTTTGACAATGAAGCTAGATCCGTCACCTCAATTGATCTAGCTTGACAACGAAGCTAGAATCCAACCCATTTAAACTTGTTGTTCACGCATATTAAACTGCCATGTTTAAATTCAATTAACGGTACGCGAATATGTTCATATCATTGCATTTTGCCTGTCACGTTTAAATTCAATTAACGGTACGCAATCATTTGTTCATGTCATTGCATAGTGATTAATCATTGTGATTGTGTAGCACACGCTACAACATTATATTCCTGGCTCGTGTTCCAGAAGCGAGCGTTGGAAACCCCAACGCTCGGATACCGGCTTGGCACCCACTTCCCGTGGGCACAACCCTATGCCAAATACACTTCCTGGCTCGTGATCCAGAAGCGAGCGTTGGAAATCCCAATGCTCGATACACGTAGGGGTGGGGTAAGAGATATGCGTCACCAGAGCACGAGATGGCCTGATCCGCCACTCCAGCCTGCAGGCGAAATCTCTAGAGTGTAAGTGAGTAAGAGATATGCGTCACCAGAGCACGGGATGGCCTGATCCGCCACTCCAGCCTGCAGGCGAAATCTCTAGTGTTTAAGTGATTAACAGTGATAAGTGATAAATGATAAGTGATTAGTGATTTGGTAGTTTTTGCTACACTGTGCATGCTTGTCTCCTTTAAACTGCTGCATCATACTTAACTGCCATGTCATTGCTTAATACCATAACTGCTAGGTTGCTAGTTTACCTTTCTTTCGGTTTCCTTGCCCAAGTCTTTTAGACTTGCTGACATGTGCCCCTTTCTCTTTTGGGTGACGCATGTTAGACCCTGAGCCTGAGTTGCTTGCTGAGGGTGAGGTGTTTGCGGACGCCGAGCTTGAGCCCGTGTTTGGCGGGGAGTGCGTGGGCACTGGGACCAGTCCTAGTGTCTCCGTTGTGTTTTACGTTTGTTAGACAGTTGTTTGTTATCGGTGCGTAGCACCTATACTTTGTCGTTGTTGCTTTTGTTGGCCTTGTTCTGGGCCTTGGACTCTTTTCTTTTAGCCTGGTGGCTTTTCTGGTTGTTGGACTTATTTTGATGTTGGACATGTATGAGATGTGAGTTTTTAATTCAAGTCTCTCCTTACATTATTATTGTTGTTCCGTTGTGGTTACAGGGACCTGCTATTGTATTTTATTTACGCTAATCGGGTTTGGGGCTTCACAGCTCCATTCTCGTGCGGACCTTTTCACGTCTCGCCTCCATTTTAGGGAAGCGGGTCGTGACAGTTGACAAGTCAACCGATCGGGTGATCCGTTACAAATAATAAACAGAAAACGACGGAGTTTCACCCGGTCAAATGAACCGGTCGGTTGAGTTCTTGGGGTGACCGGTTGGATCTTGGCGCCATCGGGTGAAGGGGTCGGTTGGGTGCCCATGTCTCCGCTCCTCAGCATCAGCTACAGATGAACCGATCGGGTGAAAGTCACCCGATCGGTTGGAATTTGGCTTGAAAAGACAGAGAATCGGCCCCATTGAACCGGCCTGTGAACCGGTCGGGTGACATCCACTTGAGCTCCAGCCGAGACCGGGTGGTGCACGCGTGCATCGCCATATCGGTTGACTTAGTCCAACCGATCGGGTGAGGGGATAAAATGATGCCATCATCTTCGTTTGACCCCCTGGGTCACGCGTGACTCCTCCCGTTGCTCCGGGGACTTGAGATATCATCGTTAAACGTCCCCTACGCGGGCAATCTCCTGCAAACATGGAGAAACAAAGAAAAGTGAAAGAAAACGAGAAAACACGAGAAAACGAATAAAATACGGCGGAAAATACGGAGAAACACGAAAGAAAACGTGCGTGAATATATGAAATATATACGCACGTCAGACGGTTTCAACATAATCCATTTTATAGGAATTAGGATGAAAAACGTTCTCGACCAACATGATTGCACTTCACTATTTTCCTTTCTGCACAAATCTTTCAACTTAAAGATTTGCTTGTAGAAAGTGAGGAAACATTTTCCTTGGGCACGTAAACTAAATTCCAAAATTTATTTACGCACACGGACCTATTCTGATTGCATCAAATTTTAAATCGGAGTTACTACTCCGAATTTCATCCCGGAAGTTGACTAAGTCATCATCAGTTATGATGTTTAACTCGACTCTTCGTCTCACGAAATTCGAGTAATTATACAACTTCCTAATGATTGATTTAATGAATATCTTATTGATAATGTCCTCACAGAACATTATCAAAACCTAGGCATTACTATCTGGGACTTAAACCAGAAGGAGGACTTAACTCAGAGTCACTTATAATGGATCACACCAAGTCTAACTAAGTGTGATTCATACATTTTGACACACGGATGTGTTTACAGACTTGACCTGAGAGAAAATCACATTTTCTTTTAATTACGCAAGATTTAATGTAGCTAAGTATTTGACCATTCGATCTAATCGAATCAGTTTAAATACTTTAGTCATTTCGTTCTTTATTTTATCAGACTTGAGTTTCATCAAGAACACGTGTCTTAATAAAATATACGAATAACTTAATTTGGTTAATCTAGACTCGGGTACATCAGTATGTACTAGACTAAGTTCGACAACTCATTCTCCCACTGTCTTACAGATGGGTTTCGGCCATTCTATCTAAGCGGATAAGACTCACAAGTGTCCGCAGACTTCATAATACGAGAGGTCAGACCCCTCTTTATGTGACTTGTGAAGCTTAGTCTCTCAATATGGCCTAGTCTATTTTTCCATACAAGTTTGCTACTATCTTGTGTATTGATATATATTAACATTTAATATATAAATATTATCGTTATACATAAATTACTAACGCAAAACATTTCTTCAGAAGCGAGGTGACGACATTCGTCAAATTGTGTTAGACGTCTTTTGTATAACAATAATTATAAAATCGTGACATCAAAATATGTCACATTTTCATTTCCTCCTACTTATGCCTTTACTAATGATAAATTAAACTATTAAACTCGATTGACTTTCCGGAGTGCCTTCTTCCTTTTCTAAATCACATTTAGATATTAAATATCCCAACATAAATAAATAGCTATGCAAGCATCTCATGTATCCAAACGCCTGAGAGTTGCAATCTCAAGTGTAGCTCAAGAAGTTGCTTGTCTCAAGATCCGGTTGAGATACATAGCCTTGCACCGCTCATGCACTCGTATTCGACTCAAACAATTTGATCGAATTCTTAAACTTTGTGGATCAAAATTGTTTGTCCATACAACCTTGAGGGTAGCTCGACAAGTTGTAGGGAGAAACATACTTCGAATTTCCTATATGTTCAAGCTGCCTCATATAGAGACGAGTGACATGTAGTGTGAATTTATTTGTTGGACCCAGAACTTAATGAAATCATATTTCTTAAGTCTGTTCTTTAGAAGGTCATTTTAATGTCAACGAGAATATAGTTTTAATTCTATCAATTAGAATTTAACTTGATATTCAATTAATCAACTTATATGACCAATTAACTTATTCCATTAAAATATTATAAGTTGATTCCTTCCGTAAACATAGTCTTGCCCTAGTTTAGCATATGTTCAAAATTAAATATATGTAGAATGGCTTTTATCTATCTATATCCTCCCACTATTTTTACGATCGTTTCAAAGCTTAATAACGAACGATTTAATCAAATTAAAATTAATGGGTAAGAGGTCCAATCACCTTGAGCCTAACAACCTTGAGGGTAGCTCAACAAGTTGCTTGACTCTGCGATCAGAAGATGACTCTTCATCGATCATATCAGATATAACCCTCTTAATCGGTTTTTACCCCTAGCCATTTGTGATCATGAGGGTGCTCATCCAAATCACAATGTCTAGTCTAGTCGGACCCTTGTTTTCGTGTCTAGCCTGACTTGCTCTGGTGCTCGGGGTATTCAGGACACGTCGGTTTGGGTCAGGACTTAGACTACATCTTGTAAGACTACATCATTGACTTAACTTACGCCGGCGCTCGGGGTACGAGACGACGGTTTGGGTCAGTCAAGATTTCATCTTATGTATTTAAGGAGTTGGTTTCTACATGGTTGCCATGTCACAGCTTGAGGATATCTCAACAACTGTAACACGTGTCATATAGTAGCTAACCCCTAAAACAAGGAGGGCTACGGCTAATCTTGAAAAGGATTATTAACGTATTTGACTTAGATATAGTCCAGGGTGTCATACAATCATGCTTCACGACATTGCGGTCCAGCGGAACACAGCCAGGGAATTGACTAAGCCAGGATCACTATCCCTTAAAGGGTGATCCAGAACTCTTAGCCAAGCACATTGACTGGATTATGGTCCATTGAATGAAGCTTGTCATTTTTGTATGTGTGACATAGACTAAACAACTTTTATTAACAACTAATTAATCCTATCAACTAGTTGCATCCTTAAATTCAAAATTTTAGGATTTGTTTAATAACTTTTATTAAGACCTTATCAACTATAAGGTTCACGTGCTATCCTAATCGTTATTAGGATTTTAATAAACTTTATTAACAACGCCAAAAGCGAAGTCCTTTAATGAGAATTAATTATAACAATTAGAATTAAGATTCATTAAAAGGACTACCCTAATCATGAATTAGGTCTTAAAGAGTTGTTAAAAGTTATATTAAAACATAGCATGTCATTAAAATTCAAGTAATAAATTTTAATCATTTCTTAATGGCTAACCTAAAGGGTTGTCTTGTGTTATCAAATAAGGGACAAGATTATGCATAGCCATTAACATAAGATTACACTAATTTTATCGCATAAAATAAAAGTGTACAACTATTTAACAATTTAAATAGAACAATGTCTATCACATAAACAATTTTAGCATGCAAACATAAATTTAACATTTAAATTTAAAATATGATTTTAAAATATTTTATTTTTATCTCATAAAAACTTGTTTTTAAAATCACAAATTTGCATGCTACTTTAAAAAATTTATCGCATAAAAATTTTAACCTTTAAAATCAGTTTTAAAATATCTCATAAAATTAAAACATCATTTTAAAAACTTTCATGCTTAAAAATTTATCATATAAAATTTTTAGGTACTTTAAACTTATCGCATAAATTTTAAAAGATTTAAAATTAGTTTTAAAAATTATCACATAAATTTTAAAACGTCATTTAAAAATTTTCATATTCAAAAATTTATCACATAGATTTTTAAACATAAAAAACATTTTTAAAATTTATCTCATAACTTCAAAAACATTTTTAAAAGTATTTAAAAGCATTTCATATGTTTAATAAAATCACAGGCTAGATCGTAACACAAACCAGGCTTTGATACCACTGTAGGGAATTCTGGGACCCTTAGGGCACAAAAACTCTATGCCCGTCCTAAGTCGGACGGAACATAGACAGAAATAGCAGCGGAAAATAATCATGTTAATCTAATTAACATTTAACCCTAAGGTCCAAGACCCTAATCCAAGATCTATGCCGACTTGGGATGGGTCTGACCATCCCAAGAAGGATCTAGCCTATTGCGATTAAATTAAACTAATTCTAATAAACACATACCCGGAATCTCAACCCTGGGGCAGGCGAGACGTTCCGCACCGTCTTCGGAGCCGCTCCCGTCCCACGCCGAGCCGCTCCTCGAACCGCTACCCGAACCGCTCCTCGAACCGCTTCGCATCCCGAGGCGATCAATCCCGTGTCGCCGAGCCAACCACGCGCTGAAGAAAGTTTCACGCGAGTGAAACCTCCGCCTAGATTTCGGATCTGAATCTGAACTCCTTTGCGGTTTTGCTAGAGCCCTCAGGAGCAAGACAGAAATTTATAGGGAGAGGAGAAATATTAATTTAGCTTAGATCCGAGCGTGCTCCAACATTTACGAGAGCCGCTCAGATCTAGAGCTTGGGACGAGTTTTGAGGAGGAGAGCAGACCCCTATTTATATAGGCGGCTGACTGCTCCCCTTCCCTCAAAATCCGATGTGGGACTAATTTAGAGTTAATCAAATTCAATTTAGTTTGCCTTTCACAAAGTGCAAACTTCCGTGAATTTTAACTCCCTCACCGTTGAACTTCAGGATTGATACAACAATCAATTCGAAGGGTGTTCAACAGTGAACGCATAGGAAAAAACCGTTCGTCAATCGGAGTTCGTTTGACCCTCCAAATGATTGTCCAAAGATCAGCCCAAGGCTAGTATTTCACAAAAACCAGCCATCAAAACTGCCCAATTAAAACTAGGGTTCTGCACCCATTAGTGGGGCCCAGCAAGTGGGCCCCACATCCCCAAAAAAGGTGACTGGGCGCCTGCCCAGACCTGGGCACGGGCGCCCAGGCGCCTGGGCTGTGTTGGATATTGGACTCCCCGGATTTGGTTTTGGATGATGAACAAACATAAATATATCGTGAACTAACAACTTGTGAGCGCAGTTATGGAGATCGTCGCCAAATTCATATGAACATTCAAAGCGACGTCTCGAGACTTCTCAAAGCGTGTGATCGTATGTCTAAAGCTTCGTTGAAGCTTTTGGACCATTTTAGAAGTCATGAAGATTCGGATCGAAGCTTTCGAAGACGGTTCGTCAAGTTTTATTTATAGTCTTTTAGCTTCGTTCCGTAGAATGTTAAGCCTTAAGTAGGTCTTACGTTTTAATCTTCATAACGCTCCTATCTTATACATAGGATCTTAGTAGAAGTCCATACGAACTTTTCCGAAGCTTCGCGCTTCGATTCGGGACTTTTTGTGCATGTTAGTTGGTTCAAGAAGAAGAACCAACCGACTAGATGGTGATCTAGTCGGTCGGCAATGCTTCTTGGACCGACTAGTTTTCCTTCTCTATTCTAAGCTCTTTACTGTTTGCAGTTAGTCGGTCTACGTTGACTCACCGACCGACTAGTTTGTGAACTAGTCGGTCAGTGATGCTTCTTAGACCGACTAGTTGAGCTTTCCCTGTACATGCCTAGTTACTGTTTATCATTAGTCGGTCTATGTTCATTTAGCGACCGACTAGTTGATGAACTAGTCGGTCAACTTTTGTTCTTGGACCGACTAAATCAATTTGTACTCAGACTATTTGTTTTATCTCTTAGTCGGTCTAAGTTCACTCACCGACCGACTAGTTGTGAAACTAGTCGGTTGGCAAGTGTTCTTTGACCGACTAGTTCTGTCAGTTTGAACTTCGACCTATTCCCTGTTCACCAGTTAGTCGGTTCATGCTGTTTGACCGACCGACTAGTTGATGAATTAGTCGGCCAGTGGTTGTTCTTTGACCGACTAGTTTGGTTCAGAATAGAGCCGTTGGAGCTTTAATTGAAACGTTTTTCTCTCTCTCTTTCCTCTAACCTATATATACTTGGAGTGCTGCATTCATTGCACTCAAGGCTGATATTAAGAGAAGTTTAGAGATCAAAGAGAAAGCATTCATTCCTCATTCAAAACTCTTTCATTCCAATCTTGAATCTCTTCTCACTCTTATTTCAAAAGAGAGATTCATTGATTGTGAGCCTTCCAAGCCAAGTGCTTGATCCTAGGTCACCAACAACCTCATAGCTCTCCATAGCTGATCTACATCTTAGAGCTAGGGTTTGGTGCCTCTTCATCTTCCCCAAAATCCGTTTTGCCCTAAATCGTAAGTTTACTCAAGGCATATGTATTTTGTGGTAAGAACTTTCATTTCATTTTACATTGATATTGTAAGTGATTCACTCTCGGTTGTGAGAGTTTGGTGGTGATCCCGGGTTGTGGGAGTCACAATTTCATTTGTGTATGATTTTGACTTGTGAAGGTTTTTCACAAGTATTTCATAGTGGAAATCTTGAGTTAGGGTTTCTAACTCAAGTATCCGGAAGTGATCCGGGTGGTTGGGACGTAGGATCACCGGGAACAAGTCGGGGAGACTTGGGTGGATCCGAACCCATTACTATCGTTTGTTTGCGATTGTTTCTTTGTTGTCTAACATTTACATTTCCGCATTTCCGCATTGTTTGGTAGAGTTTGCAAGGTAATTAGGAATTAGCCTCTTAATTATTTTAAAGTACTATTCACCCCCCTCTAGTACTTGTGCAGTAGCTTAGCAGAGCATTACAGGCTGGGCCGGGCGCCCGGCCCAGAACGCCTGGGCGCCCAGCGCCCAGGCGTCCGGGCCTGGGGCCTGGGCCGGGAGCCCAGGCCCAGGCCGGCCTTAGCTATACTGGGCTTTGACGCAGTCCAGGCCAGACCCAGTCTGGCCTGGATCTGCCTGATCTTACTCTAAGATCCTTTTTGGGCATAACTTAGACATCTGGCGTCCGATTTGGACGCCGTTCGAACCTGGGCGTAGACCGGGACATTCCCGTCTTACCCGTGAACTTTTCCTTGCGTTTATATTATTAAATATTGCCTTAACTATTTAAAACATATTTAATCCCTTTTGCATCAAATGCAAAATAGTCCATATCTAGGCTTAAATTATCATTTGCATCAAATACAAATGATCTGAGGGCATATTTCCCTACAGGGTAGCCTCGGCGCCAAGGGATCTGCTCGACCTGGACAGACGAAGAAGCTCGTCAGGGGGGCCGGACCTTGGTTCCGGCCAAGTCCCCTCTGATGCCTAAGTCAGAACGGATCTGAAAGATGCGCGGCGGGACCGGTACAGCTCACAGGGTGGCTGATACCTGTATCCTCGGACCGAGCTAGGGGAGGGAGTGTAAAGTGGAAAACAAGGTCTTTGAGTAGAATACATCCGTTTGTTGGTATCCGGGGTCAGGTCCCCCTCTCGGTTGCCTCTCGAGCCCCTTTATAGGATTTGTCCCACGATCGCTCCCAACCACGCCCCCCCACTTCTCCACCCCCATGATCCGCCTCCTTGAAGGCGCCCGCGTGCGTCGTGGGGCGGGGGGGGGGGGGGGGGGGGGTAATGGGGGCCCTTAATGGTCATTAAGGTGCGTGTTTTGGGGAGCGGTTATCTCCCGTCGATGTTGGCTGGCAGGGCGCACGTTCCGGTCGTGGTCGACCCGATTCCGAGTCCTTGCCAGGGCCTCATCGGTTGGCCCGAACTCCTTTTGGGGGCCTCCAGCTTCAAGTGTGGGCTTGGGCCGCTTGTTCTCGTTCCGTCTCAAAATGGTCGTATCAGTGCTCATGATTTATGTCAAAAAGTTATGCAAGTGATATATTAGTTACGTTATTGTATATTTATACTTGATGTCTTACTACTTGCTCAAATCTTATCTTTAACAGCTTAATCTCATCTCACCAGATGGATGATGAAGAACTAAATAAAAAAGAATTAGTGTCAAAGAATTGAATAAATAAGAAATCAAATCCCATTTTAAGTAAAGATTCATGATCCGATCAAGAAAACTAAATCAAAATTATTTGGAATGAATATGAGCACATCATGTCTTAATCTAGAATTATGCAGCAATTCAATTCGAAAAAGAGATGGGCAATCATCTTAAGATTGTGTTTGGATCGCGTTTTAATTTTTTTTTAAAAAGAAAGAAACTAGAAAGAAAGAAAGAAAAATTGAGATATCCAAGTCAGATGCTATCACTAATGGATGTATCTTAATACCAAAGAACTACAGCAAATAACTAATTTTGCCAAGAAATCTTAGTTTATTAATAATAATTATTATTATGAATAAAGACGCGTAGCCTAATTTTGTTTCGTACTAAAGAACTCGCATTGTTATCATGGCCTTGGTTCTTGATTTAAAGATGGCACGAGTATTTGTTTTTTCCCGCTCCATTTCAAATTTATGGCAACACATAATTTAGGAAGTTAAATACATATATGTTTTTAGGGGGGTTTTCGATATTCATCCCTTAAATCTTTCGTATTTTGACGGTAGCCCCTTAAATATGAGATTTGCTTGTAAGTCTCTTAAATACATGTAACTTTAATAGTCTCGCTTTTGAGAGAGATGACGGTCTGAGTTCCCATAAAGTTTTCCCTCTATTTAAGAATACATGTGAGGCTACGTGTTGTTAATCTTAACGATAGGCCATTCCAATACATCTTTAACTACGGCTGAAATTAAGTTGGGTTAAGTTTTTGACGAGAAAATAACAAGTGACGGAAAACCTTAATTTTTTAAATATGATTTAATGTAAAAAAGTTGTCATCTTAGATCAGGTGGCAAGACACAAAAAAGGTGGAAAGTACAAGTTTTCACATAGGCATGTCCATTTTTTTGTGTCTTGCACCTGATCCATTAGATCAGATACCACCTATTCTAAATTAATCCCTTTTTAAATAATCGTAGCTCGTTTAGTGAAAATGAGACTTGACTTTATACGCCGCCCACACTCAGCCGGCCCACATCAAACGCGGAAGAGGAGGAGGGGGCAAATTAATAAAATAGAAAAAAAGAAGACAGCGGGGCGGTGGTTAAGTTTTCGGCGGACCCAAATCCAACTCATGTCCAATGGGCAGATTATGTATCATAATTTAAGCTCTCTAACGTCTCCCATTGGAAAACAAAACAGAGGACAGCGCACAGGCTGTTACTGCCGGCAGTGTCAGTCATGTCGGGATCTGTGTAGGAGGAGGAGGAGGAGGAGGAGGGGAGATCTTCTTCTCAAAGACTCGTTTTACCGTTGATTTTGATTTTGAAATCAATGGGGAAGGAGAAGGGAATACTTTGCGCAGTTCCGTACATTTTTCTCTGCTGCATTTATGTTTTCACATCGGCAGGAGTTGCTGCCGACGGTGACGACGGCAAGGCAATGTCGGATCTCGCCAAATCCCTAACCAACCTGCCCGGCGACTGGACCTCAGGCACCTCCAATTTCTGCTCATGGTCCGGCGTCCGCTGCGAGTCCGGTCGTGTCACCTCCATCAACCTCGCCCAGAAATCCATCTCCGGCCACCTCCCCGCTTCCTTCGGCCAGCTCTCCTCTCTCCGCTCCCTCGGCCTCCAGCGGAATCAGATCTCGGGCCCTCTCCCTTCCTTTGCAAACATGGCCTCCCTCCAGTCCATCACCCTCGACGCAAATGCCTTCACCACCATCCCTCCCGATTTCTTCTCCGGCCTCTCCTCCCTCCAATCCGTCTCCTTGGACGACAACCCGTTCTCCCCTTGGTCCATTCCCGTTGATCTCGCCAACTCCGACAGCCTCCGCGATTTCTCCGCCTCCAATGCCTCCGTCTCCGGCCAAATCCCCGATTTCTTCGGCCGTCTCTCCGGCCTCCAGGATCTCAGGCTCAGCTACAACCACTTGACCGGCGGCCTCCCTCCCTCCTTCTCCGGATCCAGCGTTGAGAACCTATGGCTTAACAACCAGCAGTCCCCCCAGAAGCTCACCGGCCGGATCGACGTCGTGGGAGGCATGAGCCAGCTTTCTTTGCTGTGGCTGCAGTCCAACAGCTTCTCCGGGCCCATCCCTGACCTCTCCAATCTCACCGCCCTCGCCTCTTTCAACGTCAGGGACAATCAGCTCGCCGGCGTCGTCCCCCCCTCCCTCTTCAACTGCCCCACCCTTAAGAATGCTTCCCTCTCAAACAACCTGCTTCAAGGCCCCTTTCCCACTTTCCCCCGCGGCATCACCGTAGACAACCAAGGCAACAACTTCTGCACCGACTCCGGCGGGCCTTGCGACCACAGGGTGACGACGTTGCTCTCCGTTGCCGCTTCTTTCGGTTACCCGCAGACGCTGGCGGCCAACTGGAAAGGGAACGACCCCTGTTCAGGTCCATGGACGGGCATTGTGTGTGATGCTCAGGGCAACGACATCCTCGTCCTTAATTTTGCCAGCCAGCACTTTGTTGGCACCATTTCCCCGGACATTGCCGAGCTCGCCTCCCTCAACAAACTGCTCCTCGGCGGCAACAACCTCACCGGTCCCATCCCAGATTCGCTGACGGGGTTAAAGAGCTTGCAGGTTGTCGACGTATCCAACAATGATCTCTGGGGAAAGGTACCCGATTTTGGTAAGTCGGTGACCGTCAAGTTGTCGGGCAATCCTCGGATCGGCACCATCCCCACTCCTGGTTCCCGGCCAGAGGCGCCTCAATCTGGCGGTGGGAGCGTCCCTCCTGGCCCGTCTTCTTCTCCTGGTCATGGCAATGAGGATCCTGGGTCTTCTGCCCATAAATCAAAGTCTTCGGCTGGCGTCGTGGTGGGTGTAGTCGCAGCTGCTCTGGCCCTCGGCGGCTGTGTGGCTGGTCTTCTGTACTACCGACACCATAAGAAGAGGCACCCCAAATCGTTCAAGCCGATAATGAGAGCGAGCCCGCCGAATCAGCTTCCGGATGATCATCAGCTCAAGATAGGAATCTTGCAGGGGACCAACGGAGCTCGAAACGAGCTTTTCAGCCAAAGCAGTGGTGAGCGTGCACTGAGCACAATCCCGATCGAGGAGCTCCAGAGGGCTACAGACAGCTTCAGCGACGCCAACATCATAGGCCAGGGAGGATTCGGTGTCGTCTACAAAGGGGAGCTCAATGGGACCATAGTCGCCATTAAGAGGAGTGAGTCGGAAAGGACGGGTAAAAAGACCGGGCCTGCAGAGTTTGACGCCGAGGTTCATGTTCTTCAGAAGACTCGCCATAGGCATTTGGTTAGCTTTCTTGGCTACTGCAGAGATAACAATGAAAACCTGTTGGTGTACGAGTATATGCCGGAGGGAACACTGGGGCAGCACTTGTTTGATAAAGATTCGGGCAAGTATTGTGCTCTTAATTGGAGGCAGCGGCTCATCATTGCGTTGGATGTGGCTAGAGGGGTCGAATACCTACATAGCTTGGCGCAGGAGAGTTTCATCCATAGGGACCTCAAGCCTTCCAACATACTACTGGGCAATGATTTGAGAGCTAAAGTATCAGATTTTGGGTTGGTCAAGCTTGCCGACAAGGAAAAATCTGTAATGACGCGCTTGGCTGGGACATTCGGTTATCTTGCTCCAGAGTATGCTCGTAAGTTCTCAAATTTTTTTTTTTTCAACGGGACACTGATAAACACTCACACAATGCTTCCATTTCATTTTGGACATAGTCTTGGATCATTTTGCTAGAGTAGACTTTCATGGCACCCACTTCACACCTTTAAGCCATTGTTACCCAAGAACACTATATTAAAATTGTGCTTCTAACTTAGATTCTGGACATGGCATGATCGTACCATGCCCATGGTCAGATCGGCACGACCGTGCAGTCTTGTCAGAGCGTTCAGGCCAGTGGCACGGTCGTGCCAGGCACGGTCGTGCCAAACATACTATATGTTTGTCACGATCTTGCATGATTGACACAACGTCTAGATTTTCTGAGCTAGACATGACGATCAGGTTTTCAGCCTAAAACTGGTTTTAACTTGAGCCGTTGATATGAAACTTAATCTAATTGAACAGCCACAAGCCACAACTCCATTCAACTCCAAATGCTATTAAAACCCTACCTATGGTTTGTTTTGAAAGAAGAGAAGAGAGGAGAAGCGCGTGTGCTAGCCGTCGTCAATTCTTGGAGTTTGGGCGCATGATTTGATGAGTGAATTTCCTTGTAATCTTCTTTTGAGAATCTTTCTTTTCAGGTTGAGAGATCGTTTGTAAGAGCTTTGTGTTTTCTTCTCGTAAGAAGAATTTGAACTCCAAGTTGGAAGTTATTTGGAGCTCTCGTATGTTGAAGAAGATTGAAAAAGTTGGACGTATTTGCTCTTATCATTTTAGTGGAAATCGTTATCGGGAAGATGGACGTAGGCACCGTTAGCATGCCTATCTAGGGTAAACTCTGTGTCGTTCTGTGCTTGATTTGTTACTTTCTTATTTAGTTGCTTTTATCTTTGTTTTGGTTGGTTGAATATATGCTACTATTATTTCTCTTTGTAAGAGCATGACGTAACGAATAGTTGGGTCGCTATTCGTTAGTTCCGCTGCTATTATTGTTTTCTCTGTAAGATCGTGTCGTGACGAATAGTTGGGTTGATATTCGTCAGTTCCGCTGCGTAGGACCTACGCACGGCGTCTAAGGAACCTCAACAAGTGGTATCGGAGCATCCAGGTTGTCGGTAATAACAAAATGGCAGAGACATATTCATCAATTGGATACAAGATTGAAAAGTTTATAGGAAAGAATAGCTTTAGTCTTTGTTGCATGAGGGTGAAGACTATACTTAAGCATGAGGGACTATAAATGATAGCCTTTGATAATAAATTTATTTCAAACACTGTCACAGACTATGCGAGAACAGAGTTAGAGATGAAAGCCCACAACGCCATTCAAATGGTCTTAGTAGATAGTCTTTTGCAAGGTTGTGAAAGATGAACTGCAGAGTCGATATGGAAGAAACTCGAATCCCTTTATTTGATAAAATCGCTTACAGGAAGGTTGTACCTACTACATAAATTTTTCATGTTCGGGATGAAAGAGGGGATATCGCTACAAGGTCATCTTGATGAGCTAAATCAGTTGGTGTTGGATTTGCAAGCTGTAAAAGAGAACGTTAGGGATAAGTATCAGGCAATTGCATTGTTATTTTCCTTATCTATGGAGTATTCACACTACCTCGAGACCATGATGCATGGCAAAGACAAAATATCGTTAAAAGATGTCGAGTCAGCTCTAGTCTGCCCACGAATGAGCTTAGAAAAATGGTGTCGAGAGGCGACAACGTATTGATGATCTGGATGTAGCTCTCTTTAGGGATCGCCAGGGTGGGCGATTCAACCGGGATCTAAGACAGGGAGGCCAGAGTGGAAAGGTCAAGGTGGTGATGTCCACTTATGCTATTAATGCAAGAAATCAGGACGTTGAAAGAACAAGTGCCCACAGTTGAAGGCTAAAGGTAAAAATGTTGCTCATCCTGTAGTAACGTTTGGTAGTGCATGCACAGATATTGATGATGGTGAGATGTTAACCGTGTCTTTCTTGGAAGACAAACATGCTTCATGGATTCTTGGTTCAGGGTGCGATTCCGATATGACTCCGCTGCGAAGTCAATTTGTGATATACTCCTAGCGACAGTCCAAATGTATACATAGGGAACGGAGCTAGTCTAGAGTGTCAGGGTCGGCACAGTGCGGTTCAAGATGCAAGATGGAGCCATTTGGACACTCATATGTGTTAGACATGTATCAGATTTACAGCGAAATCTTATATCGCTTGGATCCTTGACTTAAGTGGGGTGTTGGGTGGTGCTCAGGGAAGAGCGACTGCGGGTTTTCAGGAGAGGTCGTTTTGTAATGGCGGCAAAAACGGTAGGCAACCTTTATAAGTTTCGTGATCAAACGATGATGAGTCAGAGGTCTAGTACACCAACGAGCTCTAGTAGATGAGCAGTTGAGACCATGATGATGTCGTGACATAGAAGCAATGTCTGTTGCAGAATGAGATAGCTGCAGTGTGCAGCGAAGGATCATCAGGTGACAGAGTTCAGGGGACATCCCATTGTGACACAACTCCGCGTGCGGCTTACATTGGACATGAAGAGAAATGTCTACAGGAAAGCATATGGCTTCAGGGTAGAGTTGCAGTCTTCAGCGGGATTTGTTGTTGGACGTAAGGAGGAGTTGACAATTAGGGTAAAGCAGCCACGGTACAATAGTGAGGACCCACAGAGATGGTGCGGGTGGAATGGCTCACAGCTGGCGAGAGACAGTACATCCAAGGCATCATCTGAAGTACGTAGAACTAACGGTTCAGAGATAAACATGAGCAAATAATCTCACAAAGATTGTGAATGTATTGTGGTGAAGACTTGTTAGAGGTTAAATCCAAAGGTGGTGAGTTGAGAATATCAAAGTTGCATGAAGAATGTGTTCTAAATTCATGTTTGGGGAAGATGGTGCCTAGTGCTTTCTCAGAGGGTAGAGATGGATCAACTCAGTCGACTATTATGGAGGACGGTCATTGATGAACTTTAAGCATTTCGGTAGACATGGGTGTGATGTCAGTTTAGTCGATGATGGAACCTAAAGTTGCGAAGTCAACCTCGGAGAGAGATCGTCTCAAGTAGGGTGGCGAGAATGGTGCGGTTCTTCGAGCTCAAGATGTGCTTGAACTTGGAGAATCTCATAGAGCGTTAATGTGCCAACGGGCGCAGTTCTCGATGACAGGTTGGTGGTTTAATGATCAGGGTAAAGTTGTTTGATGCTTGGTTGAAGTTTAAAGCAGTGTAGAGTGTTAATATTATGCTTCAATCTTAGATTTTGGACATGACACGGCCATGCCATGTTCATGGTCAGAGCAGCACGACCGTGCAGTCTTGGCAGAGTGTTCAAGCCAGTGACACAGTCGTGCCAAACATACTATACGTTAGGCACGGTCGTACCAAACATACTATATGTTAGGCACAGTCATGCAGGATTCGCAGAATGTTTAGATTTTCTAAGCTAGACAGTGCACGACTGTGCCACCGTCGTGCCGATCGGGTTTTCAGCTTGAAACAGGATTTAATTTGAGCAACTGATTTGAAACTTAATCTGATCGAACAGCCACAACTCCACATGACTCCAGAGGCTATTTAAACCATTCCAAAGGTTTGTTTTGAAAGAAGAGAAGAGAGGAGAAGCGTGTGTACTAGCAATCATCAATGTTCTTCTTCGTGCGGTTTTGGAGTTTGGGTGCATGATTTGGTGAGTGAATTTCATTGTAATCTTCTCTTAGGGATCTTTCTTTTTGGGTTGAGAGATCATTTGTAAGAGCTTTGTGTTTTCTTCTCGTAAGAAGAGTTTGAACTCCAAATTTGAAGTTGTTTGGAGCTCTCGTGTATTGAAGAAGTTTGGAGGAGTCGGGTGTATTTGCTCTGATTATATTAGTGGAAGCCGTCATTGGGAAGCTGGACGTCTGTGCCGTTAGCAGGCCGAACCAGTGTAAACTCTGTGTCGTTCTGTGCTTGATTAGTTACTTTTATCTTTATTTTGGATACTATTGTTTTTCTCTGTAAGATCGTGACGTAGCGAAATTAGTTGGGTCGTTAATCGTCAGTTCCCCTGCGCAAGGCATCTAAGGAACGCCAACCCACTAAACCATCCGCAATCCATGATTTGGGTCACATGTCATAGTACATGCGTGATTTGGAATAGTAAAATCATCCTTCTAAATTGATAATTACTTTTTAGACTAAATAAAATATTATTTTTATCAAATGAGGTGCACCTTTGCTATATTTTATTATGCAAACTGTCATGTGCTCACGCAGACACATAAAGATGTGTATAGATAAAAGAAGTTTAACAATCTCTTAAAAGATTAATTTTCGTTCCTACTAAATATATTTCGTTCATACTAAGAATTCAACAAAGCCTATTCCCAACGTATAATGTTTTGGACCAATATTGTTCATCTTCATTCTGCATACTATGCGATCCACGTTCGTAGTAACCTTGCTTTAAGCCTTCTTCTTTTCACATTAAAAGTAAGAGTTCAAGCTGGAAGACTAATCTGTATGTTGGCACCTCTAACACAATTAAGCTGATTTGATCATCTTCTGATAGCAAGAAATCATGCTTGGAAGAAAAATAAAGAATTAGTGACCTAAAAGATATTGGAAGATTAACGTTTAAGTGTGAGCACTCCAAAAATGAAGCATAATCTTAATTAATACTAGTAGTTTTGAGGAAACGATGGAGCCTACAATTGGTTAAGCGGAAGGATGAGAAACCTATCAGATAGGGTGCATTCAGAATGTGCAATAGTAGTCTTGTTTTCTGTTCTCCTTTAAAGCGTTGGGCACAAAGTTGGGCACAAATCTTTGGTATCACTTGCTCTACGTTGTTCATCCCATTCCTGCGTCCAGTCTTTTTTCTATGTTCAACTTGCGGCTTCACTTGAAATGAAAGCTGGTTGAAATTATAGAGAGTGTTGGGGAAGTGCCGAAAACTGTTGGAAACAGCTGTGATATATATGTCTGATTGGGTTTCGGCTTAGCAATCATTTGGTTTATATGTTGGGAAGTATTGTTCCCTTCATTGAATTTAGTGACTGTGTAGCTAAAGGGCTAGAGTTTCTGCATTGTTAGGCATGTCAGTCCATATGGATCTGCAGCCTTCGGATATACTTTTGGACTAGCTGCTGTAAGCTTAGACTTCAGATTTTGGGTTGGTTGAGCGTCCTGTCAAGGGAAATATATTGTTTCTTTTTCCACATGTGTATCTGTGTGTGAAACACTGTGTTTAATTTGAATGTTTGGATATCTTGCCCCGAGTATGTTAAGACTGCTTTATATTTTTGCGTCTTTTTGGTGATTATTGGTAAACCATAATTATCTGGTTCACTTTGGGTTTGGAAAGCACTCCTTTGATAATACTAGAGGATACATATAATGGCTACACTGAAGCTTGTATATACGACATGTATATATGTACCGATGCAGATGTATATACATGTATGTGCCTACTTATGTTGAACTGAGGATGGAAATCAACAAGGAGTTTGTTTGTGAGTACAACCAAGGCAGGACAAATAAGAAGTGGACTGGAATGAACAGTTGGCAAAGAACAAGAAGTAAAACTTTTTTCAAGACTTCTGTGATGTGAGCCAGTCATCAAATTATGTCATATGGATGGGGAGGGGGCATGAATTATTGTGAGAACCCTAGGTCTTGTTTGGATGTGGGAAAATCCTGGTGATTTAGCAAATGTTATCTTTCCAAATATACAAGGAATCCGTATGATATGTGCACTGGATGACTCTCCTTAGTAATCAGCTGATTTTCCTCATAGTCCCCAAGATCATTAGAGGCTCTTGTAGCTGCTATCTCTATCTACCTGCACTCCAATTAATTTGTTAGATAATGTGTATTCTACCTTCCTCATAGTCCCCAATATTATAGAATACACATTATCTAAACAGTCAGACTTGTTTTGGAATTCGTCACCTAGCTATCCAAAAGAGTGATGAGACACATAAACCCAGTTGATGATTTGAAGGAATCCAACCCCAAATGAAAACCTTACAAATTCTCTCTCACAACTATCCTTAAATGTTGAAGTTGCTGATTTCTAACTATCAACACATCCTTAAATGTCAAAGTCTCTATCTACCTGCAATCCATTTAATTTGTTAGATAAATGTTATAGAATACACATTATCTAAACAGTCAGACTTGTTTTGGAATTCGTCACCTAGCTATCCAAAAGAGTGATGAGACATATGAACCCAGTTGATGATTTGAATGAATCCAACCCCAAATGAAAACCTTAGAAATTCTGTCTCACAACTATCCTTAAATGTCGAAGTTGCTGATTTCAAACTATCAACACATGCCCTTTGGTAGCTGATTTGCTCATTTAGCTTGAGAATTTGGTTGGATGCAAAAAGTATCTGAAAATATTGCTATTAGAAATTGTTAGTGTGTGTAACCCGAATCCGGTTTTTTGATCCGACCCGAAGAGCTCGCGGTGCGACATTGAATAGGGAAATTTTCACGGCTTTGTGGTGGTAGCAGAGGGATTGGGCCGATTGGCCCGAGACCGTAGCCCACCACTGAGCCCACCGGAGGTGCGGGGGCGGAGCCCCCGTGGTATGGACCTTTCTAATTTTGCCTATATAAATATGATGTAATCTAGGGTTTCGGCTTTTAACCTCTTTTTTAGCCGCCGCACTTCTCCTCCTTTTGTACCAGATCTTCGCTATAGTGAATTTTTCGCCTCTGCCCGTGGTTTTTCCCCGTCTTGGGGTTTCCACGTAAATCTGTGTGGTCTTTGTTTGTGTTTTTCATTGTCTGTTCTTGATCAATCTTGTAACAAGTGGTATCAGAGCGATTTTCGATTTTTTTTGCTAATTGCAACAATGAAATACGACATTCCGCTTTTGGATCGCAACACCAGATTTTCGCTATGGCAGGTCAAGATGCGGGCTATTCTCGCGCAGATGGATTTGGATGACACGCTGCTGAGGTTTGATAAGATGCCCTCGTCTTGGACGTCGGAGGAAAAACATTGTAAGGATCGAAATGCCCTATTCATCTGTCGAATCAGATTTTACAGGATGTTTTGAAGGAGAAAACCGCCGCTGCTTTGTGGTTGAAGTTGGAGCAGTTGTGCGTGACGAAAAGTCTAACCAGCAAACTGCATCTGAAGCAGCGATTATATTCTCATAGTATGTCTGAAGGTACGTCTTTGGATGAACACTTAAGTATCTTTAAGGAGATTGTTTCTGATCTTGAGACATTGGAGGTTAAGTACGAAGAAGAAGATTTAGGATTGATTCTATTGTGTTCGCTGCCTTCTTCATATATGACTTTCAGAGATACTATTTTATATAGTCGTGATACTCTAATAATAGATGAAGTTTATGATGCTCTATTTCCAAGGAGAAGATGAAGCAGCTTGTAGCAGGATCTGAAGGTCAGGGAGAGGGTCTTATTGTTCGAGGAAGGTCACATGAGAGAAATTCAAAAGGTGAGGTGAGAGGCAGCTCGAAATCTAGCAACAGAGACAAGATTTGCAGGTACTGTAAGAAAAAGGGGCACATAAAATTTGAATGTTATAAGTTGCAGAATAAGAATAAAAGAGCTGCTGGCAATCAGAAAGAAAACCAACAGGAAAATTCTGGTGAAGTCGGTGTTGCTGAAGATAATCCCAGTGATGGATAGCTCCTAGTTGCTTCTGATGGTGACTCCAAACCTTGCGAGGATTGGATTCTTGATTCAGGTTGTACATTTCATATGTGTCCTAATTGGGACTGGTTTTCAACATATGAAACTGTCTCAAAAGGTGCAGTGTTGATGGGAAATAATGCATCTTGTAAGGTAGTTGGCATTAGGACTGTCAGAATTAAAATGTTTGATGGAATTGTCAGAACACTTAGTGAAGTGAGACACATTCCATATCTGAATAGGAATCTTATATCCTTGAGTACTCTTGATTCTAAAGGGTACAAGTACACTGGTGAAGGTGGAGTTCTGAAGGTTAGCAAAGGTGCACTTGTTGCATTGAAAGGGCAGAGAAGGTCTGCAAACTTATATGTCTTGCAGGGTTCTACAGTTACAGGTGATGCAGCAGTTACTACGCCGTGCTTGTCAGATGGTGAGGTTACTAGACTTTGGCATATGCGTCTTGGACATATGAGTGAGAATGGAATGGCTGAATTAAGCAGAAGAGGACTATTTGATGGTCAGAGCATCAGTAAATTGAAGTTCTGCGAGCATTGCGTTTTTGGGAAGCAGAAGAGAGTCAGATTCATGAAAGGCATCCACAATACTAAGGGTGTACTTGATTATATGCATTCTGATCTTTGGAGACCGTCTAGGGTGCCTTCTAAGGGAGGCGCTAATTATATGCTCACCATCATTGATGATTTTTTCAGAAAAGTTTGGGCGTTCTTCTTGAAGAAGAAAAGTGATGTGTTAGCTACATTTATAGAGTGGAAGACTATGATTGAGAAGCAAACAGGGAAGCAGATAAAATGTCTCAGCACTGATAATGTCTTGGAGTTTTGTTCTGATGAGTTTAATGTTTTATGCAAATAAGAAGGAATCATGAGACATCGTACAGTTCATCATACTCCGCAGCAAAACGGTGTGGCAGAGCGCATGAATAAGACATTGATGGAGAAAGTACGTTGTATGCTCTCTAATGCAGGTTTAGCTAAGTCTTTCTGGGCTGAAGCCGCTTCTTTAGCTTGCTTACTTGTTAATCGCTCTCCTTCAACAGCCATCGAAAAGAAGACTCTACAAGAGGTATGGTCCGGTACTCCGGCTAGTTATTCTGATTTGAAGGTTTTTGGTTGTCCTGCATATGCTCAGGTTAATAATGGGAAACTGGAACCTAGATCTATAAAGTGTCTTTATTGGCTATAAACCTGGTGTTAAGGGATATAAATTATGGTGTTCAGAAACTGGAAAAGTCTTAATCAGTAGGGATGTTATCTTTGATGAAACTGCTATGCTTTCTGATTCGTCTTCTAGAGATACTTGTGACAAAATCCCGCAGAAATCAAGCAAGCAGGTTGAGTTTGAGAGTCGGTCAGGACTTACGCCAAACTCTACATCTCAGTCCAATTCACATATGCAGGATGGTGCTGCTCCCTCATCACTACGAGTCGCATCACAGTATTCTGTTGCTAAAGACAGGCCTAGGAGAGATATAAGGCCTCCGCAGAGGTTTGGTGAGGCTGATTTGGTTGCTTATGCCTTAAATGTGGCCGAATGTATTGATTCTAGTGAAAAACTTTCTACCTACTCAGACGCAATTAATTGTAATGATTCTGGCAGATGGATGATTGTCATGCAAGAGGAGATGGAATCACTTCATAAAAATGTCACATGTGACTTAGTACGATTACCCAAGGGAAAGAAAGATGTTCGTTGCAAATGTGTGTTTAAAAGAAAGGAAGGAATATCAGAAGTTGAAGAAGCCAGATATAAAGCAAGAATAGTTGCAGAAGGCTGTAGCCAAGTTCCAGGCGTAGACTTCATAGACGTGTTTTCTCCAGTTGTAAAGTATAGTTTGATTCGAGCTTTGCTTGGTATTGTTGCCATGCATGATTTTGAGCTGAGCAGTTGGATGTGAATACAACTTTCTTGTATGAAGAGCTTGAAGAGAACATATACATGCAACAACCAGCGGGCTTTATAGTCTCAGGAAAGGAAGACTTTGTTTGCTTCTTGAGAAAGTCTCTTTATGGCCTTAAGCAATCGGCTAGGCAATGGTATAAGAGGTTTGATTCATTTATGACCACTCATGGGTTCAAAAGAAGCTGACAGTTGTGTCTATTTTAAGAAGAGTGTTGATGGGTCGTTTATTTACCTACTCTTATATGTTGATGATATGTTAATAGCAACCAAGGATAAAGAAGAGAGTAGAAGGGTCAAAGTGTAGCTTAGTAAGGAGTTTGAGACGAAAGATTTGGGAGCGGCAAAGAAGATACTTGGGATGTAGATTCTGAGAGATAAAAAAGCAGGAAAATTGTACCTTAGTCAGAAAGGTTATATTGAGAAAGTTCTCTGCACATTTAATATGCAGAAATCCAAACATGTTACTACTCCATCAGCAGCTCATTTCAGACTTTCATCTACTTTATCTGCACAATCAGATGAGGAGATTGATTATATGTCACGAGTTCCATATTCTAGTGCAGTGGGATCTCTCATGTATGCTATGGTGTGTTCCCGTCCAGATTTATCATATGCTGTCAGTGCAGTTAGTATGTACATGGAGAATCCTGGTAAAGAACATTGGAAAGCGGTCCAATAGATTTTCAGATACTTATGTGGCATTACTGATATTTGTTTGCTTTTCGGGAGAACTAGAGATGGAGTCATCGGTTATGTAGATTCTGATTTTGCTGGAGACCTTGATAAAAGGAGATCACTTACATGGTATGTTTTTACTGTTGGTGGTTGCGCTATCAGTTGGAAAGCTACTTTACAGACTACAGTTGCACTGTCAACTATAGCGGCTGAGTACATGGCTATTACAGAGGCTTGTAAAGAAGTTATTTGGTTGAAAGGACTATTCGGTGAACTTAGTGAAGATGTGCAGATTACAACAGTCTTTTGCGATAGTCAGCGTGCTATTTTCCTCACAAAGGATCAGACGTTTCATGAGAGAACAAAGCACATCGATGTGCGGTATCATTTTGTGCGTGAGATTATTGCTCGTGGTGATATTGTAGTGAGCAAAGATAGTCCACATGCCAATCCTGCTGATATGATGACCAAGTCACTCCCTATGGCCAAGTTTGAGCATTGCTTGGACTTGATAGGTGTTCGTTACTAAGTTAAGCCCTTGGGGGCTTTTGTGGAAGAGGTGGAGATCAGTATCATTGAAGATTGTGCGTATTATTCCTTGCATTGGAATTCGTGTCAAGGTGGAGATTGTTAGAGTGTGTGACCCGAATCCGGTTTTTTGACCCGACCTGAAGAGCTCGCGGCGCGACATTTAATGGGGAAATTTTCAGGGCTCTGTGGTGGTAGCGGAGGGATCGGGCCGAATTTAATGGACCTTTCTAATTTTGCCCATATAAATATGATGTAATATAGGGTTTCGGCTTTTAACCTCTTTTTTAGCCGCCACACTTCTCCTCCTTTTGTACCAGATCTTCGATATAGTGAATTTCTCTCCTCTGCCCGTGGTTTTTCCCCGTCTTGGGGTTTCCACGTAAATCTGTGTGTTCTTTGTTTGTGTTTTTTATTGTCTGTTCTTGATTAATCTCGTAACAGAAACACTGAAAATATAGAGCCTTTACCCGTACTTCAAAATAAAGTTACGAGCCAGTCTGAGAGATCCATACTCAACAACCCCATCACCGAAGATATTTAGGCAGTGGATCCCATAGATATGGATGCAGTAGGTTGCCTTTTAAAAAATAAAGATCACTGATCACATTAACAAGGTAGTTAGAACCCAGAGACTTTAATATCCAAGGAAACCATGTGTCATTTGAGTAGAAGCCTACGCTATTCAAATATGCATATAATAGATGCAAAGAATGTAAGTGAGACAGAAGGGAAAGACAACAAGAATGGCATCCTGAGATCTGCAAATCAATAGGGCAGATCAAACTGAAAGGAGGACAGGGAAACGATGGTTAGATGTTGATTTTGTATGGACTAGATTAGTCTTTCTAATTTTATTTTGATCATATGCTGGTTCATGAATGGTAAAGTCAAACATCCCGGAAGCATATAAACCATCATGTCTGCCATAGATTGTAATGCCTCCTTTGGAACTATTCATTCAGTGATGCAACCTGTCACTTCAGTTTTGGAATGGATGATATGATTGCGGAAGGATGGACTATCAGAAAGTCAAGATTCTAGTGGTTGGTTTAGTCTTCGTTTTTATAAACTTGTCAGTCTTGTCCAGTGGAATAGGAGGATGGGTCAACCGAGCGAAGCTACATCATCTGTAAAGTTCCTTTTCAATATAGCTACTCTGACGAGTGCGACTATAGCATGTTGATGCCTCTTTGTAGTGGCTAGGATTGCAGCTTCACGATATGGCATATCCAATGGCATGTCTCCCCCCAACCCACACGCACGCGCGCGCGCACACACACACACACACACACACACTCACAAATCTAAAAAGAGTCTGGGGTCCACTGACCCCAGCAATCAGAGAGGAGGGAGGGAGGGAGGGCATGGTCATTTTACAAACTGTTGATTGAAAACATAAATTTGATAATTTTAATCATATGATTGGGTTGAGAGAGAGAGAGAGAGAGAGAGAGAGAGAGAGAGAGAGAGAGAGAGAGAGAGAGAGAGGAAATCCTAATGTCTCAAAATTGCCATTTTACAAATTAACGGTTGAATGCATAAATTTGGTGATTTTAATCGTAAAATTTGGTTTAGAGCATGCACACCTATGCGAGAGGTCCGCTGACCCCAGCAATCAGAGAGAAGAGGGAGAGGGGGAGGGAGGGGGGAGGGAGGGAGGGAGGGAATGGTCATTTTACAAACTGTTGATTGAAAACATAATTTTGATAACATAAATTTGATGGTTTTAATCATATGATTGGGTTGAGAGAGAGAGAGAGAGAGAGAGATGAGATCCTCATGTCTCAAAATTGCCATTTTACAAATTAACGGTTGAATGCATAAATTTGGTGATTTTAATCGTAATATTTGGTTTAGAGCATGCACACCTATGCGCTTGTATAGGCATTAACGAATAACCACCAGCCCATATGGATCATAGCCCATATGGATCATGTTCTGTCTACTCTGGTACCATTTGTTGTTTGCCGATCAAGGACATCTGAGCAATAGTTTTACTCTTTCCTTAACCTACCTAGTTACATAGTTATTACGTCGGCCATTTATTCGAAAGATGCGGGTTAAACTAATTTTTGATTTCATTGAAACGGTTGTTGTGACAATATTATGACATTATAGTGACCTTATTTGGAGATGTTTAACCATGTGGTAACTGTTGTAAATTATGGTAGTGTATCTATTAATAGATTAGTAGCATAGACATACATAGCATTACATTTTGGTATAAGAACCGTTGAGTGTCCTTTCGCATTTGAATGTCTCTTTTAAGTTTTTTAGCAACATGTAAGTGCTAGAACATATTTATAATCACTTTAAAGTAAAATTACATTTATAACTTTAGAAATTAGAGTTTGCCTAGAAGGTGTGATCTCTTATGGGTTAACAATAATGCGTACCATTTTGTTTAAGTTTATGCCAGATTTGGCACTTACTAGTGCATGAGATATACAGAAGGAAACTTGAAAGAAAAAAAATAGTAGAAATGTTTTTATAAAGGAAAAATATATATATAAGAGGATACATAGATAACTTGAAGGTTTACTAAAAAGATGATACAATTGAAGACTTGCACAACCCATGTTAAGATTCACCAACTTAAAGAGAACTTACTCTTGACTTGGAAGCAATAAGCCATAAATCACTTCTTCTCTACAACTGTGACTAAACACAATAACCTCCCTTTTAAATAATAGCTCTCATCTAGTAATTATTTTAACATTAAAACATGTGAATAATCATTCAAATAGAAACATAATTTAGCATGCATAGCAATAATATTATTGCCTTTATGTTCTCTTTATTTATTTTAGGCATGCGGGCTGTTATTCAAATTATATTATTATATCCTTCATCATTCTTTCGCTTTTAAAAGAAGCTCGTTTGAAAATTCGAAACATTGAACTGCCCCCTATGCAAATGTGACATTTGAAATCTTCAAATATTCAATATAAAACGAAACCCGTTCAGATATCATTTTGATGTAGTAAAATACATAGAGTAAATTATATAAAAACTCAAATGAAAACAAATAAAAACAAATGAAAACAATGGCTAGAATATGTTTTCATTAAAATAATAATGGGTTTTTTATATTCATCCCTTAAATATTTCGTATTTTGATATTAGTCTCTTAAATATGAGTATTTGCTTGTAAGTCTCTTCAATACATATACTAAACCTTAATAGTCCTTGTCTCTATTCTAACTTAACACAATTTCATTTCAGCTCTATTTAAAGATGCACTGGAAGGAACTATTAATAGTCCTTGTCTCTATTCTAACTTAACACAATTTCATTTCAGCTCTATTTAAAGATGCACTGGAAGGAACTATTAATGGTATTTGATGGACTTATAAGCAAATACTCAGATTTAAGGGACAAATATCAAAATACTCATGATTTAAGGGACCAATAGGCGAAAAACCCAATAATAATATAAAGGAGATACACTATAACTAAAAAGAGAGATAAATTGAGAATAGACTCAATTTAAAAAGCAGATACTCACTCAAGCCTTGTTGGGACTCGTTATTCAAGCGATGACTTACACTCATATTGTAAAAAATGGTCACCAATTACATAATTATCTTTAAAATTACGTCTAAACATAATAATATTTCATTTAAACTATATATCTCATCTAGCCATTATTTTTACATTACAAATTTTGGAACTAATTATTCAAATAAAATACCTAATTTAATTCATATGGAATAATACTATTTCCTTTTATATTCCCTTAATTTTTGTTAGCATATTGGTTTTTGTTCAAATTAAATTACTCTTTCTTTTATTACTTGGAGATGTTCAGTTAGTATAGCTATTAACTATGTAATAACTGTTGTAAATTATCTGTATCAATTACTAGATTAATAAATTAGTTGCATAAACATGCATAGCATTGCATTAGAATCATTGTATGTCATTTTGCTCTTGTGTCTTTTCTGAGGTTTTAACATGTTTATTAAGTGCTAGCACATATTTATAATTACTAGGAAGTTACTTGCCTTTGTAACTTTAGAAATCAGAGTTTGCATGGAAAGGTATCGTCTGAAACACTAGGGCTTCGGCCGTTTCGTTTAGCAACCGAGATTGAAATGACTAGTGTTTTTTGGTTTCAGTCGGAACCCTAGGGGTTTGGCTTGAAAACAATGACGAAGATCAACTAGACGAAGAAGAGGCGAAACAGGCAAAAATTGCAGACAAAAGAAAAAAAGGAAAGAAGATTAGGAATTGAACTCATCGTATTGATGAACTCCCATCCCGTTATCTGACCGCCTCGTCGCCTCGACAAACACTTCTCTTGGCTCGCCGCCCCGCCTTGACGATTTACCGTGAGATAGTGAAAGAGAGCAAAGAGAGAAAGAGAGCCAAGTCTTTGCTGAAAGGGAGATGACTGTTGATTTTTTGTGATGGCAAACTTGTACATAGAGGTATGTACGTAGAGTAAAACGGTGGGTGCGCAAAACAACTTCCGGTTAATTTTTTGTGGCAAACTTGTAAATAAGTGGTATGTTCGCAGAGAAAATGGTGGGTGAGCAAAGCAACTCCTCGGCTGATTTGTTTTGTAATGGCAAACTTGTATATATATATACAAATTTATAAATACATATCAGTAATACAAATTTGATAAGTATTTGATAATATAAGTTTAATACTTTAGTTTTTAAGTATTTGATAGATTTTCAAGCATTTAAAACTACCAATACGGACAAAACGAAAATCACTTTCGAAACCATCGAAACGGACGAAACCGATACCGAAACATAAACTTTTAGGAGACCGAAACCGCGACCTCAAACCTTGATCTCTACTATGTTAACAATAATACTTGTCAATTTGTTCTTATTTGTGCAAAATTTGCTATTTTAAGGCATGTTACACGTTGTCATTAGTGAGAATGCTAGTTTGAGTGTGGCATTTAGATTACCAATGTTTTAAAACAGGCTAAAAGTTTGATTAGGCAGGGTTAGCCTTATGCTGTTTCAACTTGGCTTCAGGCGCTCAAGCTCGGTGCTGGGCCCAAAGGAAAAATGTAGCCATCTTTATTGTGTCTTGCTAGTAATTTGTGTTGTGACACTCTTTGGCAATTGCCCAACTCTTCCTGCTACCATTGCTCCATACTGAGTGAGATAAAGAAGGGGTTAGCGCTCATGCTACCGTTGCTCCATACTGAGTGAGATAAAGGAGGGGTTAGCGCTCATGCCACAACCCCATTTTAAAGAACATAGTTAGATGAGATGAGACAAGCTTCTTTATCTCTCTCCTTTATGTTGTGTGTTTGTGTATGAATCGAATGTGACGACACATGGAACTGCGGCAGTGGCCAGAGGTGCGACAAAATACAGATTGTCTATAAGAGGCTTCGAGAAGTGACATGGATGGATCAATTAATAAAATGCCATTCAATTTTTCCTACTATTTTTATTTCTCAATTATGTAGGCCAATTAAATGGCTAAACTCTATGTCTGGCACCTAGGCCCATCCATTGATTTCACAATGTTAACTACCTTGTCAGAACTAACCGTTTAAACAAAGTGTTGGCTTAAAAGCAAAATGAACTCTTAGTATACTGACAAATTAAATTAAATTGCAACGAAATACACCATATACCAATGTGTCTAACTACATATGTGATTTTGATATTATAGATTTGAATAAGATGGGAATTTATGTAAAAAATCACATTCAGCGGGTTTTCAATGCCATCATATGCCAAAAATGTAAAACAAATCATGTTGGTTTTGAACTATGTTGTGTTGGGATCTGATACCAACTGTTGAGCTCTTGTCCCTACGTGATATGCTTATCAAGTAGACAATTGATCAGTGGAATTTCCAAGAATCGTTGAACCAATGAAAAAAATTAATTACTTTCACAAACGTGTAACACAAGCAATACATGAAAGTAAATTTAAAACAAAAGAAAAAACACACACATGACACTAAGATTCATGCTCGTTCAACCTAATTCTTAGTGTATATTCAGTTGGATAGATCACTAACTTTTCAATAAACTTGGATTACATAGTAAGATATTTGGTTCAAGGGAAAACCCAAGTCCACTAAGAATTTAGAGAAGAAAATAACGGAAAAAACTTTTTTAAGCTACAACACTCTCTTAATTGTCTCAGTTTGCCGTATGTATTTCTACATGTAACCGTAAACTTCTACAAAAAATCACACGAAAATCTAGCTAAATAATGGTTTAAATACCCTTTAGAAGCCCTACTAGGTCTCATGAACAATGTTGAATCTGACTCTTATTTGGATCATGCGCCTGTCGCGTGCCCACATCCGCTGCCGTTTCGAACATGGAGTGCTGATGGTTGTTCGATCTATGCGGATCAGATGAACACTAACCACACATCATTACCGCATCCGATCACGTCTCGGGCATAGTCGCTTCTCCTCCCGTCGTGTGGACTACGTAGCGCATACTTCACACATTATGATGCACACATGTGAACCACATTTGCAGGTCATGGGCTGTGTGCTGCGCTGTACGACTTAAAAATGTGAAAAAAATACATGGGGCTGGGTAGCACCATTCATCCATTTCGGTTGCAAAGGCCCATATTGTGTTTAAAAAATCATTTTTTGGTTTCAAATTTTTTTTAAAAATTTCTAATAGATTAATCTTAGATACTTTTAGGTATTTTGTATCACATTTTTAAGACTCCGCGTTAAGACTAACACAACTCAAAAATGGAGCCAAACCATATTTTCAAATTCTCTGGCATCAAAATAAATCAACTCATAGGACGATCATGGTACTTGTCTAGTAAGCTTCACATTAAGCATCGTCAACAATCTAAGTGTACAACGAACCTCCTTGCAAAGATGAAACTCCAAATTCGATGCATCTTTTGAATCTATAATCTAAAGCAAACCCATAACACAAGTAATACATGAAAGTAAATTTAAAACAAAAACACACACACATAACATCAAGATTTATGCTCGTTCAACTTAATTCCCAGTGTATATTCAGTTAGAGAGATCACTGATGTTTCAATAAGCTTGGATTACATAGTATGATACTCGGTTCAATGGAAAAACCAAGTCCACTAAGAATTTAGAGAAGAAAATAATGAAGAGAACTTTTTAAGCTCGCAAACAACACTCTCTTAGCTGTCTTAGTTTGTCGTATGTTACCGTAAACTTCTACAAAAATCACAAGAAAATCTAGGTTAAACAATTGTTTAAATACCCTTTAGAAGCACTACTAAGTCTCATGCACAGTGTCGAATCCGACTCATATTCGGATTCTATGCCTGTCGCGTGCCCACATTCGTTGTCGTTTCGAACCTGGAGTGCTACTGGTCGTTCGGTCTAAGCGGATCGGCTGAACACTAGACACGTATCATTACCACGTTCGATTATGCCTCGGGCGCACTCTCTTCTCCGCCCGTCGTGTGGACTGCGTAGCGTGCACGTGACGAATTACGTTGCATGCACGTGAACCACACATGCGGGTCATGGGATGTGTGATGCACGGTATGAGGGAAAAATATGAAAAAAAACATGGGCTCTACAGCACCGTTCATCCGTTTGGGCTGCAAAACCCATCTTCTGGTCTTTAAAAAATCAATGTTTTTTGTTGCAAAAAATTCCATAAAATTCCGATAAATCTTAAATTAATCTTGGATAGTTTTAGGTATTGTGTATCACATTTTAAGACTCTACTTTAAGACAAACACAACTAAAAAACGGAGCAAAACCATATTTCCAAATTTTGTGGCATCAAAATAAATCACCTCATAGGGAGATTAGGTACTTGGCTAGTAAGCTTCACATTAAGCATCGTCAACAAACCAATTGTACAATGAACCCCCATGCACAGATGATCCTCTAAATTCGATGCCTCTTTTGAATCTATAATTTGAAACAACCCTGTAGTGTCTGTCCATGCCACCTTGTGGCACCTTAGCATCTTTTTAAGAATAATAAGTTTGAATCTTGTTCAAACTTTATCACCGACCTGTGTATCGTCAAATTCTTATTCTCATGAGTTTTCTTAGGATGCGCTATCATATAGACATGTTCTTTATCACACCTTTATCATGAGTTTGTCTAAACTCAATGCATCCATTGTAAACTTATTAGCCGTATGATCTCTATAATGCATGCAATGCATAAGCTAAATTCATGTAGTGCTCACAGCGAGCTAGAGGCTTCATGGTATGACATACTTTGCTAGTAATCGAGTCATCCATGATAGCTCTAAGATCTCCATCTCGATTAGAACTCCTACTACCTCCTTCGCTATCGATGCATGTAGTAGTATCCTCATGTGGATTCCCCCTATCAACCATTACTCTTTTGCTAACGCCTATGTTGATCCTGCAATTTGGAATAAGTACATTCACCTCGTTTGGTATTTTTTATCTCTACTTGTTATGATACTTTTTGAAACCTTTTCTTGCATCATTGATGACTCAATAAATGTCACACGTCGACTAATTAAGATCTTATTTTCATCTGGACTTCAAATTCTGTAACTCTCGATACCATTCAGGTAACCTAACATGAAACACTTCTTTCCCTCGGCGCCCAACTTATCACCTTTCTCATGAACATAAACTAAACATCCATACACTTAAAGATGGCCTTACTCCACTGGCTTCCATGTCTAAACCAGCCTTTAGAATTTTCTCGTCGATTTTTTATGATAGAATTCTATTCCCCAAGTAAGCTAGGTCGATATAGATTCAGCCTAAAATTTCGTCGAAAATCTTGATATAAATATGAGACACCTCATCTTCTTTAGAAGTGTCTTATTCATCATCTCCGTAACTCCATTCGACTACAAATCTTCTGGTGGTGTTGTGATACATTTTTCCTTCATAATCCACATAGAATTTATTAAAACTAAGTAGAGGTAAATTTGTCACTATTGTCAGATCTCAGTGTCTTCAGTTTCTTTCCTATTTGATTCCTCACAAGGATCTTCCTGCCTTAAAATTCTCAAACCCCTCTAACTTTTCTGCATCACGTATACCCATCTTTTCCTAAATAAATTATCGATAATTGATATGAAATTACAAGCTTCTACTTAGAGAGTGAAATGGTACAAAATCTTTGATGTGAACATACTCAAGAAATCCTCTTATGTCATGCTTTCCCTCACCGAAACTAACCTTTATCTGATTGGCATAAACACATACTTGCAAAACTCTAGTTCCTTGAAGTTCACCCATTTGATCAAACCATGCTTACTCAAAGTTTCCAAGCTCTTCTCCATATGTCTAAGTCTGAGGTGCCATAGACTGGTCGAATCAATCTTCTGTGACTCTTAACTCCAATGCTGAAATTTCTTATGATCGTTGACCCCTTTACCTGATATAAGTCACTGACCTTTCAACTCTCATCATCACTATGGATCTCTTTGATATCTTCAGAACTTCCTTCTCTATCGTAACGTTGCAACCTATGAAATCTAATACCCCCAAAGAAAACACCGACTTCCTTAGCTTTGAGACGTGCCATACAAAATGTGTGTGTTTAACATATCATCAAACATCTTGATTTTCATCGAACTAACTCCAACAGCTTTGCATGTATTATTGTTACCTATAAAGACCGATGCATACTCCTTCCTCTAGTAGGTATAATAACACTCCATATTTGATGTCATGTGAAACGATGCCCCCAAATTCATGACCCATGCATAATTCTCAATATCTAACGAGCACGCTATAAGCACATTGTTAGCTAGGCTTTTTACTCTTAATCTCCTCTCTCTAAACTACAACTGACAAATATACTGGTGCATCCTCATTATCTATGTTCATCCTCTTTTAGTCAGGTTCTTTTGCAATATATGGATTTCTTACAAATATAAGACGATGTGCATCTAGTTCTCGATCTCGATCTCATGTTGCCGCCTCTTGTATTGCTTTAACCCAAAGCAATTAGGCCATGGCTGGCTAATTTTTTTTCTTTTAAATCAACTTCTGATATTTGATCTCTCAACTCCTCGCTATAGAGCACTACTTTCACATACTTGAGACCCGAAATATCTCGACTATAAATGGTGTTGATGTACATCTTGTATCGCTCTGATAACGACATGAGCTAGGTCATTGCCTCGTGTTCTGCATTTACAATCAATCCAATACTCCTAATCTTCATCACTAAGCCATTGAATGTAAACAGACGATCCTTTAATAAGGGGCATATCTTGCATCTTGAATGTAAGAAAGTTTTCATCAAGATCAGTATGTTGGTGAGTGCTTTTTCCAGATACACATCCTTCAACTTCTCTTATAGTTCGTCGACCGAAGTCTCCTTTGATACGTGATAAATTACCACGTCTGATTGTTTAAGTTGTATGCTTTGCCATAACTGAATCTGTTGTCTCTATCTTCTCTTGCTCCAAGATATCTGTCGGTAAACTATATATGTTATACACCACCTTGTGAGCACAATCTTTCCTTTAAATTGCCATCATCTTGTACTGTCATATCTCAAAAAATTTATTACAATGGAACTTCTTAATTTTTTTATTGCTTTTCACTAACCGTCGCATACAAACCATTCATACACCAGCTCGAACCAATTACTCCTCTGGTCGCACCGCTCTTTGTAGAAGAACTCTATGTCATTCTTTGGACTTGATTCATGAAAATTGCTCCGATGCAAATTGTTGGGGTCTCTTACCAACTGTGGGACTCCTATACGCACTTGATATGTTTATCAAGTAGACAATCTTCTTGTGAAATTCGCAAGAATCATTGAACCAACGAACAAAGCTAATGACTTTCTCTACAAAACCTGCAACAGAAGCAATATATGAAAGGAACCACAAATCAAAACAAAAACACACTTGGTACCAAAATATACTAGTTTTACCCAATTCATGGTATACGTCCAGAAGAGATCAATAATGCTTTAGTAAACTAAAATTACAAATTATGACACTTCGTTTAAGAGAAAAAGCTAAGCCCGTTAAGAATTTAGTGAAGAAAACAATGGAGAAATTTTTTTGGCTCTTAAACAATTTTCTCTTGACTATCACAGTTTACAGTATGTGTTTCTACATGAACCCGTAAATTTTTACAAAAAATCATACCAAAATCTAGGCTAAATAGTGTTTAACTATCCTTTGAAACCCTAACGGCTCTGATGAATATTACTAGATCCGACTCCTATTCAAATTTAATGCCCGCCGCGTGTCTGCATTTGCTGCTGTTTTGAACCTGAAATGCTGTTGGCCGTTCAATCTGAGCGGGATCGGATGAACACTCGTCGTGCGTCGCAACCGCATCCGATCGCACCATGGGCGTGATCACTTCTTTGCTCACTGCATGGCCCACACTGCCAGCATATCACTTAGTGCGCGTATGCATGTGTCGCATGCATGCAGGCGGTGCGTAACATTCGTCGCATGCCTCGCACGCACGCGAGGTGTCGGTTGCACTGTGGTTGAAAACGTGAAAAAATGCACATAGACCACTGTTCATCTGAATAGGTTGCGAAAAATCCAGTTTCTAAGGTTCAAAAATCAGTGTTTTGGGCTCCCAAAAAAACATTAAAAATCCTATATTAATCTTAGGTAATTTTGGGTATTTTGTAATACATTTTTCAACATGTTGCACTGCCACGAACACAACAGAACGATACTAAAGCAAATACACAACACATCGATACTTAAGCAAATGTTAGAAAGGATGCGCTCAAAATCGAAGTGTTGTTTCGGATGTCTGACATACATGTCTGATGCAACACAACTTTATGGTTGAAATGCCCGTGCTAACCTAGGGGTCAAAATGTTGCTAAAAATTCCGCTTACAAACATTCAATAAGCGATACAAAGAAGCAATGCAAAAAAGGGATCTCATATGTGATAGGCGATGGTTTAATGGTTAAACATGATTGGACGCAAAACTCCGGGAAAGGTCTCCCCTTGTGAATCATACGAATTCCAAACATTTTACCCAAAAAATCCATCAAGTAAATGTGTTTTTGCAATCCAAATTGGGCAAATAAGTTGCATCCAAATGACTGCCCTCAGATCAGCTGAATTTGGTGACTATATCTTTATATTTGAGAATGCAGGTCAAATCCTATTTGATTTGCCCTTTTTAGCAAAATGACTAGACTAGCAACATTTATCAAGTAAAAATAACAGAAATTGATAGATTTATCTTTGGTTGCTCATTTCTTCTGGTCAGCTAATGTCATTTTTATGTTCATCGCATACTCCACATTCTAGTGTAGTTTAAGTGCATTAATAAACTTGCGGTCACAAGAACGTATACTTGATGTATTAGTTGGTGGATTCAGTTCTTGAAAACCCTAATGTTGATCTTGAACTCTGCAGCACATGTAACATATTATCTGGCTTACAATTTTCCCAGATGCTATTGAAAATAATTCATTATAAGAATTCCGGAGTCATCAGACTTTTATTGACTTTCTGCCCTAAAGGTGACAGCTAGACTTGTATTTTTCTCTGAGCCTCTTGATATAGAGTTTAGGACTGGATACTCTAATTGAGTTTAGGACTGGATACTCTAATTTCAAGAAGACTTACATTTACATGCATCTTATTTTGTACTAATTCTATTATGCATACTGCACTTCTAGAGTAATCATTTGGTTATACATATGGGGATATATCACTAAAGCTGAAACATATATATCTATTCGCTGACACCATTAATCTACCATCTGTAATAATCTATTCCTTAAATCGATCCATTTACCATCTATTACCGTTTAGCACCACCAACCGTTTGTATATTCCATTCATTAAATCAATCTGTTTATGCACATTCATCAGCAGCCACTTATGTATCAGCCGCCAAGAAAGAAAGGATACCACACAAAAAATTAGCTATCGTTCTTCATTTTCCATTAAACCCTTCTCTGTGAGATCGCGAGCTTGCATATGCGCATACAGAAAAGACGTGTGAAAAGTAACAAGTACAACATAATTTGAATCATCCATAGATACCTTTCTTTTATAAGATATGGTCACAGTGGTACATATCTAGCAAGTATCTAGCATTGCAAATTAACTTGATTAGTATCTGCATTAACAGAATCTAAGTCTTTTCTTTACACTTCCCTACAGTTACAGGGAAGGTGTCGACAAAGGTTGATGTGTATGCATTTGGCGTGATCTTGATGGAGCTGATTACTGGGAGGAAGGTGATTGACGAGTCTATGGGAGAGGAAGACAGCCATCTGGTGATGGCCTTCCGAAGATATATCCTTAACAAGGAAAAGTTCATGAGCATTGTTGATGCTTCTCTTGACCTCGACGCAAAAGCATATGAAAGTGTTTTGCGAGTATCAGAGCTTGCCTGCCACTGCACTGCCCGCGAGCCTAATCAAAGGCCTACTATGGGGTATGCGGTCCAGGTGTTAAGCCCCTTGGTAGACCAGTGGGTACCCAGCAGCAGCTCCCATTATGAAGAAGATTCAAGCATGAGTCTCACCCAGGAGCTTTCAAAATGGCAGTCTGACGCTGATACAAGCACATTCTCTACCTTCAGGTGAAGTTCAAGCACAAATCATGATTAGAAGCTTCAATCGCGGCGAGCCTGGCAAAAATCATTTATTTGTGTAAAGTTATGGCATATGGAGACAACAAAGGACTATTAGGAGGAAATCATCAAATCTTTCTGTTCTGGGATATATGTTTTTGGCTCAGGTGACAAGGAAGAGTGCTTGTGCGATGGATGCCTGTGATTCCGTAATGGTGCCTCAACAGAAATATTCATTTGAGAGGTCAAATGTGGGAGAGGGAGAGAGAAGACAGGCCTCTGTACTTCAACTGACTTTCATTCTATTTGTATTGACGTATCTTAATCGTCTGCTGTTCTAATGGTAACTAATGACTTGCATTCTATTGTATTGTTCCTGCCATCCTGTTGCCTTGGTTCGTTCTTGTGAGAGTTGGGGAGAGGGAGAGAGAAGACGCAATCATCTTGATCAATCGTCCCGTGGAATTTCATCCACAACGTGTAATATGTATGCAAGAGAACGCGAAATAAGATAATAATACGCACCTACGGTTTCAGCTAACACTTGGTGTATATCCAGTTGGGGAGATCACTAATACTTCAATATTGTTAGATTATAATGTATGTCATTTGGTTGAAGGAAATTAACTAATTAAGCTATTTTGTGGATGAACCACTTCGTCCATCATCTCTATAATTCAAAATGGTTGTTTATGAAAAATTATGTGATTTAGACATTTTTGACCATTGATCAAATGGCATCATTTGTTCTATTGTTAAAAAAATCGTTCATTTTGTAACCACATGACGCATGGCTAAAACAAATTAAAAGTGCATGATTTTTTGTGTTGACGGGTAAATCTTTCACACAGTAAAGTGGTGCCGACGAGTACGCCGTGGCTTGCGTGACGCTTCGTCAGCATGGAGTGGGACCTGCGAAGAGGTGATCCCGGGTCTGGGAGAGCCAAGTTTGAGCTATTAGGTTGAAGCTCGACCTAACTCTGCGCTATATTCGTAGATCAGCAACTACTAGTGCATGAGATATATGGGGCTTGGGGCGGCTAGGTCCGACCTATAGGGAGGTCGTCCGATCACCGTCACGCGGAGCTATGGAGGAAGAAATATCATGGGGAAGAGTATTGAATATGGTGATACCTCAATGTAGGGTCTTCCTCCATCTCTCCATAGTCTCCTGGAGTTTTTATATCTCCTGCTTGCATTCCAACCTCCAAGCTAGCCTTGAAGTAGAACTTGAGGGAGCAAGTGTATTGTGTGTTGAAATCTCTAGAAAAGCCCTTTCTCTTGTCACCACCAATTGCCTAGAGGATATCACTTTGATTCTAGGTTGGAGAGCAAGAGAAATTGAGATTGGAATTCTTGGGCTTTTGAATTTAAGAGCTTTGAAAAACTTGAAGTTGAAAGCTAGGGTTTTCAAGAGATGATCAAGAAGATGAGTAACCCTTTAATGGAACAGTATAAGCTCTCTTTATAGGTTCCCCAAAACCCCCAAATAGAATCCCCAAAAACCCCTTTGAAATCCGTGGAGAAAAAGCCAACGGATAGAATTTACACAGTCGGCAGTCGACTGGTAAAGAAAACACAATCGACTGCTGCACTGTTTCAGAGGGTATATGAGAATTCAAACGGTAACTTACCACGTAGGACAGTCGACTGACGAAGAAAAGACAGGCACCTGTAAACCTAACATGCGACTGTAAATCCTTTTACAGACGACTGGCCGCAACATGGATAAGCTGAGAAAACTCAAAAAGTTTTGTGAAGACACAACAGGCGACTGATGTGAAACACACATGCGCCTATGCCATGGACAGACGACTGTGAAACCAACATCAGTCGACTGTCACTAATACTTGAAACTTTCCAAAGAGCAGAGTCTGCAGAGGAATCATAGACATGCGACTGTTGAAGCATTGCCAGTCGACTGTGCCTTGGACATGCGACTGTCAATCCAACATCAGTCGACCGGCCAAATGGAAAAGAAAGTGACCTTTGGGTAGGAAAGAGACAGACGACTGATTAACAAATCACAGGCGCATGTAGCTTGGACATGCTCCTGTCTTTTGAATAGCAGTCGCCTGAATGGAGTTAATGCTAAAAGGCCCAAAAATCAATTGATAAAGTATGTGCATAACACATGACTGTAGAACAAACCACAGTCGACTGTTTTGAGACATGTACCTGTAAATCGTATAGCAGTCGCCTGTTGAAATCCCAAAATGCACATGCTTGAGAAATGTGAATTGGAGTCCAAGGAAATGTGATCTAATGATTTCCTAGGACAGAAATGAAGATGTGTGTGCTCCAACATAGTTCTACTTCTAAGCTACATACTAGAAGAGAATAAAAAGATTACATTTTGTAGAAGCCTCTCTTCTATCCAAAGTATGAGCTTGAAGTCTTCTAGGAGCTTCAATAAACATCTTAATCATCCAATCCACTTTTATGCTTTGATTGATCTTTGAGTGACATCCATTGCTAATTGATCTTCATGATATGCTTAGGCAATGGATTAACTGTAAATAGGGGATTACTCACAAGTATTTATAGTTGCCCATCATTAACACCTAGTAGGGAGAAGTCCAATACTCAATATTCTCCTCCTTTTTGATGATGACAAACAAACATAAACAAAAAGATGAATAATTGTGATTAATGAAAACTTACGCTCCCTACATAGATGCCAATCAAGTTAGTCAATGTATATAATGGAATCTATAGATCAATTGAAGCGAGCATGTAAGATATGTATGAATGAAATGATTTTATTTCTTGAAATCTAGGATTTTATAATCCAAGTTCATTATATCTTACTTTCCCTGAATCTAAGGCAACTTCAATCTTAGATTCAAGTTTAGAATTTACTTAGCACAAAATTATGATATGTTTATTTCTCTCCCCCTATAGCATTATCCAAAAAGTGGGAGTAGAATAACAACAACAATGGTGCTAAATAAGTACTAAAACAATCATGAGAGTCTAAAGATAGGATATATATCTAATGTGATGCCAAAATATTATCGGAAAAAAATCGCGAAGGTGCATCTCATTGATATATATACCAAAAACTCACAAACACAAGAAATCTTAGTTGACTAAAGGAACGAGAATCCAATATCAACATTTCAAAAATGAGAAAAACGTCTCACATCACATCATAAATATAATAGAGCATACAAAGAGAGACAATTTCACAATGTTCACACAATCAACATAAAAATGAGACACTGTGTGAAGCAGCATATGATAAAGTAAAAGCATTGTCATATATATATATATATATATATATATATATATATATATATATATATATATATATATATATATATATATATATATATATATATATATATATATATATGAGGAGGGATCAAATGACCCCCAAAAATAACCCCCTAAAATGACCCCCTATCAAAAATCCTATGCCCCCAATTTTTTCGGAAGATCCGAACCGTTCATCTTGATCTCCACCCTCTAACTACCTTACCCACCAATTTTCAACCCGATCCCATGTGTTTTGCCCGTTCATCAACCATTCACAAAAGTTCTATTCATGCGAAACCGTTAAATTTGGGTCGGATGGATGAAGGGGCAAAACACATGGGATCGGGTTGAAAATTGGTGGGTAAGGTATTTAGAGGGTGGAGATCAAGATGAACTGTTCGGATCTTCCGAAAAAATGGGGGGCATAGGATTTTTGATAGGGGGTCATTTTAGGGGGTTATTTTAGGGGGTCATTTGATCCCTCCTATATATATATATATATATATATATATATATATATATATATATATATATATATATATATATATATATATATATATATATACTAGTCATAACCCGTGTCCGCGGACACGGTTCATTTTAGAGTTTCACCCACGAAATCTTTGTTCCCAAACATTATTTGCACAGTCAAATTTGTGCGAAACAATAAATTCGGCATAGAACAATAAATTCGGTGAGGCCGCCCTTGAGTCGGAACAACAAATTATCGTAAAAAAATTTAGCGGGCGCCGGCGCCTTCGGCGCCGGCTTCCTTATTTTTATCTTACCATGCGTCCTGTAGTTTCTTCTATATGCTTTTTTTTATTTTTTTCGTTGGTTTTTGAGTGGTGGGTCTGTTTTTTTTGTTGTTGCTTGCATGCGTTATTGCTACCAGTGGAGTTTCCTTTTGGAAAAAAATTATTGTTTTGGATATGTTGTTCTTGTGACATTGGTGCAACTGAGTTCATGCATTTGTTTTTGTATGCATTTAATCGGGAAAATTCTATTCCAGTGGGAGAGAAAAATTTAACATAAATAAAATGTAAGATTAAAAAAGATTACTTATATACACACACCACAGAACCATGAATAAGATACACTATGAAGATTTTTTCTATACATACGTACAAAAAACCAAATCCTCTTTGATGCAATGTTTGGACTGTTGGACTTTCCATTACACGTTTTCTCCCAACACATTTCCCAAGCACAGATTAAAGCATTTCAAACTTTTAGACTTCCTCTTGCACGTTTTCACATGAAAATTTAAGAATTTTCCCTCCAAAATCTTCTCAAAATCTCATCTCAGTCGTTCATTTCCCAAGATTTAATCTCAGCCGTCTTTTATCTTGTCCTAGTCAGAGCCCTAGGATTCAAAAACCTTTGTGTTTTAATATATATATATATATATATATATATAGGTTGACTAGGATCCATTCGGATGGATCAAACATGCAGATCCATCCAAGTGGAATTTAAAGTTAGACAATGTAAGTAGAAAATCCAACCGTTGGATGTCATCTAACATGTCTAAACTACCTCCAAACAAAATTTCAACTAATTTGGGCATGTTTTGCCCATGCATCAAGTGGTTACAAAATTAGCCGATTTTATAACTATTCAAAAACATCGATTTTGTAACCACTTGATGCATGGGCAAAACATGTCCAAATTAGTTGAAATTTTGTTTGGAGCTAGTTTAAACATGTTAGATGACATCCAACGGTCGGATTTTCTACTTACATTGTCTAACTTTAAATTCCACTTGGATGGATCCGCATGTTTGATCCATCCGAATGGATCCTAGTCAACCTATATATATATAATCAAAAGATACAAGGAGTGCCAAATACAACATCAACTCCATGTACATCAAAAGTATGATCATCATACATACAACATCATCCATCAGTACAAAAAGAGATTAAAATAAAAAAACAGACACTCAAACTCTCAACCCTAACAAGGTAAATCTAGGCCTAAGGGCGAGTAGTCTCTACGAAGTATCAATCCAAATCAGCAGCTGAGGAGTGTACGGGAGTAGCCAACTCAACTCGAAACTCCTGGGCCTTTGGATCATCTGAAGTATCCTCGTGAAGATGAACATCAGTGACAGTAGTGGAGTCATCCTGAGGAGTCAGAGAAACAACTGGCTCAGGAGCAGTGCCAACGGGACACTAAGAAAGCTCAGTAATGACAGGAGGAGGAGGCTGAGAAGGCTGAGGAGATGGTACAAAAGATCTGAGATGATCATGGAAAGGAATGCCCTGATGCTGGAACAACAGATGAAACAACTCATAGTTACCAGACACCTTCTCGTCCAACAGATCACGAGAGGGTGCAGCAGAGGAAGAGGGCCGATCAGATGGTGGAACGGTGGATGAGGACGGAGCTGAAGAAAACTGCAACTTCTTTGATTCCGTCTGCAGAGCCGAAGAGGACTTCGACTTAGCAGAAGCATCAAGAAGAGGGCCAAGGGGCATGTGCTCATATATAGTCAGATCGATCCCGAAAAGACGAAAGACTAAAGTCGGGAGTCCTCCATATGGAATGTGAGAGGAAGCAATAGTGAACTCAATCTTGTCCATCCGATCAAGGAGGACTCCGGCCCAGTTCACAGACATACCAGAGAAAATGGCATACATGTTGCGGAGGATCTCCAGAGAAGGCTGATCAGAGGAGCCATATTTCGACAGGACTTCACCACTAGGTGAACAGCCCAACCTCTAGCAGAAAACATGGAAGCCCTGATGCCAGAAGAGAGATATGAAGGGATCACAGAAAACATGTCCTGAAGGAAAGTTTGATCAAGATCTGCAACGTCTGAGAGTGAGATATTAGCTGGTAAGTAGTCAGTGGAAGGAATCCTAAGAATGGTTCCTAGGAGAGTATGGTCAAGCTTGATATAGGTCCCCTGAACAACTGTGTCAATCACACACGTGTCAGCTTATTCACCGCGAATGCGGTTGGTATAAAATAGCTTGACAAGGAATGAATATGCATGAGGGCAGTCGACATGATAGAAATGAAACAGATCACCTAAATGGGTCGACGTAAGAGTCTCGAAAAGTCTCTCAGCGGTGAAGGCCTGCAATACAATGAATCGCTCACGAAGGAGCTTGATCCCAAGCATAGCATCAAATTTTACCAGACAAGTATTGTCTCGGCAAATGGGGACAAGAGGATCAGCAAGAGGAGGCCTGGAAGGATTTTGGCATTGGGTTGAAGCGGGAATAGTCTCAGGGTGGGTGTCAGTAGCCACACGAGTAGACTCAGCCTCAGCGATAGGCTCATTGATGCGAACACCAATGGGTTTACGCGGACGCTTCTGAAGAGTCTCAACGAGGGCTTCTTCTTCGGTGGAAGAAGAAGTGGAGTCGGAAGCGGAATCGGAAGTAACCGAAACGTCGGAGTGAGGTTCCGAAAACTTGGTGCAGTGTTTATATGGTTTCTTGGGTTCAACAGCACTGGGCTTAGGGTTCCAAGGTCTCCTAGGAACAACTGCTTTCCTTTTGGTCTTGGGAGGAGCCATCGCACGGATCAAGAGAAACGGTGATAAGAAAAGCGCACGAATGAACGACAAGAGAGATATACCTAGTCCGCGACGAACGATGTGGAAGGAGAGACCCAAACTCTCAATCGAGTGATTGGGGAGAGAGGTCGATGGGTTGGATCTTCGAAACGACGAGGGAGACGAAGAAACGGTTGGACTTCAAAGTGGAAGACGAGGGAAGTTGAAAAGATGAGAGAGAAAAATATCGACGGCCTCGTGTATATAAGATGGTGTCAAAATAATCTGGGCCGTTGGATCGTCAGATCGATAGCTCAGATCGAGTTAACGAACCGCCACTGAAGGGGACAGTCGACTGATGTGTAATCGTCAGTCGACTGGTCGAAAAGATAGAGATTGGCTTGGGTTAACAGACAGTCGCATGTTGAGTAACTAACAGTCGCCTGTTAGAGAAACAGTCGATTGTAACTTATGTAACAGTCGTTTGACAGAGGATCAAGAAATATGTTGAATAAAAAGAGACATCTCAAGATTAGGACATTCGCCTGATGAACAACTCGCAGTCGCCTGTAGGAGAGACAGTCGACTGGAAAAAGTTCATAAGTCGCATGTGCAAAAAATTCAGACTGCAGCAGGAAAAACAGAGTTGGGCAGACGACTGTCGAAGGAATGACAGTCGTCTGTCCTGGTCCAACAATGTACTGAGAGGTTGAAATCCAGAGGATTGAAACAACTCACCCTAGGACCTATACTCTAACAATACTAAAATCAAGAAATCAATATCAAAATATTATAGATTAACATACAAATCACATATATTAATCCAAACAATCGAAATCATCAAAAATCTCAAATACATCTCTTCTAAAATATATGAAAAACATATAGCATATCAAAACAAGAGCATCGATTCACTCCAGCGAAGAGGCCTGCGCAAAATATGCCGCCATAGATTCACTCCATTCTATCCCGAACAATCAATCGATTTTAGTAATCTGAAAATTCAGAACTTCAATCTCCATCATCTTTTACACACTGTTTCTCTCTTCCACCTTTGGTATGAAGACATTCCATATTATCCTTTCCTTGTGAAACAATTTTACTCTAATATGGTTGTTTATCAAGATGACGAAAACATCTATTTCGACACCAAAGTTCAAGGTGTAGAAATGCATCTCACCTTTGGAACTCTTGCCAAATGTCTTGGCTTCCCTCGATCAAATGATCAAAATCTCGGATTTCCCATGGATAATCAACCCGCTCTTGATTTACGTTGTCCAAATTTTCGTCCTTCCAGCATGATCGCCATGAACTTACATCCAACTCCTCTCCTTCACCTCAAGATCATAACTCTTCCAAAGGTTGGTTCTTTACATTACATTGATGAAACTCGCCTCCGCATTCTCTATGCCATCATGCATGGCATAAAAGTTGATTGGTCCATTTCTCTTATGTTAGCCTTAGTGGAACTCGTTTCAAACCACATCATCCTTCCTTGCACGATCACTCGTCTTGTTCAATATTTTGAAGTTCCTCTTGATGATGAAGTGGCTGTTTATAATCCACTTTGCTTTGATCACTTCATCTTGAGTCGCATGGACCTTCAACCAACTCTACATATTAAAGAAGAGCAACCGATCGATTCACACCTTCGTCGTCGCAAGGTTCCCATGTCCCCACATGTTCACCCTCACCCATCTCGGTTCTCTCTCCAAGATCAAATTGATCATCTTCAAGATGATATGAATATCGGTTTTGCGGGAGTTCAAGAACATTTGTGTTGTTTTGAGACTAGTATTGCACAAGATAAGAATGACATGCATGCAAACTTTAATACCATACAATGCACTCAATCCCAGATTATGAGTCTCCTTGCACAGTTGGCACCATATTCTCCATCAACCTCTCACTGACCACCTAGGCATCCTCCGCCGTTTTAAGCAATTTCAGGCGAAATTCACTTATTAGTCCACTAGGACTATCAGTTAGTCGACTAATGTCGGTTTCTGACTGGTTGTTGTTTTCAGTTGTATGATTTGTTTGTTGTGTAATCCAGTCAGTTTGTACTATGTTTGTCTGGTCTAAGTTGCTTTTAGTTGTTACTTGCTATCCTATGTAAGACATTATCTCTGTACGTCTTTTATTATATTAATGAAGTTCAGTTTGGTTTATATTCTTCCCTGTTTTCATAAATCTGCACAGATTAGTCGACCATGACATTTCATTAGTCGACTAATTTACTGAAATTGCTGAAATTCATCCCATTTTTGATAATTTCAAAGGGGGAGAAAAATATGAAATGAAATATATGAATATGAATATTATTTCATTTCATATCATATGAATATGAATATTATTAAATATGCACACATATATTTTCACTACAAGAAAATTTTTACTATTATTTCATATCAATCTAAAGCTCTCTTTATACACATTCATTTTAATGATATATGCATTTGCTAAATTACATTGTTACACAATTATTCAAATTGGCAAAATTGATTATTCATTCTATCATGCATATATTCAGGGGGAGCTTTATAATTAAACATATTTTCTATCAATACCACATATTTCATATTATCATTAGATATATTGTAATCATCAAAAAGGGAGAGAATGTTGGAAACATAAAGTTTTCTTCCCATAAAGTTTTTGATGATACATTCATTTTTATATATGTGTGTATACTAACTCTTTAGATGCAGATTATCAAGCTCAAGTTCTTCACATATGACAGTCGTCAAAGTTACGTTGTAAGAAAAAGCATCAAAATGCACGATGAAGTGCAATGAATTCTTATATCTTGAGAAAGATGATGTATTTTTACTTTTTATTCTTGCAAAAACTTTAGATTGTTAAAGCCTTGATAATACTCTATCTTAGTTCTTTAATACTCAGCCTCAAAATCCAAACTTCAGAAAATTAGCAGACCAGCACTTTCCCCTAGTCGACTAATACAATTTTTCTTGTTTTATTAAGAAAAACAAAATAATTTTTGGTCAAAATATATTTTCCAATCATAAGGATCAACTTCTGAAAATTTCTCAAATTTTGGCTCCTAGTCGACTAATAAGTTGTCCTGGTCTACCAGACAATTCTTTAAATAGTTATAACGTCAGCTATAATAACTGATTTCTATTAAATAATTTTCTAATTATTTAATGGCAGTTATAAACTACCCCCCAACGTTCATATTGTCAGTTCCTAGCCATTTTTGGCAGTTTATGAAAGTTTATATCCGTTCTCATTCAAAGTACACTTCACCAACCATTTTTGGTCTAACAGACTAGTTAGTCGACTAATACTTTTGCATATTCGACTAATTTTTGTAAAAAACGGCTCAAAATTCTTTGAAAATTTAGGCAGTTGTCCAACATCCGAAAACTAACTTTTTGGACTATAAATAGACCCCCAGACCCTTGCCTAAAACACACGAAAATTCTATCATTTTCTCTTTTCTTAAGATTTCTTTCTCTCTCTAAAAAGTGTGCGATTTTCATATTTACATATGGGAACCTCTGCAGAAATTCTGTCCCTTTAGGAAGTCCAATTTCCAAGAGTGTTCTACCATAATTCATATCTTGAACCATTGAGATTCCATCACCAACCTTGCGATATAATTCCAACATTATCAAGGCTATAGGTGATATTGTTTCATACTCTTTCTTTATTTTATTTGGTGAATCTCTTGTTGAAGAGATTGTACAAGTTTGCAACACGGGGAGTGTTGGCATCTTTGTATGTTGATTACTTGCTGAGAGCAAGTGTTTTAGTAGATTCAAATCTATACTGGATAGAGGACTGGACGTAGGATCACAAGGATCCGAACCATAATAAAAATCTTTGTGTTTGCGTTTGGAATATTCTGGATTGTGATCTTTTATTTCTGCACTCTTATTGCAATTTTTTATTAACTTTTAATTTTGCAATATCGTCGTGATTTACACTATTCACCCCCCTCTAGTGTATTTGGTGTACCAGGAGATCCAACACAAGCATGATATAATATGAAAGATTGAACTCCTATAATTCAGATTCACCCATAATCCCTAATTCTCAACGCAACCTCACAAATGAATCTTCTTTAAGAGGTTTAGTGAAGATGTCGGCGATTTGTTTTTGGATTTCAATGTACTCTAAGATGATGTCCTTCTTAGCTGCATGATCATTAATAAAGTGGTGTCTCACATCTATGTGTTTGGTACGGGAGTGATGTACCAGATTCTTAGAAAGACAAATTGCACTTTGGTTATCAACCATGATAGGACAAGTATCACTATTGACACCATAGTCTTTAAGTGTGTGTCTCATCTAAAGAACTTGTGCACATGCAAGATCTGCGGCAATATATTCCTTTTCAGTCGTGGACAACGATACCAAGTTCTGTTTCTTGGAAAACCAAGAAACTAGAGAATTTCCTAGAAAATGGCAAGTGCTACTAGTACTCTTCCTCTCGGATTTGCATCTGGCAAAGTCGACATCACTATATAAAATTAGCTCATATGTGCTAGACTTATGGTAAAGTAACCCATAATCTAGTGAATGATTGAGGTAATGAAAAATTCTTTTAACAACAATCAAGTGTGACTTCTTAGGTCTAGCTTGATATCTAGCACAATGACAAACGAAGAACATAATATCGGGCCTACTAGCGGTTAAGTAAAGTAAGCCACCGATCATACCTCGATATAGACGAACGTCTACATCTTTCCCATTCTCATCCCTGTGTAGATGGGTTGTCGTACTCATGTGAGTCCGTTTGCTTGAAGATGATTTCATAACGAATCGCTTGATAAGCTCCCCGGTGTACTTTGTTTGATGTATGAAAGTTCCATCCTTCATTTTCCGAATTTGTAGTCCAAGGAAGTAGTTGAGGTCATCCATATGGCTCATTTCGAATTCATCCTTCATATACTTAGAAAATTCTTAGCAAAGATTAAAGTTAGTAACACCAAATATTATATCGTATACATAAACTTGAATTAACAGGATGTCATTTTCATAGTCTTTAATAAAAAGAGTTGAATCAACTTCACCTATTTTAAAACCTAAATCCAAAAGAAAGGTTTTGAGTTGATCATACCAAGCTCTAGAAGCTTGTCTCAACCCATAAACGCTTTCTTAAGTTTGAAAACATGGTTTGGAAATTTTTCATGAATGAAACTGGGTGGTTGAGAAACATAAACTTATTCATTAACAATACCATTTAAAATGCACTTTTAACATACATTTGAAATAATTTAAAAACTTTATGGGATGCAAAAGATAAAAGCAATGTAATAGCTTCTAATCTAGCTATGGGGGCAAATGATTCTTCGAAATCGATACCTCCCGCTTGCTGATAGCCTTGAGCTACTAACCTTACTTTATTCCTTGTGATGACCTCGTTCTCATCGGTCTTGTTCTTAAAAATCCACTTGGTCCCAACACTTGGTGACCACTTGGAAGAGGAACGAGCTCCAAAACTTCATTTCTCTCAAATTGCATGCGCTATTCTTCCATTGCAACTATCCAAGAGCTATCTTCACACACTTCTTGGATGTTCTTTGGCTCTATGGTAGAGACAAATGCACAATGAGAGAATTCATCAATTCTTGACCTTGTTCGTACACCCACATTAATATCTCCAATAATTTGGTAATGGAGATGATTACGAACGGTTGGATAAGCTTTGAGAATCCCTGCATCACTTGGAACATCTTCAACAATTTCATTAGTATTGTTAGTCTCAATAATAGAATCATTAATTTTAACATTACCAATGGAATCAAATAAAACATCTACACTATCAACAACAACATGAGGAATATCAAAATCTTCATAAAATGATACGTGTAGTGATTCCTCGATCGTTGAAGAGGTTTTGTTGTATATCCAGTAGGCTTTGCTATGTGTGTAATATCCAACAAAAATTCCTTCATCGGATCTTGGCTCAAATTTATCTAAGTTACCAAAATTGTTCTTTATAAAACATTTTGAACCAAAAACACGAAAATATTTTACTTGCGGCTTTTTATCATAAAATAATTCAAAACAAGTTTTGTTCGTTCAGGGCCTCACTAGGATCCTATTAAACATATAACACGCCGTGTGCACCACCTCCGCCCAAAATTGTAGTTCAAGATGACTATCATAGAGCATGGTACATGCACACTCTATTAGGGTCTTATTCTTTCTCTCAATAACACCATTTTGTAGTGGTGCGCGAGGAAAAGAAAAGTTGTGCGTAATAGTGATAATGGTGGATCCTAAAAAATTTTGAATTTTCTTTGCAAATATAGTAAAATCTTCAAAAGCTTCATTCTTATTGGTTAAAAATAAAACCCAAGTAAATCTAGAGAAGTCATCAACGACAACTAATCCATAATGAGCATTACCTAAAGAGGCGGTTCTAGTTGGCCCCAATAAATCTAGATGAAGTAATTCTAGGGGCCTCTTAGAAGTTATGCCTTCTTTAAGTTGGAAAGATGATTTACTTAGTTTACCTCTTTGAGAAGAATCACAAAAGGTTTTCTTACTAAAAATAATTTTCGGAAAACCTTTTACAAGATCATGCTTAGCTAACTTATGTAAGTGCTTAAAATGAACATGACCAAAATGGCGGTGCCATAATAGTTGTTCATTTGTATTAGCAACTAAGCAATGTTATATGGTTTTAGGCAAGTTCAAATAATAAATGTTTTTATGACTAATACAAGTAAATAAAATATGTGAATCAATATCTACAATTTTACACATACCCTCTCCAAAGTTAACCTTGTAACCCTTGTCACAAAGTTGACTAATGGAGATAAGGTTATGAATAAACCACTAACTAAATAGACATTTTTAATAAGTGGGTTGGAAGGATTACCGACTTAGCCTACTCCAATGATGGTTCCCTTTTGACGACCTCCAAAAGTGACTGTTGCACCATCCTTGATGCTAATTAATTCTAGAGCAATTTGGGATCTTCCAACATGTGTTTAAAGCATCCGATATCGAGTATCCATTCTTTCTTTTTAGAGCCAATACAACTTTTATTTCTCTCTTTATTTTTTTGGATACTTACATAATATACCATAATCTCATAGTACCCAAGCTTTATTGGGTCCACGGTGATTAGCCCTTTGTAAGCCAAGTCCAAGTGGACTTTCGCTTCCCAACATAATTACCACTGTTTATTATATCACTAAAATATGAGTCAACATATGCATTCCTATCAATTATGCTAGTGTTTTTAGAACCCCAAATTGTGTATGTTTTGGGTGTCCTTTTCCTAGTTGCATGCACATTTGGTTGAGTTCTATGTGATGCATGCTTCCTAGAGCATGATTTCTAGCATATGAAGATGGAGGTGGATACACATGAGACATATATGGGTTGTATGCAAAATTAGGAGCATGCATGTTATATGCAACATATGGAGCAAGCATAACTTGAGATGGATGAGCATACATGGAAGAATGATGTGTATGAACATATGAACATGTAGGGGCACGTGCATGGGTATTTCTCATGTGTGGGTTTACACGTGTCCATGGGTGTGGAGCATAAAAAGTGTCATTAGTGTCCACATGTGAAGTAGGAGATTTCCTACGTGTATGAGAGTTGGTGTACATATATGTGTGACCTTTCTTTTGGTTTCCACCCTTACTGGGTTGCTTGCCAAAAGGAACAGATTATGACGTGGTTGTCTTCTTGGTAGGTTTGCTACCAATAGTGTTTTTGACACCACTTGTTGATGCACCAGAGGATGGCCTCACAAAATCTATAGTTACACCACGATAGGAGGTGCATGTAAGGACCCTATCTATGGGGAAAACACTAGAAGGGGGGTTGAATAGTGTTTATGCAAATTTAAAAGGAATTTACGCCAAATAAAATGCAATCCAACAAATAGTGCGGAATAGAAAACGACCCAAAGTGAAACACACGCAAACGTAGAGATGTTTCAAGGGTTCGGATTACCCAAGTCAACTCCCGACTTGTTCCCGGTAATCTTACGTCCCTACCACTCGGATACCACGGGATACTCAAGTTAGAACCCTAACTGGAGGTTTCCTTAAAGCCCACGTGTAGCAACCCTACAAGTGCAATCGAATACAATCGATATCCTTGACTCCCACAACCAGGGAGCAAGCAAAACCACTCTCACAACCGAGAGCACAACTCAAATAACGAATGTTATGAAATAATGAAAACAACACTTACAATCACCTATGCCTTGAAGTAGAACTTGAAGGAGGAGTGTGATGTGTGTTGAAGAACTCTCTTGGAAGAGAGGAGAAAGCCCTTTCTCTTGATAGCACCAATTGCCTAGATGATCACTCTTTGATTCTAGGTTGGAGAGCAAGAGAACACGATATGGAATACTTAGGGCTTTGGATTTGAGAGCTTTGATCTTTGGAAATAAAAGCTTGAGAGATTTTGCAATGAATGAGTAACCTTCCAATGGAACAGTAGAAGCTCTATTTATAGCTTTCTCAAATCCACAAAACAGTTTAGGCAAAAACCCAATTGAAATCCGTGAGAAAAATCTCAACGGATATAATCTGAACTCGCGACAGTCGACTGTTGAACAATCCACAGTCGACTGTTGCACAGTCAGCAAGGGTAGGTGAGAATTCATAACGGTAACTTACCACGTGGACAGTCGACTGATGAAGCAAAGACAGTCGTCTGTTAAATCAACAGGCGACTGTAATTTCTTCGACAGGCGACTGGCCGAGAGAAGATTAAGTTAGACAAATACTGGAAATCTCACCAGATACAGGACAGACGACTGATTCAAGTAATACAGTCGACTGTTAATCAGAACAGGCGTCTGTAAAACCTTAAACAGACGACTGTCAAAAGCAAGAGAAATTTTCAGAGAGCTGAGTCAAAGAAATGACTTACAGACAGGCGACTGTTGCAGCATAGACAGTCGACTGATCCAATAGACAGTTGACTGTATATACAACATTAGTCGACTTGCCATAAAAGTTAGATCAAACAGAGTTTGGGCAAGGATAGACAGGCGATTGATTTACAATACAAAGTCGACTGTCATTTGGACAGGCGCCTGTGAATCGTTCAACAGTAGCCTGTGTGAAATAATCAGAGAAGGCCCAAAACTATATTGTAATAGTCTGTGCATAACAGGCGACTGATTTTGAGACATGCGACTGTAAACTGTTCAGCAATCGGCTGTTATAAACAATCCTAGCACAAACAAAAGAGAATTGAATTGGGATCAAAGGACAATTGATCTAATGAAGTCCTATGACAGAATGTAGATGTGTGTGAGTGCTCCATCAAAGTTCTTGTCACGACCCGCTTCCCTGAAATGGAGGCGAGACGTGAAAAGGTCCGCACGGGAGAGGAGCTATGAAGCCCCAAACCCGATAAGCGTCCACAATACATAAACAGGTCCCTGTAACCACAACAGAATAACAATAATAACACAAGGCGAGACTGAAATAAAATTCCACATCTCACAAATTGTCCAACATCAACAGAAGTCCAACATCCAGAAAAGCCACTAGGCTAAAAGTAAAGAGTCCAAGGCCCAGAACAAGGCCAACAAAAGCGACGACATAACAAGGTATAGGTGCTACGCACCGATAACAAAACAACTGTCTAATAAAAGTAAAACACAACGAAGACACTAGGTCTGGTCCCCAGTATCCATGTACTCCCCGTCAACCACAAGCTCGGGCTCGGCGTCAGCAAACACCTCGTCCTCAACGAGGTACTCGGGCTCAGGATCTAACATGTGTCACCCAAAAGAGTAAAGGGGCACATGTCAGCAAGTCTAAAAAGACTTGGGCAAGGAAACTGAAGGTAAGGCAACTAGCAACCTAGCAGTTTAGTATGCATGACATGGCAGTTATAACATGAGTGCACAATTAAAACATGGCAAGGCAATTTGTACAAGAGAACAATTATCAGGACAAGGCAAGAGTAGCCAAGCTACTAACATTCTTAATCAATTCACATTGTTTGTAGATGTTTACGCCCTTCGCTGAATGGTAAACATTTCAGACCGATCGGCACTAAACACTACCCAATACCCACACGATATGGAGCCTGGGGTCCCCGCACATGGAACTCAGCTAGTGAGCCTGGGGTTGCCCCGCACATTGAGCTCGCATTCTTAGTTCACAATTCAATACATTTCGAGCGTTGGGGTTAGCAACTCATTATGCTCGCTTCTGGTCACGAGCCAGGAACATAAGTCTCGTAGCAAAGCTACGCAATCACATCAACACCTAAAGAATGCGAGGACATGACAATTTATTTGCGTACCATTAATTAAATTAAACGTGACAGGCGAAATGCAATGACATGAACATATTCGCGTACCGTTAATTGAAAGTAAACAAGACATGGTAATTGTGCAACATGCTAAATGTCGGAACTAGCTTCGTTGTCAAGCTAGTTCCCCAATTTGCGCCTAGGCGAGTATCATTTCGTCGCCTAGCCTCTTTTACGCCTACAACAAGCAAATGGCCTAAAACATGGCCTAAACCCTAAGTGGCAAGTTTCACTTGCCTAGCACCGGGGATGACGACCACTTCGTCACACGGGTGACAATCTACGGGGAAATCGCTGTTTTGGGGGAACAATCAACAAACAACATGAAATTATCTTAGGGTTTCATAAAAATATAAATAGGTTAAGAAAACAACGGTAGATCGATTTCTTACCGAGAGGAGGCGGAAGAAACACTCCGGGGAACCCTAGGATCAGATCTGGAAAAGATTGGAGAAGTTTGGGGAAACTAGGGATTTGGGGGATTTGGGGATTTTGATGGGTTTTGATGAGATTTTGGGGAAGATGAGAGGTAGATAGAGTAGATGGATGGTTTGGATGATGATTCTAGGGCTTGGAATGGAGAAATGGAGCTTGGAGGAAGATGGGGGCTGAAGGGGGAAGTTTTTAGGGTTTTGGGTCGTGTTGGAGAAGATGAAATCGTTTGGGTTGGGTATAAATAGGTTGAGCTGGCGGCTGCCCAGAAATTAGGGTTTTAACACTGGTTAGTCGGTCAAAGAGCAACCACTGACCGACTAGTTTGGCAACTAGTCGGTCGGTTGACCAACGCAGACCGACTAAGTGCAAACAGTAACTTCTGAACGAAAATAGGATTCTAGAGTTAGTCGGTCCATGAACAAGTACTGACCGACTAGTTTGGCATCTAGTCGGTCGATGAACGTTCTTAAACCGACTAAGAGTAAACAGTAGCTGATACAAAAATAAGATGATGAGTTAGTCGGTTAAAGAAGCATTGCCGACCGACTAGTTTACAACCTAGTCGGTCAACCAACGTTCTTAGACCGACTAACGATAAACAGTAACTCCTGAGAAATTTAGAAAGCTAACTAGTCGGTCCAAGAAGGATTGCCGACCGACTGGATCGTCATCTAGTCGGTCGGTGGCCCTTCTTACACCGGCTAATGAGCACCAAAAGTTCCGATACGGAGCGCGGGGCCCCGGGATCGATTCCTAAGACTCCTAGGCTTGATCTAACAGTTAGATATGACCGTTATGAAGTCCGTCACGAATGACATACTTCGAAATCGACGATCCTAAGGAAGAAACGAGAAAATACGACGAATCGATCGAAAATGAAAGCTACGGAGACGAAAACCACACAAGAGGAGAAAATCCACCAAAACATATATTATATTATATTAAATCCAGATACATGAAAAGCAGTCGTTACATCCTCCCCAACTTAAGAAAAATTCCGTCCTCGGAATTTCCAAATACTCACGAGTCCGGAAACAAAAGTGGGAAACGCTCTCGCATCTCATCCTCATTCTCCCAAGTAGACTCTCCAGGTGAACCGTGTCGCCACATCACCCTCACAAGATTGACAATCTTGTTCCGAAGCGATTTCTGACGCCTGTCCAGAATCTACACTGGATGCTGGTCATACGTCAAATCGGGGCGAACGGTAATCTCCGAAAAATCCACCTCATGAGACGGGTCGCTAATGTATCGACGAAGCTGCGACACATGGAAAACATTGTGAACTCCTTCCAAAGATGGCGGCAAGGCCAAGCGATAAGCTACCTCGCCAACCCTCTCCAAAACGTCAAACGGTCCAATGTATCGCGGGCTCAACTTCCCACGCTTCCCGAAACGAATCACACCACGATTCGGGGAAATCTTCAAGAACACATGGTCGCCCGGTTGAAACTCCAAAGGACGACGTTTAGCATCCGCCCAATGCTTAAAACGGTCCTGAGCAATTCTCAACCTCTCCCGAATATTCCTGACGATTTCCACGGCCTCCACGATCATCTCAGGTCCCAACAACTCCCGATCACCAACGTCATCCCAACTCAATGGCGATCGACATTTCCTCCCATAAAGAGCGGCGAAAGGCGCCATGCCAATACTCGCCTGGAAGCTGTTGTTGTAAGAGAACTCCACCAAATGTAGATGGTCCTCCCACGAACCCTTGAAATCCAACATGCACGCCCTCAGCATGTCTTCCAAAATCTGAATCGTCCTCTCGGACTGGCCATCCGTCTGCGGATGGTACGCCGTGCCGAAACTCAGATGCGTACCCAAGCTCTTTTGCAAACTCTGCCAGAACTGAGATGTGAACCTCGTGTCTCTGTCAGACACGATACTCACGGGGACTCCATGAAGTCGCACAATCTCCTGCACGATTCACGTTACATCACTATCCAAACTAGGAAAAGGAAATAAAACGGAGAGTAAAAGAATTTTACCTCCATATATCTCCTCGCTAGCGCCTCAGTGGACTGTCCCACTCGGAACGGAATAAAGTGCGTAGATTTGGTCAATCGATCTACGATCACCCAAATCGCGTCATTCTGCTTCGGACTCCGAGGTAGTCCAGTCACGAAATCCATAGTGATGTGTTGCCATTTCCACTCCGGAATCGGAAGCGGTTGTAGCAACCCGGCCGCACGCTGATGCTCCGCCTTCACTTGCTGGCAAACCAAGCACTTGGCTACACTCCGAGCCACACTCCTCTTCATACCATGCCACCAATAATTCAGACGAAGATCCTGGTACATCTTGGTGCCACCAGGATGCACAGAATACGGCGAACTGTGTGCCTCCACCATCAGCTCCTCTCTAATATCCCCAGCTGGCACACACAACCTGGCTCCGAACCTCAGCGAGCCATCCTCATGAATCAAAAAGTCAGTCCGCAGACCGGCTTCCACCTGCTCCCGAATCCTCACCAGCTTCGGATCCTCAGCCTGGCCAGCCTTAATCCGATCCACGATCGTCGACTGTACCTGCATGTACATCAACGACGAAGCCTCACCAGGAAGAACAATCTCCACACCAGACTCGCAAAAATCCTGCTGCAATCTCCACTGCGAGGTCAAAATCATCACCACCGGAAGCCTACTCAAAGCATCCGGAACCACATTCACCTTGCCAGGGTGAAACTGCAAATCAATATCATAATCCGCCATAAGCTCCAACCATCGACGCTGTCGCATGTTGAGCTCCTTCTGAGTGAAAATGTACTTCAAGCTTTTGTGATCGGTGAAAATCTTCACTTTCTCACTCAGCAGGAAGTGCCTCCAAATCTTAAGAGCAAACACAACGGCAGCCAACTCCAAATCATGCGTCGGGTAATTCTTCTCATGAACCTTAAGCTGATGAGACGCATACGCCACAACATGCCCGTGCTGATGCAACACGCAACCGAGACCCTTGCCAGAAGCATCGCAAAAGATCTCAAATCCACCGCTGTGATCAGGCACAACAAGAATAGGGGCAGTCGTCAACCTCTCACCCTCACAATCACCCGACCAAATAAAAGCAACATCCTTTCGCGTCAACCTGGTCATCGGCTCAGCAATACGAGAAAAGTCCTTAATGAATCGCCGATAATAACCAGCAAGTCCAAGGAAACTCCGAATCTCAGACGCAGACGACGGAACAGGCCACTCTCTGATGGCCCGAATCTTCTCGGGATCCACTGAAATACCATCTCCAGTCACCACATGCCCGAGAAAAGCAACTCGATCCAGCCAAAACTCGCACTTCGAAAACTTAGCATACAACCGATGCTTCCTCAAAATCTCCAACACTGTCCTTAAGTGCGAGGCATGCTCTTCCTCCGACTTTGAATAGATCAGAATGTCGTCGATGAAGATAACGACAAACTTATCCAAAAAGTCGTAGAAAATCAGGTTCATCAGATTCATGAAAACTGCGGGCGCGTTAGTTACGCCGAAAGGCATAACCACGAACTCATAGTGTCCATACTTCGTCCTGAACGCTGTCTTCGGAACATCTCCCTTCTTAGCCTTCAACTGATGGTAACCACTCCTCAAATCCAATTTAGAAAACACCCTCGAACCTCCAAGCTGATCAAAAATATCATCGATGCGAGGCAACGGGTATTTATTCTTAATGGTCACCGCATTCAACTCCCGATAGTCCACGCACATGCGACGCGAACCATCCTTCTTCTTAACCAGCAACACCGGTGCTCCCCACGGAGACACACTAGGATTAATATAACCCTTCTGCAAAAGCTCATCCAACTGCTTCCGCAACTCTTCCAACTCTGCAGGTGCCATACGATACGGCGCCTTCGAAATCGGCTGCGCACCTGGAACAAGATCGATAGAAAATTCCAAAGCTCGATCAGGCGGCAAACCAGACATCTCCCCAGGGAAGACGTCGCCAAAGTCACGCACCACAGCTGGCCACTCCAGCTCCATCTGCATAGCCACAGCCTCCACCGGCCTGGCCCGAAATCTGACAGGACCAAGCGAACTGCTACCACGACTGAACTCAAACACTGGATGTCCAGGAATCTCGAACACCACCTTCTTTCTCCGGCAGTCGATCGTAGCATAGAAGCTCGCAAGCCAATCCATCCCAAGAACTGCATCATAGTTGATGATGTCGTGGACAATGAAATCAGCGAAAAGCTCATGTCCACAGACCACCAACGGGCAAGAATTGCAACCACGATGCACCGAGACCATGCCATTCCCTGTAACGATATTCCAACTCTTTGGAAGAGGGGACGTCGACAAGGAATGCCTCTCCACGAAGCTCCGAGAAATAATGCACATCGATGCACCAGAGTCAAAGAGGACTCGTGCAGGAAATGTGCAAACCAAAATCACACCTAACAAACAATCAACAATCAAACCCTAGTCTAGCAAACAACCACGTTCAAGCAAACAACATAATCTAACAATCAAAACCAGCTAGGAAAGTAACAGCTAGAGTGAGGATTACCTGCGATAACCTCATCCACAGCCTCGCTCTCCGCGGCGGTCATTAGAAAAGCCTGCCTCCTCGGCGGAACAGCCTGCCGAAAAGCCTGTCTCTGCGGAACAAGAGCTGCTCCACGTCCAGCAGGAACAGGCGCTCGCTGCTGCAACGGCTGTGCTGCAACAGGTGCCCTCCGCAGCGGATCCGCATGCCGACAATCCTTCGCGGCATGGGAAGCATCACCACAAATGGCCCAAAAACTTCCGACACTGATCCTTAACGTGGCCAGGCTTGCCGCAGAAATGGCAAAACTTCAGAATAGGCTCTCCTGGCCTCTTAAACTGAACAGGCTGATTAGGCCTGAATCCAGGTCTAACCACAGCTCTCGCCTGTTCCACAGGCCTCTTCCCAGCACCAACAACAGACCCTCTCCTCTGGTTCACGAGCAGCTCCTGCCTCTTGGCAGCGACCAGAACCTTCTGATAAGATTCTCGGTCAGAAGAGGTCACAAAACTCTGGAGCTCTGAAGCAAGCCCCTGCAGGAACCTCTGAGCTCTCTCCTCAGCGGCCTGCACCATCTTTGGTGCAAACCGACTCAGCCTCATGAACTCTTGATGGTACATGTCCACCGACGAGTTCCCTTGCTTCAAATCGATAAAACGCTGCAGCATCTCTTCCCTGGCAGCCTTCGGGAAGAACTCACCATCAAATCTATCCTTGAAGGTAGCCCAAGCTATCGGCTCCACCAACAACTTCTCTTCCGCATCCCACCAATTCCGAGCATTATCCTTGAGCTGCCTCTTCGCCAAATCAATCCATCCAGCCGGGGTGATCTTGGCCATCTTCAGATTGTCCTCGATGTTCCGAATCCACTCATCGGCAGCCAGAGGACCCTCAGAACCATCAAAATATGCGGGACCCAGCTCCCGAAATTGCTTCGCTCCTGGCTCAGAGCAAGGGGCATCCGGAAGAGCCCGGGCAGCTCGAGCAAGTGGAGCATTCTGGACTTGCAGAAGCACGCCCTGCTGCACTTGCATCATCTGGAGCATCATCTGCATCATCTCACCGCTGGTGGGTTCCCGCTCAGGCTCCTCAGCATGAGGGGTCGCACCACTACCCCCACTATGGGTGAAACGTCTTCCTGCCATCTAGTGACACAGAAAACGAATCAGATTAGACTTATAGCTTATGACTCGGACGTCGAACTTAATTCATTGGACATTCTAATATTATTATCGTCATTCCGAACATCGCAGTTACAGAGGAACCTGCATGGGCCACCACTAAAACCTGTCACGACCCGCTTCCCTGAAATGGAGGCGAGACGTGAAAAGGTCCGCACGGGAGAGGAGCTATGAAGCCCCAAACCCGATAAGCGTCCACAATACATAAACAGGTCCCTGTAACCACAACAGAATAACAATAATAACACAAGGCGAGACTGAAATAAAATTCCACATCTCACAAATTGTCCAACATCAACAGAAGTCCAACATCCAGAAAAGCCACCAGGCTAAAAGAAAAGAGTCCAAGGCCCAGAACAAGGCCAACAAAAGCGACGACATAACAAGGTATAGGTGCTACGCACCGATAACAAAACAACTGTCTAATAAAAGTAAAACACAACGAAGACACTAGGTCTGGTCCCCAGTGTCCACGTACTCCCCGTCAACCACAAGCTCGGGCTCGGCGTCAGCAAACACCTCGTCCTCAACGAGGTACTCGGGCTCAGGATCTAACATGTGTCACCCAAAAGAGTAAAGGGGCACATGTCAGCAAGTCTAAAAAGACTTGGGCAAGGAAACTGAAGGTAAGGCAACTAGCAACCTAGCAGTTTAGTATGCATGACATGGCAGTTATAACATGAGTGCACAATTAAAACATGGCAAGGCAATTTGTACAAGAGAACAATTATCAGGACAAGGCAAGAGTAGCCAAGCTACTAACATTCTTAATCAATTCACATTGTTTGTAGATGTTTACGCCCTTCGCTGAATGGTAAACATTTCAGACCGATCGGCACTAAACACTACCCAATACCCACACGATATGGAGCCTGGGGTCCCCGCACATGGAACTCAGCTAGTGAGCTTGGGGTTGCCCCGCACATTGAGCTCGCATTCTTAGTTCACAATTCAATACATTTCGAGCGTTGGGGTTAGCAACTCATTATGCTCACTTCTGGTCACGAGCCAGGAACACAAGTCTCGTAGCAAAGCTACGCAATCACAGCAACACCTAAAGAATGCGAGGACATGACAATTTATTTGCGTACCGTTAATTAAATTAAACGTGATAGGCGAAATGCAATGACATGAACATATTCGCGTACCGTTAATTGAAAGTAAACAAGCATGGTAATTGTGCAACATGCTAAATGTCGGAACTAGCTTCGTTGTCAAGCTAGTTCCCCAATTTGCGCCTAGGCGAGTATCATTTCGTCGCCTAGCCTCTTTTATGCCTACAACAAGCAAATGGCCTAAAACATGGCCTAAACCCTAAGTGGCAAGTTTCACTTGCCTAGCACCGGGGATGACGACCACTTCGTCACACGGGTGACAATCTACGGGGAAATCGCTGTTTTGAGGGAACAATCAACAAACAACATGAAATTATCTTAGGGTTTCATAAAAATATAAATAGGTTAAGAAAACAACGGTATATCGATTTCTTACCGAGAGGAGGCGGAAGAAACACTCCGGGGAACCCTAGGATCAGATCTGGAAAAGATTGGAGAAGTTTGGGGAAACTAGGGTTTTGGGGGATTTGGGGATTTTGATGGGTTTTGATGAGATTTTGGGGAAGATGAGAGGTAGATAGAGTAGATGGATGGTTTGGATGATGATTCTAGGGCTTGGAATGGAGAAATGGAGCTTGGAGGAAGATGGGGGCTGAAGGGGGAAGTTTTTAGGGTTTTGGGTCGTGTTGGAGAAGATGAAATCGTTTGGGTTGGGTATAAATAGGTTGAGCTGGCGGCTGCCCAGAAATTAGGGTTTTAACACTGGTTAGTCGGTTAAAGAGCAACCACTGACCGACTAGTTTGGCAACTAGTTGGTCGGTTGACCAACGCAGACCGACTAAGTGCAAACAGTAACTTCTGAACGAAAATAGGATTCTAGAGTTAGTCGGTCCATGAACAAGTACTGACCGACTAGTTTGGCATCTAGTCGGTCGATGAACGTTCTTAGACCGACTAAGAGTAAACAGTAGCTGATACAAAAATAAGATAATGAGTTAGTCGGTTAAAGAAGCATTGCCGACCGACTAGTTTGCAACCTAGTCGGTCAACCAACGTTCTTAGACCGACTAACGATAAACAGTAACTCCTGAGAAATTTAGAAAGCTAACTAGTCGGTCCAAGAAGGATTGCCGACCGACTGGATCGTCATCTAGTCGGTCGGTGGCCCTTCTTACACCGGCTAATGAGCACCAAAAGTTCCGATACGGAGCGCGGGGCCCCGGGATCGATTCCTAAGACTCCTAGGCTTGATCTAACAGTTAGATACGACCGTTATGAAGTCCGTCACGAATGACATACTTCGAAATCGACGATCCTAAGGAAGAAACGAGAAAATACGACGAATCGATCGAAAATGAAAGCTACGGAGACGAAAACCACACAAGAGGAGAAAATCCACCAAAACATATATTATATTATATTAAATCCAGATACATGAAAAGCAGTCGTTACAGTTCTACTTCTAAGCTATATACTAGAAGAGATAAAAGAAAAATTACATTGACGAATAATCTCTTCTTTCCATCGTATGAGCTTGAAGTCTTTACGGAGCTTCAATCATCAATCTACGATCATCCAATTCATGGCATTTGCCTTCAATGACGTTTGTGAGTCATCCATTGCTAGTTGATCTTCATAATAAGCTTAGGCAATGGATTAACTGTAAAATAGGGGATTAGTCACAAGTATTTATGTTTGCTCATCATTAACACCAAGTAGGGATAAGTCCAATACTCAATATTCTCCCCCTTTTTGATGATGACAAACAAACATAAACAAAAAGATAAATAATTGTGCGCAATGAAAACTTACTCCCCCTACATAGATGCCAATCAAGTTAGTCAACAAATATTAGAGCATCTACATAACAGTTGAAGCAAATGAGTGAGATATGGATGAATTCAATTCAAGAAATCTAGGAAATAAAATCCCTATTCATTGTAATCTTACTCCCCCTGAATCTAAGGCAACGTAAATCTTAGATTCAAGCGTTAGAACATACTTAGCACATCCATTATGAATCTTGTATGTTTATTTCTCTCCCCCTATGGCATTATCCAAAAAGGTGGGAGCAAATAACAACAACAACAATAGTGCTAAATACGAATTAACAACAATCAAGGAGTATAAAGATATATCGATTCAAAACTCATAAAATCACATCATATATACATGTGAGTAATGGAATTAAAGTCCAATATCAACATTTCAGATATACGAAATGAAAATAATTTAAAAAAAAATTCATCACATCAGAGATAACATGAAATAACCAATATCAAATCCATATATTGTCTCAAAAGCACATCAAAGAGAGTATAGCATACATGGAGACAATATATCATACATCACACAATTAAGATATACAGTATAGCATAGTGTGACACAAGATAAACAACAACATCATATATAGATATATAGAAAATGAGTACATCAACGGATGGTCATCTACATGGCCATCACAAAAAGATACATCATGATCAAGACACAGAAAAAAACATCATCATGACGACATCGAAGTACATCACCATACATATATAAAGTCACTGACAACAACATCCATCATACATCACAAAAAAATATCATCACCAAACTAACACCACTCAAACATCTATCTAAGAGTGAGCGTCTCCAGGGGCTGCAGAAGAGGAAGCAGGCTCTGAAGCAGCTGGAGTATCCTCTGGAGGAGGGTCAGAAGGAGCAACAGTAGCAGCAACAACAACATCCTGAGTAGAAGCTACAACAGGAGGCTCAACGACATCAGTGGGCTGAGGAGGATCATGATGCTGGGGAACAAACTGTCTCAGATCCTCAGGGAAGGGTATTCCCTGATGGAGGAAAGAGAGGGACAGCAATCTGTAAATACCAGAGACCATCTCCAAAAGAATATCACGAGATGGTGGAGCAGAGGTGGAAGGAAGATCAGCTGGAGGAACAGTGGATGAGGATGGAGCTGAAGTAGATTTCCTCTTCTTCGAGGTAGTCTACAGAGCCGAAGATGATTTCGACTTTGCAGAAGCGTCGAGGAGAGGACCAAAGGGCATGGGCTCGTAACGAGTCAAGTCAACACCAAAATGACGGAAAACAAGAGTCAGAAGACCACCGTAAGGAATGTGAGACGAGGAGGTTGTGAACTCAACCCTGTCCATCATATCAAGGAGGACACCGGCCCAGTTCACGGGCATGCCAGAGAAAATAGCATACATACACTTCAGGATATCCTGAGACGGCTGGTTAGACGATCCATATCTCGGCAGGATGTTGGACTTCACCACTAGGTGAACAGCCCAACCTCTCACAGAGAACATAGATGATCGGACACCCGAATCAAGAGCTCAAGGTACCTCTCGAAACATATCCCGGAGGACAGACTGGTCAAGATTGTCAATCTCGGAGATGCAGATATCAGTGGGAAGGGAACCAACAGAGGGAATCCCAAGAATAGTCCCTAAGAGAGAGGGAGTGATTTGAATATGGGTTCCCTGAACGATAGTATCGAGGATGCCGGTAGACGAGTACTCACCGCGAACGCGGTTCGTATAGAAGAGCTTCACCAGAAATGGATAGGCTTTGGGGGACTCGCTCTGAGAGAAGCGGCAAAGGTCGGTTAGGTGAGTAGCAGAGAGAATGTCAGAAAACTTCTCAGCAGTGAAGGCGGGGAAATCAATGTACCGCTCCCTAAGAAGGTTGATCCCTAGAAGAGAGTGAAATTTTGCCAGACAAAGATCGTCTCGGCAAACAGGAACGAGGGGATCAGAGGGGTACGGCAGGAGTCTCTTCAGAAGAACTCAAAACTGAAGGGGACAGATGAGGAGCGTCAGCAACAGGCTCATTGATGGCAAGATCAATGAGCTTTCGCTGATGCTTGATCAGGGGCTGAGCGTCGCTTGAAGAAGTTGAAGGTGAGTAACCCTGCGAAGACGAAAGCACGGGTGACTCGGCATGTTTGGTTCGGGCTTTGTGGGGTTCTTTCTTCTTGGCTATAGGTTTCTTGGTTGCCCTAGGATGTTTAGGAGCAGCAATCTTCTCTTTTCCCTTGGGTTTGGGAGCTATGGAAACGAGAGAAGGAGAAACAAAGCAAAGGAATTCGAACGAAGGGCTAGAGAGAGAGAGAGAGAGAGAGAGAGAGAAGCAAACCAAGTATAGAAGCAACGACGAATGGGGAGGAGGAGATCGACGGCAACGACAGCATGAGATCGACGGCAACGAAGGGAAGAAGATCGACGGTTTTGGAGAAGAGATCGAGCGGGAAGACGAACGGTCGAATCAGATGTGAGAGAGTCGACGTGGGGAAGTGATCACGCATTCTCGAATATAAAAATTGGGGAATGAATCTGAGCCGTTGGATCAAGGAATCGACGGCTCGGATCAAATCACTTGAACCGTCTCAACAGAAGATAGTCGACTGATGAACAAATGTAAGTCGACTGGATGAAATGATAGAAATAAAGCTCAGAGAAAGGGGCAGTCGACTGGCAAGTAAAATGCAGTCGCCTGTCCATTAGACAGTCGACTGACATATACTCAACAGTCGGCTGGCCGAGAATTAATATTGTTCAAAAAAAAGAGAACACTGTAAAAATTCGACAGAGAGTACAGTCGCCTGATGACTAAAATGCCGTCGCCTGTTAAACTAACACTCGATTGTAAAACAGTCATCAGTTGGTTGTGCGAAAGATACCAAATCTCAGACTGAGGAGATAGAGTAGGGCAGTCGACTGTAGGAGGAAATACAGTCGTCTGTCCTGGTCTTAAAAAATGCACAGTGAGATAGAATTCCAGAGAATAAGAACACTCACCCTAGGACCTATACTCTAATCACAAATACATCGTAAAAACAGTATAAAAACAATAAATCCATTGAAACACGAATCACTCCAATCAATCTCAAAACTCATGAAATCAATTAAGTCACAATTGCCTTTCTTAATCTCATAATATAATAAAGCACATGAAGATAGACAACAAAAAGATATGAGCTCAAAAAGGAGTTATAACATGAAAGTTTGAGCTTCTAGATTTCAGATTCACCCATAATTCCCTATTCTCCATGCAACCTCACAAATGAATCCTCTTTAAGAGGTTTAGTGAAGATATCAGCAATTTGTTTTTGGGTTTCAATGTACTCTAAGATGATGTCCTTCTTAGCTACATGATCATTTATAAAATGGTGTCTCACGTCTATGTGTTTGGTGCGGGAGTGGTGTACCGGATTCTTGAAAAGACAAATAGCACTTTGATTATCAACCATGATAGGGCAAGTATCACAATTGACACCATAGTCACTAAGAGTGTGTCTCATCCAAAGAACTTGTGCACATGCAAGACCCGCGACAATATATTCCACGTCAGTCGTGGATAATGACACCAAATTCTGTTTCTTAGAAAACCAAGAAACTAAGGAATTTCCTAAGAAATGGCAAGTGCCACTAGTACTTTTCCTGTCGGACTTGCATCCGGCAAAGTCGGCATCACTATATGAGATTAACTCATATGTGCTAGACTTAGGGTAAAGTAACCCATAATCTAGAGATTGATTGAGATAACGAAATATTCGTTTAACCGTAATCAAGTGTGACTCCTTAAGTCTTGCTTGATATCTAACACAAAGGCATACGGAAAACATGATATCGGGCATACTAGCGGTTAAGTAAAGTAAGCTACCGATCATACCTCGATATAGACGAACGTCTACATCTTTTCCGCTTTCATCCTTGTGTAGATGAGTAGTAGTACTCATGGGATTCCTTTTGCTCGAATACGATTCCATCCCAAATCGCTTAATAAGCTCCCCTGTGTACTTTATCTGATGTATGAATGTGCCATTCTCCATTTGTCGAATTTGCAATCCAAGAAAGTAGGTGAGCTCTCCCATGTGGCTCATCTCAAACTCATCCTTCATAGACTTGGAAAATTCTTGACAAAGATTAAAGTTAGTAGAACCGAAAATAATATCGTCTACATAAACTTGAATCAAAAGAATGTCATTTTCATAATCTTTAATGAAGAGTGTAGAATCAACTTCTCCCATTTTAAAACCTAAATTCAAAAGAAAGGTCTTAAGTCGATCATACCAAGCTCTAGGAGCTTGTCTCAACCCATACAACGCTTTCTTAAGTTTGAAAACATGGTTTGGAAATTTTTCATGAATAAAACCGGGAGGTTGAGAAACATAAACTTCTTCATTGACAAACCCATTTAAAAATGCACTTTTAACATCCATTTGAAATAATTTAAAATTCTTATGGGATGCAAAAGATCAAAGCAACCTAATAGCTTCTAATCTAGCTACGGGGGCAAAATATTCTTCGAAATCAATACCTTCCTCTTGCCGGTAGCCTTGAGCTACTAACCTTACTTTGTTCCGTGTGATTACCTCGTTTTCATCCGTCTTGTTCTGGAAGATCCATTTGGTCCCAATGACTTGATGACCACTTGGAAGAGGTACGAGTTCCCAAACTTCGTTTCTCTCTAATTGCATTAGTTCTTCTTCCATTTCCACTATCCAAGAGCTATCCTCACAAGCTTCTTGGATGTTCTTTGGCTCAATGGTAGAGACAAATGCGTAATGAGAGAATTCTTCAATTCTTGATCTCGTTCGAACACCCACACCAATATCTCCAATTATTTGGTTATGGGGATGGTTACGAACGGTTGGATAAGCTTTGGGTAAACCTATATCACTAGGAACAACTTCAACAACTTCGTTAGAAGTGTTAGTCTCAACAATAGAATCATTAATCTTAACATTATTAAGAGAATCACAAAGAATATCTACATTATCATCATCAACATGAGGAAAATCAAAGTCTTCATAAAAAGATACGTGAAGTGATTCCTCATGAAGTTTTGTTGTATATCCGGTAGGCTTTGCTACGTGTGGAATATCCAACAAAAATTCCTTCATCGGATCTTGGCTCGAATTTGTCTAAATTACCAAAGGTGTTCTTTATAAAACATTTTGAACCAAAAACACGAAAATATTTCACTTGAGGCTTTTTATCATAAAACAACTCAAAACAAGTTTTGTTTGTTCGGGGTCTCACTGGGATCCTATTGAGCACAAAACATGTCGTGTGCACCGCTTCTGCCCAAAATTGTAGTCCTAAATGACTATCATGGAGCATAGTGCAAGCACACTCAATAAGAGTCTTATTCTTTCTTTCTACAACACCATTTTGTGGTGGTGCACGAGGAAAGAAAAAGTTATGAGTTATCCCGGAGTCATCACAAAACTTAGTAAAAGACTCATTCTCAAATTCTCCTCCATGATCACTACGAATAGTGATAATGGTGGATCCTAAAAGATTCTGAATCTTCTTTGCAAATTTGGTAAACTCTTCATAAGCTTCATTCTTATTAGTTAAGAATGAAACCCCAGTAAATCTAGAAAAGTCGTCAACGACAACTAATCCATAATGAGCATTACCTAAAGAAACGGTTCTAGTTGGCCCAAATAAATCTAGATGAAGAAGTTCTAGGGGCCTCTTAGAAGTAATCCCTTCTTTAAGCTTAAATGAAGATTTACTTAGTTTACCTCTTTGACATGAATCACAAAAGTTTTTCTTGTTAAAAACAATCTTAGGACAACCTTTGACTAGATCATGCTTAGCTAACTTATATAAGTGCTTGAAGTGAACATGACCAAAATGGCGATGCCATAATAGTTGTTCACTTGTGTTAGCAACTAAGCAATGTTCTACAGTTTTAGGCAAGCTCAAATAATAAATATTTTTACGCCTAATACCGGAAAATAAAACATTTGAATCACAATCAACAATAGTACACAATCCTTCTCCAAAGCTAACCGTGTAACCTTTGTCACAAAGTTGACTAATGGAAATGAGATTGTGACACAAACCACTAACAAGATAAACATTAGTAATTAAGGGTTTTGAAAGATTACCAACGATACCTACTCCAATGATGATTCCCTTTTGATTACCTCCAAAAGTGACCGTTGCACCATCCTTGATGCTAATCACTTCGGAGAGCAATGAGGGATCTCCCGTCATATGTTTGGAGCAACCGCTATCAAGAATTCATCCTTTCCCTTTAGAGCTAATAAGACATTTATTGCTCTTCTTTTTTCTCTTGGGTACCTATATAATATACCATAAGCTTATGGTACCCAATGTTTGTTCGGTCCAAGGGGATTAGCCCTTTGGAAGCCAAGTCCAAGTGGACTTCCGCTTCCCAACATAATAATCATTTCTAATCACATCATGAAAATAGGAATCAACATAAGCATTCCTATCATTAAGACTAGTGTTCTTAGTGTTGGATATGGATGACGTTTGTACACCCTTGTAGGGGATGTACGAGGGAACACGGACCTCGAACGTCACACACACAAAGTCGTGTGCAAAGGGAATCTGTTCCCTTGCGGAGAGGATCTCTAGATTAATAGGAAAGTCGCATTATATGTGCATAAGTGCATGCGACATATGGCTAATAAAGGGGTAATATCTTAAGCTTATGTTGTACCATGCATATGGTACAACTTAAGCTTATAATGTGCCATGTATGATGGTACACCTTAGTTAAATTGTTCCAAAGGAACAATTACTCCTAAAATAACTACCTTGGGGGCTATAAATAAGACCCAAGGGTTAGCCATTTCCTTACACTTTTGCATGGTATTCATGCCTTGCATTTCATTCTAGCGAAGCTCTGCCGAAATCCTTCCCTCTCTTTATCCAAGTTCTTAATCTAAAAGTAGAGATTTAGATTGTGGATTTAGTAGCCTTACTCCGTTCGTGAGAAGACTTGATCCGTCGTGGCGAATCCGAAGGCGAAGTTCTGTGACTACCGTGCCGCATACGCAAGCGTAAGTCTCAACTTCATTTATCGATCCTAACTCTGTTTTGACAGGATCCCACATTGGTATCAGAGCCATACGGGTTCGCCCCGGTCAAACCGCCACCCCGTCGAAACTATGAACGAGTCGTTGTATTTTTCACGAATGGGTCTCCTACCATTACGGATATGGTAGGAACACTTTGTGACGGAGAGAACACTGCGGTTGTTCTTTTCACGTTAGGGTCTTCTGTCATTACGGATATGCCAGGAACTCTCCGTGACGGGAAGAACCGACCGTTCATATCGTCAAACTCGCTCTCTTCATGGATGTTGAGTCTCTATTCATATGGAATGGGTGCTCTCTTCATGTGGAACGCGCAGTTTACGAATTTTTTTGAAGAGGGTTATTTTTTGGCACACGGCCATTGGAGGACAACTACTTCCTCGACGAACGGGTGCTTCACCGGAGAAGAAGGTGGTAGTTATTTCCATCGGGGAAGATGAAATTTGGTGCATGTGCACCATGGCCAAATGGGCTATGAAGGCCATGCACCCCCCTCCCCATGCGGATGGGGTTGGCTACGGCCAATAACCACCAAGGCAACCCCCTCCGGCGGGGGTATGCGGCCACCCCATGAAAGGGGGGAGACCGGCCATGGCCAAAGGGCCATGGCCGGTCAAGGCCAATAAGCCATGGCCGGGCCACGGCCATGGCCGGCCGGCCCTGGCCGGCCACGGCCAGGGCCAGAGAGCCCTGGCCACGGCCTGGCCGGCCACGGCCAGGCCGCCCTGGCGGAGGCCAGGGCAGGGGCCTGGCCCCCGGCCAGGGCCAGGCCGCCCTGGCCGAGGCCAGGGCAGGGGCCCTGGCCCCGGCCAGGGGCCTCTGGCCGAGGCCAGGCCAGGCCAGAGAGGCCTGGCCGGCCTCAGGCCTAGGCCAGGCCAGGCAGAGGCCTGGCCGGCCTCTGGCCGAGGCCAGGCCTGCCTCTGGCCAGGACAGTGGCCTGGCCGGCCCTGGCAGTGGCCAGGGCTGCCGCAGGCCGCCCCTGGCCGGCCAGGGCAGAGGCCCTGGCCAGCCCTTGGCCAGCCTCGGCCAGGGCAGAGGCCCTGGCCGGGAGGAGTTGCAGACCAAATTATTGGTCGACCAATTTGGGTGTTTTGGTCGACCAATTCGGCAAAAGGTCTTGGTCGATCTCGAACTTGCCGACTAGCCCATACGGGGTGTCAAAAGGCCTTGGTCAAACTCGAATGTGCCGACTAGCCCATACGGGGCTAACGACAGTCGTCTGCTCTTATTTTATAAAATTTTTTTCTTGGGCTCTACTCCTTGAAGATTAGCCATAGTGCTCTACTTCATGCGAGATTAGCCATGTCATTGTGATCTACTCTACGGAGATTAGCCAATGTACTTATGATGTTGTGCTCTACTCTACGGAGATTAGCCAATGTATTTCAAATTTTTTGAAAAAGATGTTTTCAAATAGGTTATGTCCCGTCCTTAATCGGGATAGCGCAATTTAGAATTCCAAGTCCTACCACGATCTGGCCATGGTTATCTAACCCATGGGTGTGTAGAACATGTCTCGTGGCTTGGCAATTGTTGCGCTAAAATTCTTTGCGCAAACTCTCACCTATTCCATTTTGAAAGATATGTTTTTCAAAAGTATTTTTCCGCTGCTGGTACCATACGAATATTATTTTTGATTTCTTTTTACATGAGACAAGTAAGAGGGATAATTTGAAAGTTACTTCTAGATGGTAGTTGGGAACGTAGTGAACTTCTCGATTCTAGAGTAACATTTCAGCTTATCCAAGGAACTTATCAAGTGTTTAAAGAATCGAAACTTTATGCATAGAATTTTGATCGTGTTTTTCATTTTCCTTGCAGTTTTTTGATTCGAATATGTCTACCGCTTCTAAGAACATTGTCGCAGAGCTTAACAAAGGTGAAAAGCTCAACGGCGACAATTATAAACGTTGGTCAATAAAAATCCAATATGTTTTGGAAGAGCAAGATGTGCTTGAAACACTCCAAAACATAATGGAAGAACCTGAGTTGGGCAATACGGCCCAACACAAGAGGGACCAAGAAGCTTATGAGACTTGGACTCGAAAGAACAAAATAGCACGTATTACGTTACTGTCCGCAATGGACAATGACATAATGCGTCTATTTCGGGAATTCGACCTAGCCAAAGACATATGGTCTGGGCTAGAAATAAAGTTTGGTGGAACTTCGGTAACCAAACTCCGCTCCTTAAATATTCAATTTGACTCGTACAAAATACGACGAGATCAATCTATGAAAAAGCATCTTTGCCACATGGCGAATCTCATAGCTGAATTGAAGGATGCGGGTCTTACGCTGTCTGACGAACAGCAGATCCAAGCAGTCATTCGTTCACTCCCAGATAGCTGGGATAACATGAAAATGCACCTTACTCATAATGAGTGCATTAAAACTTTAAGCGATGTATCCAAACACCTCGAACTCGAGGAAGAGCGGATTCAAGCCGCAAAACCTAGTGCCGAAGTGCACATGACCGCTAGTTCCTCACATGGAGGAAAGAAGCGGAAGGATAAACGCTTAAGGTTTATGAACGAACGAAAGCAAGAACCGGAAACCTCAAAGAAGACTAAGAACAAAAAGTGGCAAAAGAATGTGCACTCAAAGAAGAAAAACTTGAAGAAGATCAAGTGCTTTAAGTGCAACAAGTACGGTCACTTCGCCCGTACGTGTACGGATGGAAGTGATAAGGTAACTTGTAGGGCTAGTTACATATGTGTTTCTAGTTCCATGTTTCTTGCTGAATCTAACTATTTTTGGTTGATTGATTCAGGGGCCACAGACCACGTTGCGAAGGACAGAAGGTTCTTCGTAGAGTATCGAAAGATAACTCAAGGAACAAAGTGGATATACGTCGGCAACAACACTCGTGTTGAAGTCAAGGGAGTCGGAACATGCAAGCTAGTTCTCGACAACGGCCGGACTCTATTATTGCGCGATGTCCTCTTTGCTCCAGATATTCGAAGGAATATCGTATCCGTGGTCATGTTAATGTCTTTAGGTTATGAATGGAGGTTCTATAAACAAAATGTTGACCTTGTTTGTAATAGTTCTTTAGTTGGGTCGGGTAATGTTTGTAATGGATTGATCGTTTTAAACACTATGTGTGATGATTCTTCTTCTATTAATGAAAGTTTCCATATGACAAATGCTTCTAATTCCGAATATGAGATCATTTGTTGGCATGCAAGACTTGGTCACATTGGACCAACTAGAATGGATAGACTTGCCAAAAGTGGCTTGCTATCTAATGTTTCAAAAGTTGAAATGTCAACTTGCGAACATTGTCTTGTAGGGAAAACTTGTCGCAAGCCGTTTGGAACTGGCACAAGGGCCGAAGTTCCATTACAGCTTATCCATTCGGACATTTGCGGTCCAATGAATGTTAAGACAAGACGCGGGAAGTCCTATTTCATCACCTTCATTGATGACTTCACCCGTTTCGGTCACATTTATTTGATTTCCCACAAACATGAAGCTTTATCTTGCTTCAAAAACTATATGAGTTTAGTGGAAAATCAACTAGATCGCAAGATAAAGGTCTTGCGAACCGATCGGGGTGGAGAATATCAATCAACGAGTTTTAAGGAACTCTGTGATAACAAATGCATAGTTCATCAAATAACTATGCCTTATACTCCGCAACAAAACGGTGTTGCGGAAAGAAGAAATAGGACATTGATGGAAATGGTCCGATCAATGATGTCTCAGGCAAATTTGCCCATCACCTTTTGGGGTGATGCATTATTGACGGCAGCATTCATCTTAAACCGTGTACCCTCGAAGTCGGTAAGTTCTACTCCTTATGAGTTGTGGAACAATAGAACTCCAGACTTAAGCATTCTAAAACCTTGGGGTTGTGCCTCTTACGCACATTTATCCTCTCACAAATATGGCAAACTCGGGCCACATGGGAGGAAGTGTATCTTCATCCGATACGCTAAAAACTCCAAAGGATATGTTTTCGTCGGTCAAGAGGACAATGGGGGTCTAATAGAATTCGAATCGAGGAATGTTGTCTTCTTGGAAAACGAGTTTCCAAGACAGGGTGAGATAAGTCAAGCCTTATCCTTGTTTGAGACTTGGGATCAAGAAGGATCGGAACGTTCGAGTGGGAGAATCCTTGGTGAAGAAGAAAATACGTTTCAAACTTCACCAATGGATGATACGAACGATACCAATCCTATTCCGAGTGTGAGTGATGTTATTCCAAGTGGGAGTGATATCATTCCAAGTGGGAGTGATCAAACTCAAGCAAGACGTAGTAATCGAACGAGGCTAACACCTCTGAGATTTGAGGATGAATTTTCTCAAACATTCATGACATTACTACAAGATGATAACGAACCTGCAAATTTTCAAACAGGCCGTCACATGCCCTGCTAAATATAAATGGATAGCGACGATGGAAGAAGAACTTCAATCCATGAAAACAAACCAAGCCTGGGACTTGGTTGATTTACCTAAGGGACGTAGAGCCATTGGGAACAAATGGGTTCTCAAAATCAAGCATAAGGCTGATGGCTCCATCGAGAAATATAAAGCTCGCCTTGTTGCGAAAGGTTTCACGCAACCGGAAGGAATAGACTACGAAGAGACTTTCTCTCCTGTCGTGCGTTTTACCTCCAATAAGCAAAGGCGAGGGTCTATGTTTGGAAATGTGTCCCAAAGATCCAAAAGAAAAGAAAGCTATGGAAAAGGTTCCATACTTCAGTGCTGTCGGGAGTCTGATGTACGCCATGATGTGTACCAGACCGGACATTTGCTATGCTGTTGGTATGGTAAGCCGTTACCAATCCAATTCTGGACAGGCACACTGGAAAGCGGTGAAGAGGATATTAAGGTACCTCAAAGGGACTGCGGACTATGCGTTATGCTATCAAGGCAATACCTTGAGACTCGAAGGCTATACCGATGCTGATTGGGCAGGTGATCTCAACGAGCGAAGATCTACCTCAGGCTTTGTTTTCTTGCTCAGGAATGGTGCAATATCCTGGAGCAGCAAGAAGCAAACCTGCATTGCCCTATCAACCATGGAAGCCGAATTTGTAGCATTCAGCATGGCGGTCCAAGAAGCTGTTTGGCTTAGGAAATTCTTAGACAGGCTGACGGATGCCCCTGACTCAAGCACTGTTCCTATATACAGTGATAGTCAAGCTTCGATTGCCTATGTCAAAGATCCTAAATTTCATTGTAAGACCAAACACATTGATATTCGATTCAAGTTTGCAAAGGACTATGACAAACGGAAGGAAGTAGACATATGATACATATCCACGCATGAGATGATAGCGGATCCCCTTACTAAGGCGATCCCCAGAGATGTGTTCTTCAAACACTTATCATCTATGGGAATGCGTAGGTGCTGAGCTTTATCATGTAATATTTCCCATGTCTATAGAAGATCAAAGTTTCATAAAAGAAAGAAGTTCTTTTATATATTTCATACAAGTTTCTTACAAATGATTTTATACATTTGTGTTTAAGTCTCAGCTATATTATTGTGTGTATGTCGGACAGATTAAGGTTGGCTCTCTCACATGAGCAACCGCCTTATCTTATCAGATGGATAAGATAGAGATGAGACTAGTTTAAAGTCAAAATCATTAGACGAATGATTTAGAGTCGTGACTTAAACAAGATAGTCGAATGAAAGATCTGCATCATATGGATGCTTACAAAAGATCTGAGATCTGTATCACAAGGATATTTAAAAGAGATCTCATAGGATTTTTTAATCCTATCTGTCTTATGCAGGATGAGAGTCCGGGAATATTTCATGGGTAGTAAGGGGACTCAAAAGATAGGCACTGTGGTGTCTGATCTTTCATCCATACAACATCATTAAGACATACTCTCCCTGGGAAAGGAGTGATGTTGTAATACGTGTTCATACCACGTATGCATTTCGACAACTGAGTTAGTAGCAATAGTGTTTGCTATTATGTGAGACTCAAAGGCCATATGGGTCTTAAATCTTACCCTCAAGGACTCCAATTGGTTCCTTTAGATTTGACGAGATGATCGCTATCTTAGCATGTTGCTAATGGGCTATGATAATTCGGCTCGGTGGGGCACGTTAGAAAAGCGAATCAAGTCAAGATCAGAAGGTTCGCAAGAAGAGGAAGATTGATTTCATATTCGCATTTGGACTTTAATGATTCAAAGCTGGCCAGCCAATTGTAATCCAGATGGGATTCAATTGTTGAATATAAAGTATAAGAAATGTGAAGAAATAATCTAGGGTAAAGCATGCGTTGAACTACTCAACTTTGCACCTTCGAGGTCGTTGTGTATCTCTAACAAGTGCACAACAACAGACTCTACGTGCATGACGGTCGCACGGTCTATTTCTCGGTATGATAGATGAAGAACTAAGAGAAAGACGTTCTCTTACAATCCCCTCAAGTGTGAGTGTGAGATGTTGGATATGGATGACGTTTGTACACCCTTGTAGGGGATGTACGAGGGAACACGGACCTCGAACGTCGCACACACAAAGTCGTGTGCAAAGGGAATCTGTTCCCTTGCGGAGAGGATCTCTAGATTAATGGGAAAGTCGCATTATATGTGCATAAGTGCATGCGACATATGGCTAATAAAGGGGTAATATCTTAAGCTTATGTTGTACCATGCATATGGTACAACTTAAGCTTATAATGTGCCATGTATGATGGTACACCTTAGTTAAATTGTTCAAAAGGAACAATTACTCCTAAAATAACTACCTTGGGGGCTATAAATAAGACCCAAGGGTTAGCCATTTCCTTACACTTTTGCATGGTATTCATGCCTTGCATTTCATTCTAGCGAAGCTCTGTCGAAATCCTTCCTCTCTCTTTATCCAAGTTTTTAATCTAACAGTAGAGATTTAGATTGTGGATTTAGTAGCCTTACTCCGTTCGTGAGAAGACTCGATCCGTCGTGGTGAATCCGAAGGCGAAGTTCTGTGACTACCGTGCCGCATACGCAAGCGTAAGTCTCAACTTCATTTATCGATCCTAACTCTGTTTTGACAGGATCCCACACTTAGGACCCCAAATAGTGTACATCTTGGGAGTCCTATTCCTAGTTGCATGCATATGTGTTGGATTTATATGTGTTGCATGCTTCTTAGAACATGATTTCTAGCATAGAGATGTGGTGGAAGATATGCATTGTACATTCTAGGATGATATGTATGCTTGGGAACATGCATATTATATGAAGCATATGGATCATGCATGACATGATGAGGATGAGCATACATGAAACAATGGTGCGTATGAGCATACGGGTGTATAGGATCACGTACATGAGTATTTCTCATGTGTGGTTGTGTACGTGTCCGTGGGTGCGGAGCATAGAATGTGTCATGATTATCCACTTGTGAAGTAGGATGTTTCCTACATGGATGAGTGTTAGTGTACATATAAGCATGGCCTTGCTTTTGGTTTCCACCCTTAATGGGTTTCTTGCCAAAAGGAAGAGAATGTGATGTGGTGACATTCTTGGTAGGAATGCTACCTATAGTGTCTTTGACACCACTTGTGGATGCACCGGAGGAAGGCCTCATAAAATCTATAGTGACACCACTATAGGAGGTGCGAGCTTTGGATGCATTCGCTTTTACAAATCCAAGACCAACACGATGTGTGGCCGGAAATTGGTTTGCAAGTAAATCATCCAATTGTCCCTTTCCCTTATTGAATCTCACAATACGGGAGGACATGAGCTCATATTTCTCCTTTAAAGAAGAAATGTTGGTATCCAAGGTGGACACCCGTGCTTTGAGCTCGTGCACTTGGGTTTTAAGAGAAGCATTCTCTAAACCCAATTGTGTGTGATGTGTAACTAGATCACTAGTATCCTTAGGATGTGTTTGATCTAGTTGAGATTTGAGGGAATTCACCTCATCTCTCAATGTAACATTTTGAGAAGCTAAGTTTGCTTTCTCAAGAGTTAAAGTATCAACAATGGTGTCATTGTTGATAATGCATGGAATGGATGACTTGCTAACATTTGATTTCTTTAAGCTAGTGTATCTAAGCATTAAAGATTGGTATTTAGCAAATAGTTCTTCATTAGCAATACGAAGTTCATCCATTGTTACCTCGGTGTCATCCGTGTCAGAATCACTCTCATCCGAGAGTGGGTCTTCTAGTGCCATGAAACACATGTGGGCGCTCTCACCCTTCTCATCATCGGAATCGCTTGATGAGTCATCACTTGAGTCATCAAAGGTACCTACGAGTCCTTTCTTCTTGTCTCTCTTGTTCTTGTCGGACTTGTGGTACTTTGGTGCCTTCCACTTTTCTTTGTTGTTTAGCATTGGGCAATCCCTCTTGATGTGTCCTGGCTTATTACACTTATAACAAAGAGAGGAAGTAGCATTAGTAGACTCAAAATGTTTGTTTGAGGGAAATTTACCTTTGCGGAAGAAGCGTTGGAACTTCTTCACCATTTGGGCCATTTCACCCAAATCCATCTCGTTCTCGGATTCATCACTTTCGGAGGATGATGAATTGGCGTTGAATGCCAAAGCTTTCTTTTTGGCCTCCGAGGAATTCATCATGGCTCGAATCTTCAATCGGTTATCCCGTCTTACTTCGTAAGATATAAGAGTCCCGATGAGATTCACCATGGTGTAGTTCTTCAAGTCATTGACTTCCTCGATGGCGATTGCTCTTCTTTCCCATTTGGAGGTCATCCCCATGATGATCTTCCTTACCTTTTCAGGTTCGACGTAGATTTGGCCAAGGGCTTCCAATTCATTTGTGATGTCGGTAAAGCGTCCGTACATCGATGCAATGCTCACATTTTCCTGCATATGAAACAAGTCGAAGTTTTGCACGGCAACATATACCTTTGAAAGCTTTACCTTATTCGTTCCCTCGTGGGTAACGATGAGATGGTTCCAAATTTGATATGCACTCTTACATGTGCATATCTTGTTGAACTCATTCGGGTCCAACGCACAATGAAGAGCGTTCATTGCTTTAGCGTTGTTGACTTCGGCGGACTTCTCGAAAGTCGTCCATTTCTCGAAATCCTCTTCGGCGGGCTCGACATACTCCTTGTGGAGAGTTCTCCAAAGAGAAGTACTCCTAAGGAATGTCTCCATCCTACACTTCCAATAGCCAAAATTAGTACCATTGAAACGTGGGGGACGTACCGTAGATTGACCTTCGAAAAGTGTGGACGCTCCATCACGGTCGTGATTGTTGTACGTAGGCGACAGAGGAACGTTGTTGTTGTTGGATGCCATAGATAAAACCTTGCGCTCTGATACCAATTGTAAGGACCATGTCTATGGGGAAAACACTAGAAGGGAGGTTGAATAGTGTTTATGCAAATTTAAAAGGAATTTACGCCAAATAAAATGCAATCCAACAAATAGTGCGGAATAGAAAACGACCCAAAGTGAAACACACGCAAATGCAGAGATGTTTCAAGGGTTCGGATTACCCAAGTCAACTTCCGACTTGTTCCCGGTAATCCTACGTCCCTACCACCTGGATACCACCGGATACTCAAGTTAGAACCCAAACTTGAGGTTTCCTTAAAGCCCACTTGTAGCAACCCTACAAGTGCAATCGAATACAATCGATGTCCTTGACTCCCACAACCAGGGAGCAAGCAAAACCACTCTCACAACCGAGAGCACAACTCAAATAACGAATGTTATGAAATAATGAAAACAACACTTACAATCACCTATGCCTTGAAGTAGAACTTGAAGGAGGAGTGTGATGTGTGTTGAAGAACTCGCTTGGAAGAGAGGAGAAAGCCCTTTCTCTTGACAGCACCAATTGCCTAGATGATCACTCTTTGGTTCTAGGTTGGAGAGCAAGAGAACAAGATAGGGAAATACTTAGGGCTTTGGATTTGAGAGCTTTGATCTTTGGAAATAAAAGCTTGAGAGATTTTGCAATGAATGAGTAACCTTCCAATGGAATAGTAGAAGCTCTATTTATATCTTTCTCAAATCCACAAAACAGTTTAGGCAAAAACCCAATTGAAATCCGTGAGAAAAATCACAATGGATATAATCTGAACTCGCTACAGTCGACTGTTGAACAATCCACAGTCGACTGTTGCACAGTCAGCAAGGGTAGGTGAAAATTCATAACGGTAACTTACCCCGTGGACAATCGATTGATGAAGCAAAGACAGTCGTCTGTTAAATCAACAGGCGACTGTAATTTCTTCGACAGGCGACTGGCCGAGGGAAGAGTAAGTTAGACAAATACTAGAAATCTCACAAGATACAGGACATACGACTGATTCAAGTAATACAGTCGACTGTTAATCAGAACAGGCGACTGTAAAACCTTAAACAGACGACTGTCAAAAGCAAGAGAAATTTCCAGAGAGCTGAGTCAAAGAAATGACTTACAGACAGGCGACTGTTGCAGCATAGACAGTCGACTGATCCAATAGATAGTCGACTGTATATACAGCATTAGTCGACTGGCCGTAAAAGTCGGATCAAACAGAGTTTGGGCAAGGATAGACATGCGACTGATTTACAATACACAGTCGACTGTCATTTGGACCGGCACCTGTGAATTGTTCAACAGTAGCCTGTGCAAAATAATCAGAGAAGGCCCAAAACTATATTGTAATAGTTTGTGTATAACAGGCGACTGTAGAACAAAACACAGTCGACTGTTTTTGAGACAGGCGACTGTAAACTGTTTAGCAGTCGGCTGTTATAAACAATCCTAGCACAAACAAAAGAGAATTGAATTGGGATCAAAGGACAATTGATCTAATGAAGTCCTATGACAGAATGTAGATGTGTGTGAGTGCTCCATCAAAGTTCTACTTCTAAGCACATACTAGAAGAGATAAAAGAAAAATTACATTGAAAAATAATCTCTTCTTTCCATTGTATGAGCTTGAAGTCTTTACGGAGCTTCAATTATCAATCTACGATCATCCAATTCATGTCATTTGCCTTCAATGACGTTTGTGAGTCATCCATTGCTAGTTGATCTTCATAATAAGCTTAGGCAATGCATTAACTGCAAAATAGGGGATTAGTCACAAGTATTTATGTTTGCTCATAATTAACACCAAGTAGGGAGAAGTCCAATACTCAACAGTGCGAGATTTGGATGCATTTGCTTCCACATAACCATGTCCAACACGATGTGTGGCCAGAAATTGGTTTGCAAGCAATTCATCCAATTGCCCTTTTCCTTTGTTAAATCTCTTAACTTGGGAGGACATGAACTCATATTTCTCCTTAAGAGAAGAAATATTGGTATCCAAGGTGGACACACGTGTTTTAAGCTTGTGCACTTGGGTTTTAAGAGAATCATTCTCAATACCAAATTGTGTGTTATGTGAAACTAGATCAATACTATCTTTAGGATAAGTTTGATCAAGTTGAGATTTAAGGGAATTCACCTCATTTCTCAAGATGTCATTTTGAGAAACCAAAGTGGCTTTCTCAAGTGTAAGTGTATCAACAATGGTGTCATTGTTGATAATGCATGGCATGGATGATTTGCTAACATTAGATTTTTTTAAAATAGTATATCTAAGCATAAGAGTTTGATACTTAGAAAATAATTCTTCGTTAGCAATACGAAGTTCATCCATGGTTACCTCGGGTTCATCGATGTCACTATCACTCTCATCGGAGAGTGGATCTTCTCAGGCCATGAAACACATATGTGGACTCTCACCCTTTTCATCATCGTATTCACTTGAGGAATCTCCGCTTGAATCATCGAACGTCCCAACAAGTTCTTTCACTTATCCTTCTTGTATTTGTCGGACTTGTGGTATTTTGGAGCTTTCCACTTTTCTTTGTTTCTAAGCATTGGGCAATCCTTCTTGATGTGCCCCGGCTTGTTACACTTAAAACAAAGAGATGAGGTATTGTTAGTGGAATCAAATTTATTTTTGGAAGGAAATTTACCTTTGCAAAAGAAGCGTTGGAACTTCTTCGAAATTTGTGCCATTTCTTCCAATTCCATTCCGTTCTTGGATCCTTCACAATCGGAGGATGAAGAAGTAGCCTTGAATTTTAACGCTTTCTTCTTGGCCTCAGTTGGGTTCATCATTGATCTAATCTTCATTCAGTTCTCCCTTCTTACTTTGTAAGACATGAGAGTACCGATGAAATTCACCACGGTATAGTTCTTCATGTCATTGACCTCCTTAATAGCGATTGCTCCTCTTTTCCATTTCGAGGTCATTCCCATGATTATCTTTCTCACATTTTCTTCTTAGATGTAGACTTGTCCAAGAGCTTCAAGCTCATTGGTGATGTCGATGAAGCGTCCGCACATCGTTGCAATGTTCTCATTATCATGCATATGAAATATATCGAAGTTTTGTATTGCAACATATAATTTAGACAACTTTACCTTGTTCGTTCCCTTATGGGTAACAACTAGATGGTTCCATATTTGATATGCACTCTTACATGTGCATATCATATTGAACTCATCCGGATCCAATGCATAATGAAGAGCGTTCATTGCCTTGGCGTTGTTCACTTTGACAGACTTCTCGGGGGGAGTCCATTTGTTAAAATCCTCTTCGGAGGGTTCAACGTATTCCTTGTGGAGGGTTCTCCAAACAGAAGCACTCCTAAGAAACGTCTCCATCCGGTGTTTCCAATAGCCAAAATTCGTGCCATTGAAACGCGGAGGACGAACCGTTAATTGTCCTTCGAAGATGGTAAACGCATCATCACGGTCGTGATTGTCATACAAAGGAGGTGGATGAACGTTGTTGTTGTTGGATGCCATAGCTATAAACCAATGCTCTGATACAATTGCAAGGACACTGACTATGAGGAAAACACTAGAAGAGGGGTTGAATAGTGTTTATATAATTTAAACGATAGTTATACCAATTTAAATTCCTAACAAACAATAAATATGGAATTATAAATAAACCCAAATTGAAACAATGCTAACACAAAGTATGTTTCAAATATTCGGATTACCCAAGTCAACTCCTGACTTGTTCCTGGTAATCCTACGTCCCTTACACCCGAATACCACCGGATACTCAAGTTAGAACCCTAACTTGAGGTTTCTTTTAAACCCACTTGTAGCAACCCTTCAAGTGAAACGAAACACAATCGATGTCCTTGACTCCCATAATTTGGGAGCAAGCAAACCACTCTAACAAACCGAGAGTTAAAACTAATATCGAAAGGTATGAAATAATGAAATATAATGCTAACATAAAGTATGTTTCATTAACACCAAGTGTCATGCCCCGTTTCACATTCTATCGGGCGCGAGGACGCGAGCGAGTCTGCGGTGTGATTAAAACAAGGAGGAGTACTTTTGTTTCTTTTCTTTTCTTCCTCTTGGTTTAAACACACTAAGCGTCTGTGAAATAAAATGGCTGGATCTTGCATGCTTATAAGAAATAGTACGGATGACATTATTACTATACCAAAGCGTCTAAAAATAAAGTACAACATAGGCCTAGTATGTCCAATACAAACAAAGTACAACAATTACATTATTTCAAATATTTAAAAGTGCAGTCGCGAAGGTAAACGCCTAGTCTTCCACGGGTAGATACTCCACGTAGTTTTTGAGCACGGGCTCGACTCCTGCAGCAAAGTCTTCAGTGAACTCACTGTCGATACCTTACGGATATTTCGTAAAATAACAAAGTTAAATGTTCGTCAGCAAGGTTTACTCAGCAAGATAATCCCAAAATAAAAACGTTAGGCATTTAAATTAAACAAAGCTGAAAAGACAAGTAATAAGTTTAATATGAAAGAGTTATGATATTTAAGCATTCCCAGCAATTTGCAACCTGCAGCAATTTAATCATTTAATAACAATTTGCAGTACTATCAGCAACCTGTGACAATTTAGCATTTGATGACAAAACTGTAGCAACATGTAGAAAAAGAGATTAGAATAGTATTTAATAACCAGTCTATTCTAGTGTTAAGTCCATGTCCAAGAGTACGAGAGATAACCAACATGCGCCCTGCGACAGGAGCAAATCCGAGGCGGTACCCACCGTCCTTATATGGCGACAGTCAAGGATCTAACCTCCGTAATGTGTTGGAGGTGTTCGATATGGGTGCATCCAGCCACTCTGTAACACTTGTGATTATAGACTACCACAACCCATGGTCAAGTCAAGTATCGGTTCAAAAGGACGTGTACTATCTATTTATATTGAAGTTCCATCTTCCATTCATTATATTAAAGTTCCATCTCCCATTCATTTTTGTTGAAGTTCCATCTTCCTTTCATTTTTTTAGAAGTTCCATCTTTCATTAAGTCAATTCAGTTTATTAACATCATATGAGATGCGTACAATGGTTTCATGGTGTTTCAATAGTCCGTACAATAGTCTCACAAAAGTTCAAGTCTTCACGACTCAATTTAGCAATTAAACAAAAACGTAAAAATACTTAATACTATAAGAGAATGAGCAAGAAATGATTTAACTAAGCAAATAAGTTTAAATTAGCTTAAAATTTTTTCTAAGGCTAGTAGCTAGTTTTCAAGATTGTTAAATAATTATTAAGCATTTTTAAACAATTTAAAAGGGCCAAAAACTAATTTTAAATCAAGAAATCATTTTTACGACATATGTTCAAAGATTTATTTAGAGCAAACCATACGTCAGAATTCTTCCAACAAGGGATCAAAATGATCGTATTAACTAGTACTACAACATATATTTTTCTCGTACGTCAATGTATGTGAAAATCTCAAGATACGAATTTTAAAGCAAATTTAGCTTATTTAAGTTTTGCCTTTCAAAAATCACTGTGTGAGATATACTTACCTTTTGGCAATGAAACTAGCGCCAATGAGTCCATTTCATCGTTTCTGATTTTCTGGGACTGGTCTCGTATTTTTCTGAGGCCTTACGATTTAATATCAATTTATTACTATCAGAATATATTATACGTATTTAAATACATATTTAATACATATTCCGTTTTTTAAAAAACCTATACTCATCGTTGTTCTCACCTCACATCGATTCAACGGTGCTCGGGGACGTGTCCGATGGCGGACGACGGTGGTAGGGGAGGAGCGGCGAGGGGTGGTTGACGACGGCGGCGGCGGCAGTGGGGGAGCATCAAAAAATGGTCGGCGAGATCGCGGAAATGGCGAGTGAAGTTCGGTGGGGGCATGGCTGTGTGGCGTTGGACAGAGCGTGCGGTGGTGGGCTGAGCACGTGGAGGATTATGGCGGTGGGGGCGATGGGTGGCACCAGCGAGAGGGAAGAGCGAGAGAACAGGGGAGAGGAGGCGGGCTGTCAGGGTTTTTGCGGTGCTGGAGGCGAAGACGATGAGCTACGGTGGCGGGGAGGTAGGCGGAGCGCGGGCGGCGGGCGGCGGCACGTCGGAGGGGGAGAAGGGGTCGAGTGGAGGTGGGCGCTCGTCGGAGAATGGGGAGGGGGGAGTGCTGATTGAGGGGTGGTCGAAGGGAAGAGATGGGTTCGGGCTTGGGGTGTTTGCCTGTGTGATTATTTTTTGAGGGAGAGAGATTAGCGGGAGGGGTTTAAATAGATAATTAATATTAGTATTAAAACTAGTAATTGATATTTAGTCAAAACATTAATTAGGCGAGGTTTATCTTTTGACTAAATTTTTTAAATTTTGTCTGTTAGCACATGGGCTGCCATGGTTAGGGGTTGGTAGGGGTAATTAGGGTTAAAGAAAATAGTAATTAGTGATAGTAAAAAGTGATTAGTAAGGGTGATTAGCAAGAAAAATGTTAAAATACTCCAAAAATCACATATGACTCCAAAAAATTATGAAAACATAGCCACGGGTTTGTATCATCACGAGTATCATGACTACGAGATCAATTTCATAGTTTGAGCTATGAAGATACGAGTTTTGTGCCAAACCGTTTAGGTTGCGGGTTTGCGGGTTATATATCGATTTGACTTCAGAAAATTACGCAATTAATATGGGGAGCACTAAATGATCATAGAATCGCATGGTAGAATTTTGAAATCATTTTGATAATATTTATATAGAAAAATAATTATTACGGCTATATCGTTAATAATTGAGTTTAAATAATTATATAAATTATTTAGGGGTTTAGGATAGCACTTGCATTCACTAAAATAGGCTATAACTATATTGATACTACAAAATATTTTTTATAAATAATTTTGAAATCATTTTGATATAAAATTCCTGATTAACCATTATAAAATATTTTTTATTTATGAAAATACGTAGAATACGATTATACACGTACTGATGAATACGGGCCGTCACATCCTACCCACCTTATAAAAATTCCGTCCTCGGAATTTCTCATACTAAAATATAGAGAAATAACGATAAATGAAACTAAAATATAGTGAACAGATATGGATATCTCTCTCGCATCTCATCTTCTTGTTCCCAGGTGGATTCACCGGGTAAGTCATGTTGCCACATCACTCTAACGAGGTTGACTACGCTATTCCTGAGAGTCTTCTGACATCGATTCCAAATCTACACTTGGTGTTGCTGTAACGACTGGTTTTCTTGTATCTGGATTTATTATATTATATTATATGTTTTGGTGGATTTTCTCCTTATGTGTGGTTTTCGTCTCCGTAACTTTCATTTTCGATCGTATCGTCGTGTTTTCTAGCTTCTTTCTTAGAATTGTCAATTTCGGAGCAAGTCATTCGTGACGGGCTTCGTATCGGTCATATCTTACTGTTAGATCAAGCCTAGGAGTCTTAGGAATCGATCCCGGAGCTCCGCGCTCCATATCGGAACTTTTGGTGCTCATTAGTCGGTGTAAGAAGGGGCGCCGACCGACTAGATGACGATCCAGTCGGTCGGAAAACCTTCTTGAACCGACTAGTGAGCTTTGTTAAATGTTCAGGAGTTACTGTTTCTCTTTAGTCGGTCTAAGAACGTTGGTCGACCGACTAGGTTGCAAACTAGGCGGTCAGCAATGCTTCTTTAACCGACTAACTCATTTACTAATTTTTGGTATCAGCACTATTCATTCTTAGTCGGTCTAAGTTCATCTTTCGACCGACTAGTTGTTAAACTAGTCGGTTAAGTTTTGTACTCAGACCGACTAATTCTTAGTTCTTCTATACAGCCGAGTTACTGTTTACTCTTAGTCGGTCTAAGAATGTTCATCGACCGACTAGATGCCAAACTAGTCGGTCAGTAGTTGTTCTTCGACCGACTAACTCTTAGTTCAGGTTTTCGATTGGAGCTACTGTTTACACTTAGTCGGTCTGCGTTGGTCAACCGACCGACTAGTTCTCAAACTAGTCGGTCAACAGTTGTTCTTTGACAGACTAAGCAGTGCAGGAAACCCTAGTTTTGCCCTAACCGCCACCAAACTCTATAAATACCCCTCCAAACGTTTTCTTTTTCTTCCTCACGACCTAAAACCCTAATTTCTCCCCCATTGAGCCCCCTTCTTCCCCAAACCCTTATTCCTTCATCCCAAGCTCATCCTCCATCATCTAAACCCTCCCTCAACACTTTCTACCTCTCATCTTCCTCAAAATCTCATCAAAACCCCCAAAATCCCCCAAAACCCTATTTCTCCAAACTCCTCCAATCATTTCCAGATCTGAACCCTAGGTTCCCCGGAGCGTTTCTTCCGTCGCCGTGGTTGCTCGGCGTTGTTCCTCCGTTTCCTATACGGTAATACTCGATTCTTTAGTTTTAGCATAACCCATTTGTGTTTTTATGAAACCCCAATGAAATGAATATTGTTGTTGATTGTTTCTCCATGACAGCGACTTCCCCATAGATTAGCGTCCGTGGGACGAACCCTTCGTGATCGTCACCCTCGATGCTAGGCAAGTGAAACTTGCCACTTAGGGTTTAGGCCATGTGTTAGGCCATTTGCTTGTTGTAGGCGTAAAAGAGACTAGGCGACGAAATGATACTCGCCTAGGCGCAAATTTAGGAACTAGCTTGACAACGAAGCTAGATCCGACATTTATCATGTTGCACAATTACCATGTCATGTTTAATTTCCATTAACGGTACGCAAATTAATTGTCATGTCATTGCATTCTTTAAGTGTTTCCGTGATTGCGTAGCTTCGCTACAATGCTTGTGTTCCTGGCTCGTGTTCTAGAAGCGGGCCATGTGTTGGTTGATAGCCAATGCCCGAATTGCTTGTTTCCGGCTAGGTGCACCCCTACACCAAATGCTTATGAATCGTGAACTAGAATACGAGCTCCTGTGCGGGACAACCCTGACTCATTTACTGAGCTCGTGTGCGGGGACCCTGGCTCGTTTACATGTGGGTATTGGGGGTAAGAGTTAAGCGGCCAATCAACTGGGAGTCTGCCCGACCAGCAACTGCAGTGGTAAGGCGTAAACTCTGGGATTTAGGGGTAGTGTTAAGCGGCCAATCGGCGTGAATGCCAAACCATTCAGTTGTAAGGCGTAAACATCTACAAACAACTTGAAACATGACTAGTGAAATGATTGAGATTGTTAGTAGCTTGGCTACTCTTGTCTTGTCCCGATAATTGTTCTCTTGTACTTATTGTCTCGCCATGTCTTGCTTGTGCACTCATGCTATAACTGCCATGTCATGCATACTAAATCTGCTAGGTTGTTAGTTTCCTCCTTTCAGTTTCCTTGCCCAAGTCTTTTAGACTTGCTGACATGTGCCCCTCTACTCTTTTGGGTGACACATGTTAGATCCTGAGCCTGAGTACCTTGTTGAGGACGAGGTGTTTGCTGACGCCGAGCCCGAGCTTGTGTTTGACGGGGAGTACGTGGACACTGGGGACCAGTCCTAGTGTCTTCGTTGAGCTTTTCCTTTTGTTTAGACTGCTGTTTTGTTGTCGGTGCGTAGCACCTATACTTTGTTGCGTTGTTGGCCTTGTTCTGGGCCTTTAGACTCTTTCTTTTAGCCTGGTGGCTTTTCTGGATGTTGGACTTAATTTTCATGTTGGACAAATTATGAGATATGAGAATTTTATTTCTGTCTCTCCTTGTGTTATTATTGTTGTTCCGTTTGTGGTTACAGGGACCTGCTTATGTTTTATTGACGCTTATCGGGTTTGGGGCTTCACAGCTCCACTCCCGTGCGGACCTTTTCACGTCTCGCCTCCATTTTAGGGAAGCGGGGTGTGACAGTTGCTCATATGAAAGATCTGGTCGTACTGTGATCTCTAAGTGGTCAACCACATGAGTAGGATCACTGATGTAACGACGCAGCTAGGAGACATGGAATACGCCATGTTTGTGGCAGAGCCAGGCGGTAAGCTACTTCTCCAACTCGCTCCAGTATATCGAAAGGGCCAATAAATCTCGGACTGAGCTTTCCTCTTCTTCCAAATCTGATCACTCCCCTGTTAGGAGATATCTTCAGAAATACATGATCTCCAGGTTGAAACTCTAGATGACGACGCTTCGCATCGGCCCAGTGCTTGTATTGGTCTTGTGCAATGCGAAGTTTGTCTCTGATAATACGCACCACATCAACAGCTTCTACAATCATCTTCGGACCCAAAAGTTCTCGATCGCCAATGTCATCCCAACTTAATGGAGAACGACATTTTCGTACATAAAGTGCTGCAAATGGGGCCATGCCGATATTTGCTTGGTAGCTGTTGTTGTACGAAATCTCCACTAAGTGCGAGTGTCTTCCCACGAGCCTTTGAAGCCAAGCGTACAAGCTCTCAACATATCTTAGAGTATCTGGATGGTGCGCTCTGATTGCCCATCCGTCTGCGGGTGATACGCAGTGCTGAAGCTCAGACTGGTACCAAGATTCAATTGCAGACTCTTCCAAAAGTGAGGAGTGAATCTCGTGTCTCGACAGAGACAATGCTCACTGGAACTACATGCAATCTCACGATTTCCTGCACGGTTATCGTTCATATTACGACGTATACTAGGAAGAAGTTATAAGTTATAGGAATAATTATTACCTCCATGTACTTCTTTGTGAGCAATTCAGTCGATTGTCCTACTCGGAATGGTATGAAGTATGCTGACTTGGTTAATCGATCTACGATCACCCAGATGGCATCATTCTACTTTGTACTCCGAGGCAGTCCAGTGACGAAATCCATGGTGATGTGCTGCCACTTCCACTTTGGAATAGGCAGTGGTTGAAGCAATCCTACGACGCGATGATGTTCAGCCTTCATTTGCTGACATACCAGGTATTTGGTGACACTTCGAGCAATGCTTCTCTTCATTCCATGCCACCAAAAATTCAGACGAAGATCCCTGTACATTTTGGTGTCACCAGGATGAACGGAGGATGTGGAACTATGTCCTTCATTCATCAGCGCTTCTCGGATATCGCCTGAAGGCATGCAGATTCTGCTGCCATATATATCTCAAAGATCCGTCTTCATGGATAAGAAAATCCGTTCAAAGATTTGCTTCCACTTGAGCCTTGATCTTCCGCAACTTTGCATTTCCAGCTTGAGCGGCTTTGATACGATCGATGATGGTAGACTGAATTTGAAGATTCATCAATGAAGCTTCAATCCCGGGTAGGAGGATTTCAATCTCCATCTCTCGCAGATCTAGTTGTAGTCTCTTCTGAGCTGTGAGTGTCATAACAGTCTCAATGCGTCTGGTACGGCATTAACATTCCCAGGATGATATTGAAGGTCGATGTCATAATTAGCCATGAGTTCCAACCATCTGTGTTATCTCATGTTCAGTTCCTTTTGCATGAAGATATACTTCAAACTTTTGTGGTCGATGAAGATCTTCACTTGCTCACCCAGTAGAAAATATCTCCAAATCTTCAAAGCAAAAATAACTGCAGCTAACTCCAGATCATGAGTCGGATAGTTCTTCTCATGCGTCTTCAGTTTTCGGGAAGCATACGTCACAACTTGACCATGTTGGTGTAGTACACATCTGAGACCTTTGCCAGATGCGTCACAATATACTTCAAATCCCCCAATTCTGTCTGGTATAGTCAGAACTGGTGCAGTCGTCAGATTCGTCTTCAATCCTTCGAAATCTTGCTCACATGTCTCAGACCAAATATACTTGACATCCTTCCTCGTCAGGTGAGTTATGGGTTTAGCAATTTTGGAAAAGTCCTGGATGAATGGGCGGTAGTAGACGGCCAATCCAAGAAAACTTCGAATGTCCGAACTGACCGAGCGGTTGGCCTATTTCTAACAGATGTGACTTTCTCTGGATCGACTGAAATACCATCTCCAGATACCACATGCCCAAGAAACGCAACGCGGTCAAGCCAAAATTCACATTTTCTGAAATTGGCATATAGTCGATGATGGCACAGAGTCTTCAATACGATCCGCAAGTGGTCAGCATGATCTTCCTTGCTTTTTGAATAGACCAGAATGTCATCAATAAAGATCACCATGAATTTATCCAAGAACTCATAGAAGATAAGGTTCATGAGGTTTATGAATACTGCTGGCGCATTGGTCACGCCAAAGGACATAACCGCGAATTCGTAGTGTCCATACTTGGTTCAAAAAGGGGTCTTGGATATGTCGTCCTTCTTGAATTTCATTTGGTGATATCTGTAAAGGACCCTGCGGGGCTACACATACACTAGAGGGGGGTGAATAGTGTAATAGCAAGCAAAGTGCTTAATTAAAAGTTACTAAAATTAAAGCACAAAAACAGCGGAAATTAAACAGAGTGCTCAACAACAACAATCGCAAACACAAGGATTTTACCCTGGTTCCCCAAAACTTGGGTACATCCAGCCACACCAGTATCCACTATAATCCCACAAAGAGAAGTGAATACAAATCCCACTAAGGGATACACTCCCACAAAGAGAGAGACCTCACTAAGAGGATTTAGGATTCCCACAAAGAGATATCCTCACTCTCACACAGAGAGACCTCACACATAGGATTTGTTCTTTCACACAGAAAGAACCAAACTCCCACAAAGAGAGTAACTCCCAGACAGAGAGTAACTAATTCACATAAAGAGAATTAGGGTTTCGAAACAAAAACAAAACGAAACATCACTTACCTATGCCTTGATATGATCTTACCAATGTGAAGAAGAAGGCATGCAAGTGAAACTCAAGTGCTTGAGATGAGGCTTTGAATGCACTTGATGATCTTTCTCTCTTCTAGGAATGAATCCTAACACTACTCACTTGAGTGTATGAAATGAAGAGAAGAAATATGTTCTCCAAGAAAAGGAATGAGATTGAAATCCCTTGGAGAAATTCCCTAGAGCTTAGATGCTAAGCATAAGATTGAAGCTCTAATGAGGGAATGTGGGAGGAGTGGCTTAGAGAAGAGATTCAAAGATCTTCTATGATTTCCTAACCCTTTCAAGAGTTCTAAATGAACTAAGCCAATCCATATATATAGGAAGCCAAGAAGAGCTATTAAACACAGCCAAAAACCCAAAGGAAAGAAATCTGTAACGGCTAGATTTTGGCAGTTTACGGCAAGAACAGTCGACTGATGATCATTAGACAGTCGACTGATCAACGGCTAGAAAATATCCCAACGGCTATAATCTGAGCCAGGACAGTCGACTGTAGAAGACTACACAGGCGACTGAAAAGCAGACAGTCAACTGTATATCCTTCATCAGGCGACTGCAGCAGGGATGGACAAGAAACAGAGAGCAGCACTCTTTCTCCAGTTTACGCATAGGCGACTGATATCAGTAATACAGTCGACTATCATATAGTCAGGCGACTGTAATACCTTCATCAGTCGACTGCTGTAAGATGGAGAAAAGACAGAGAGAGATGCATATTTCACACTTACGCCTTTCAGACGACTGAAGGCCATTTCACAGGCGACTGAAACTATTCAGACGACTGTAAAAACAGCAACAGGCAACTGTCTTGCAACATGGAAAAAATCCCAGAAAATGCAAGAAGCGCATAGGCGACAGACGACCAATTCACATGTGACTGTAAGAGTACAGGCGACTGTAAATTGAACATCAGTCGACTGATGCGAAAAGCTCAAGATGAGTCAATAGAAAATTTGACTTGAGCTGTGCATCACAGTCGACTGTAGAAGGCTCGACAGGCGACTGGAAATCACCCAGTCGACTGTAAAACCTTCAGCAGGTGACTGCAGGAGAGCCAGAGACTTCAAATGAGTCTTTGGACAAGATGAACCTATTGGGTTGGATTCTATGATAATCCTAAGGTTCACTAAGATGGTTAAATGCAAATGCATGAGAGTATGACCATCTATCAAGGCATTACAATAGTCCTAGACTCAAAAAAAAAGAGAAATGCAAGTAATAGAAATTACATGGATTACAAATTGCATCTCCTAGAGTCTAAGTCTTCAAGCTCACAAAACCTTGAAGCTCCCCATCATCTCCAAGCTTTGGCACTCCTTGATGAGCTTCCCTTCATCAAGCTCCAAGCTTTGACAATGCTTCTCTAGATGTCCATCCATCATCATGCTCCAAGCTTTGGCTTCATTAGATGATCTTCATGACTTCATCCAAGCTTGAGCATACCATCACTCTTGGAGGTCTTTAAGATATCCCTTGTAATATCCTCCAAGCCTTATGCTTTGTCTCATCAACATAGAATCATTAAGATAAACTGAGACTAAAACATAAGATTGATTAGCACACTAACATAATGTATTGATCATCATCAAAATAACATTAGTCTTGAAACCAAGAACTAACAAGATCCACTCCGGAGATCAAGCTTGGAGAAGACTTGAGATCTACCAAGTTGGTCAAAGATGTCGTCGATGTATGGCAATGGATACTTGTTCTTCACGGTGACCTTGTTCAGCTCTCGATAGTCTACACACATCCTTCTTGAGCCATCCTTCTTTTTGACCAATAGGACTGGTGCACCCCAGGGAGATATGCTGGGATGTATCCATCCTTTCTGCAACAGGTTGTCCAATTAAGTACGAAGTTCCTCCAATTCCACAGGTGCCATATGATATGAAGCTTTGGAGATAGGTTGAGTGTTTGGCATCAGATCAATGGTGAATTCGAGAGCTCGATCGGATGGTAATCCTGAGATTTCATCAGGGAATACGTCGTCGAATTCTCGAACTACTCTGGGCTTCTCAGGTTCAGCTAGCATACATGCCATCATCATCTCCATAGGCTTGGCCCAAAATTGAATAGGTCCAAGCGAACGGCTTCTGCTTGTAAATCCAAACACCGGATGGTCGAGAATTTCGAACACTACCTTCTTTTTGTGACAATCGATGTTAGCATAAAAAGTTCCTAACCAATCCATTCCGAATACAACGTCAAAGTTTTGCATGTCGATTATCATGAAGTCATCAAAGAGTTTGTAACCATATATCACCAAAGGGCATGATTGACAGCCACTGACAGTCTTCACTATGCCATTCCTGGTGTTGATGTTCTATCGGTTAGAAAGGGGATGAACATGAATGGAATGTGTTGTAGCGAATTTAAGTGATAAGAAGCAATGAGCTGCTCCAGAATTAAAGAGGGATACGGCTGGTGTAGATGCTACTAAGACGATACCTAAAGTATGATAAGGTATACTTAGCAGTCTATAGTAATGCTATGAGCATCTAGTTAAAGGGAGGATGTCTTAGATGTTACCTGTGATCACTGGTTCAGTCGCCTCAGCTTCTTCGGAAATCATGGTAAAAGATTGACGTTTTGGCTGGGCCTGGTGGAAAGCCCTCTGATGTGGAGGTAAGGGTGGTCCACGAGATGTCGATCCAGGTGCTCCCGTAGTCGGAGTCAATGGTTTGTTGATGCGCTGAGAGCAGTCTTTAACAGTGTGCTCCGATGATCCATATGCCAAGCATTGGTTCAACAGTAGGCGACAGTCCTTCTTGACATGCCCCGATCGGTTGCAATGGAAGCACGTTGTTGTAGCTTGATTGCTATTTGGAGGAGCAGCAATCTGGTTGTTGACTAGAGCAGCAGGCCTGTAGTTGTTGGGAGTAGTAGGCCTCTTGAAAGTAGTGGTCGGCATCGGTTGGAGGTTTTCCTCGGTGGTTCCATCAGACATTTTCCTTGGGTTGCTTTACGCTGTTTGTCAACAACCTCATGGTTACGGGCAGCCTCCAGTATCTTCTCATAGCTGGTCAAATCGGTCGAGGTCATTGAAGCTTGAATATTGAAATTTAGACCTTGGTGAAACGGGAAGGCATGATCTTCTGGATTCTTAACCATGTGAGGGGCGAATCGACTCAGCATGGAGAACTCAGCATCGTATTCGTCAACATTCATTGATTCATGTTTCAAGTTGACAAAACATTGTTAAAGTTTCCTTTTTGCTGCCTTAGCGAAAAACTTCGTGTCGAAACGTTCACGAAATGTGGCCCAGGCAATAGGCCGCATTATACGCTTTTCCTGAGTGTCCCACCAGCTTCAGGCGTAATCAGTCAATTGAAACCTGGCTACTTATACCCATCATGCCTAGGGGATGTGGGCATCACTCAAATTATCTTCGGTGCTTCGCTCCCATTCTTCAGCTTCCAATGGACTTTCCTTTCCAGAGAACGTCTCAGGACGCATCTTACGGAATTGTTTAACTCCGGCTCTCCTCGGTGAGCAGTTTGAAGTTCACGCTCGAGGATATGATGTTGGATGTCCAACATCTCTCTGATGATTTCCATAATGTCGTTCTCAGTTATACCGTTGGCGTTTCTGGTGTTGGGTCGACCTGCCATGCGGTAAAACAAACCACAAGGTAAGTTCGGTAAGATATTTATTCTAGTTAGATACTTTGATATCAATATTGTCTAAACTATTTCTTAAAGTATTCGCATAAGTAAGACCTGCATATGCTACCACTAAAACCTGTCATGCCCCGTTTTCCATTCTACCGGGAGCAAGGACGCGAGCGGGTCCGCGGTGTGCTTAAAACAAGGAGAAGTACTTTTTTCTTTTCTTTTCTTTCTCCTTGGTTCAAACACACTAAGCGTTTGCAAAATAAAATAGCAGGATCTTGCATGCTTATAAGAAATAGTACAGATGACATTATTACAATACCAAAGCGTCTGAAAATAAAGTACAACATAGGCCTAGTATGGTCAATACAAACAAAGTACAGCAATTACATTATTTCAAATATTTAAAAGTGCAGTCGCGAAGGTAAACTCCTAGTCTTCCGCGGGTAGGTACTCCACGTAGTTTTTGAGCACGGCTGTCGATACCTTACGGACATGTCGTAAAACAACAAAGTTAAATGTTCGTCAGCAAGGTTTACTCAGCAAGATAATCTCAAAATAAAAACGTTAGGCATTTAAATTAAACAAAGCTAAAAATACAAGTAATAAGTTTAATAGGAAAGAGTTATGGAAGTTAAGCATTCCCAGCAATTTGCAACATGCAGCAATTTAATCATTTAATAACAATTTGCAATACTATCAGCAACATGTGACAATTTAGCATTTGATGACAAAACTGTAGCAACCTATAGAAAAAGAGGTTAGAACAATTATTTAATAACCAGTCTATTCTAGTGATAAGTCCATGTCGAAGAGTATGAGAGATAAGCAACATGCGCCCTACGACGGGAGAAAATCCGAGCCGGTACCCACCGTCCCTATATGGCGACTGTCAAGCATCTAACCTCCGTAATGTGTTGGAGCTCTTCAGTATGGGTGCATCCAGCCACTCCTAATACTTGTGATCATAGACTACCTCAATCCCACGGTCAAGTCAAGTGTCGGGTCAAAATGACGTGTACTATCTATTTATATTGAAGTTCCATCTTCCATTCATTATATTAAAGTTCCATCTTCCATTCATTTTTGTTGAAGTTCCATCTTCCATTCATTTTTTTGAAGTTCCATCTTCCATTCATTCAATTCAGTTTATTAGCATCATATGAGATGCTTACAATGGTTCCATGGTGTTTCAATAGTCCGTTCAATAGTCTAACAAAAGTTCATGACTTCACGACTCAATTTAGCAATTAAACGAAAACGTAAAAATACTTAATAGTATAAGAGAATGAGCAAGAAAAGATTTTAACTGAGCAAATGAGTTTAAATTAGCTTAAAATATTTTTCTAAGGCTAGTACCTAGTTTTCAAGATTGTTAAATAATTATTAAACATTTTTAAACAATTTAAAAGGGCCAAAAACTGATTTTAAATCAAGAAATCATTTTAACAACATATGTTCAAAGATTTATTTAGAGCAAATCGTACGTTAGAATTCTTCCAACAGGTGGTCAAAATGATCGTATTAACTAGTACTACAATATATATTTTTCTCGTACGTCAGTGTACGTGAAAATCTCAAGATAAGAATTTTAAAGTGAATTTAGCTTATTTAAGTTTTGCCTTTGAAAAATCACTGTGGGAGATATACTTGCCTTTTGGCGATGAAACCAGCGCCAATGAGTCGTTTCGTCGTTTCTGATTTTCTAGGACTGGTCTCATATTTTTCTGCGACCTGTATGATTAATATCAATTTAACACTATCAGAATATACTATATGTATTTCTATACATATTTACATACTTATTTAATTAATATGTATTCTGTTTTTCTAAAAACCCATACTCATCGTCATTCTCACCTCACGTCGATTCAACGGCGCTCGGGGACGTGTCCGATGGCGGACGACGGCGGCGGGGGAGGAGCGAATGGTTGACGACGGCGGCGTGCAGTGGTGGCAGCGTCGGAGGAGCGTCGGAAAACTCGGTGAGCTCGCAGAAATGGTGAGTGAAGTTCGGTAGGGGGTTGGGTTGTGCAGCGTCGGACGGAGCGTGCTGTGGTGGGCTGAGCGCGTGGAGGCTTGCGGCGGTGGGGGACGTGGGTGGCGCCGACGAGAGGAAAGAGCGAGAGAACGAGGGAGAGGAGGCGGGCTTTCAGGGTTTTTGCAACACTCGAAGGGGAAGACGACGAGCTCCGGTGGCAGGGAGGTTGGAGGAGAACGGGCGGCGAGCGGCAGCACGTCAGAGGGGGATAGGGGGTCGAGTGGAGGTGGGCGCTCGTCGGAGAATGGGGAGGGGAGGCGTGCAGGTTGAGGGGAGGTTGAAGGGAAGAGAAGGGTTCGGGCCTGGGGTGTTTGCTTGGGTGATTATTTTGTGTGTGTGAGAGATTAGTGGGCGTGGTTTAAATAGATAATTAATATTAGTGTTAAAACTAGTAATTAATATTTAGTCAAAACATTAATTAGGTTAGGTTTATCTTTTGACTAACTTTTTTAAATTTTGTCTGTTAGCGCATGGGCTGCCATGGTTAGGGGTTGGTGGGTGTAATTAGGGTTCAAGAAAATAGTAATTAATGATAGTAAAAAGTGATTAGTAAGGGTGATTAGCAAGAAAAATGTTAAAATACTCGAAAAATCATATATGACTCCGAAAAATTACGAAAACATAGCTATGGGTTCGTATCGTCATGAGTATCGTGACTACGAGATCTATTTCGTAGTTTGAGCTACGAAGATACGATTTTTGTTTAGGTTGCGGGTTTGCAAGTTCTATATCGATTTTACTTTAGAAAATTACGAAATTAATATAGGGAGCACTAAATGATCATAGAATCTCATGGTAGAAGTTTGAAATCATTTTTATAATATTTATATAGAAAAATAATTGTTATGGCTATAACGTTAATAATTGAGTTTAAATAATTGTATAAATTATTTAGGGGTTTAGGATAGCACTTGCATTCACTAAAATAGGCTATAACTATATTGATACTACAAAATATTTTTTATAAATGATTTTGAAACCATTTTGATATAAAAATCCTGATCAAATATTATAAAATATTTTTGATTTATGAAAATACGTAGAATACGATTATACACGTACTGATGAATACGTACCGTCATACAAGTAGGGAGAAGTCCAATACTCAACAACTTTGGCCAACCTCAATATTCTAAAAGATATTTCTAGCGAAGCTGCAAATAAATATTTGTTAGATGCATGTGCAAAGTTTGATATCAAATGTACACCACCTCAGACAACTACAAGGTTGCTTGTTGGGCATTTTCTAGAGGAGACATGTATGAATCCTACTTTCATTATTAACCATCCAGAGATAATGAGCCCATTAGCAAAATGGCATAGATCAAAACCTGGTTTAACTGAGCGGTTTGAATTATTCATTCACAAACGTGAGGTATGCAACGCATACACAGAATTAAACGACCCTATTATGCAGGGTGAACGTTTTGCAGAACAACTGAAGCCCGATCCAGTAAGGCACCGAAGATTCCGGTCAGGTTCTGGTCAGGTGTCGAAGATTCGGCGGAATGTCACCGATTTTTTAATTGATTTTTATATTTAATCAATAATTTAATCTAATTTTGGTCCAAACTTTACAGATCTATACTATATGATAAAAATAATAAGTTCAGATCTAAAAAATTGAGCAATGTACCTCTAGATCCGTTAGATCTAGGGAAGATCTGAAGTAAAATATCCGAAGAAAATAAACTGATCCCGCTCCTTACGACGTTCGCAAAAACAAGGCAGAAAAAAATCAATATTGCTCAGATTTTAGGTGGAAACTATCGTGCTGATAACATGTTAAGAATCAATCTCTATGGTCAAAGCCATAGACTATATTTATATAGAGATACTAGGTACAAACAGTGCCCGTGGACACGGTTTATTTAAGATTTTCCCCGTCGAAATCTTTGCTTTCCAAAAAATTATTTCCACAGCCAAAATTACGCGGAACAACAAATTAGCGTAAAAATAAGGCGGCGCGAAACAATAAATTCGACGTAGAACAACAAATTCGGTGTGGAACAACATAAAAAAATTTGGCACGGAATAACAAATTCGACACGGGCGTCTTTGGCACGGAACAACAAATTAGCATAAAAATTTTGGCGGGACGCGAGTGCCTTCGACGCAGAACAACAAATTCGGCGTATAACAATAAATTCGACACGGAACAACAAATTAGCATAAAAAATATGGCACGGCACAAAAAATCGGTGCGGGGTGCGTTCGGCGCGAAACAACAAATTCAGCGCAGTCGCCTTCGGTGGAGAAAAACAAATTAGCGTAAATAAATTTAGTGCAGTGGGCACCTTAGGCACAGGAAATTATTCTCAAGGCGCAGGAAATTATTCTCATCTTGTTGCTCCATGCGTCGAAGAGATGGTCGGCAACGCGTTTAGAGAGAGATCATTCGATCTGCGGAAGCATTCGAACTGCATCATTACGTACAAGTTAAAGTTTTTTCTTCCCAAATGCATTAATTGCGTGCAATATGTTATTCCCCAGAAAATTTCATTTCTCAAAAAGTTTCATTTCCCTAGAAATTTTTTCCCTCCAATACTTTCCACAAAATCTCATCTCAACCATTCATTCATCAAGATTAAATCTAAGCCGTCTTTCTATCAATCTGTTTTTCCTAGTTAGCTTATCCTAGTCAGCCATAGTAATATAGATAGTAACCATTATAAAGAATACACTTTACATTCATGGTTGGATACCAAAGGTGCCAAGACCATTCATAACACAATAAGAAAAACAATTCAAAACCCCTAGAGCAGGAGAAGGATTTGGGCGCGGTAATGGAAGTGGCAGCGGTGGCCGGAGGAGTAGGAGGAGGAGGACCGACACCTTTCCTAATAAAGACATACGATATGGTGGATGATTGATCAACGGACGACATCGTATCGTGGAGCTCCACCATCACCAGCTTCGTGGTATGTAACCCTCCTGAATTCGTCGCTACCTATTTCAAGCACAACAATTTTGCCAACTTCATTCGCCAGCTCAACACCTATGTAATCACTCCTTCCCCCCATCAATTTCTCTTTCATAATCACAATCACATTTTCACTTCCGACGTCTTTTAACCAATTAACATGTGCATCTCTACTTTAAAATTTGAGCATGGTTGTAAACTCCTTTGTAAAACCTATCTGACTCAACGCTGCTGGATACATTATCATGAAACAAACAACTATTTGAACATGATGTAGGGTCCCTGGCTATGAAAAAAACACTAGAAGGGGGGTTGAATAGTGTTTATGCAATTAAAAATGATAGTAACTCCAAATTAAATTCTTAACCAACAATTAATGCGGAATGAAAATAAACCCTAAAATGAAACAATGCAAACACAAGGATGTTTCAAGGGTTCGGATTACCTAAGTCACTTCCCGACTTGTTTCCAGTAATCCTACGTCCCTTCCACCTGGTAACAATCGAATACTAAAGTTAGAACCCTAACTTGAGGTTCCCTTAAAACCCACTTGTAGCAACCCTACAAGTGAAATCGAAATACACTCGATGTCCTTGACTCCCACAACTTAGGAGCAAGCAAACCACTCTCACAACCCGAGAGTAAATCAAATAACGAGAGTTATGAAATATGAAATAAACAACACTTACAATCACATATGCTTTAAAGTAGAACTTGAAGGAGTGTGTGTTGTGTGTTGAATGACTCTCTTGGAAGAGAGGAAAGCCCTTTCTCTTGAGTGCACCAAATGCCTAGAAGATATCTCTTTGGTTCTAGGTTGGAGAGCAAGAGATTAAAGATAGGAATTCTAGGGCTTTAGGATTTTGAGAGCTTTAATCTTGGAAGAATGAAAGCTTGAATGAATGAGTAAGTTGCTAATCTCTCAATGGAACAGTAGAGGCTGCCTTTATAGTTTCCCTAAAGCCCTCAAACAAAATCCACAAAATCCCCTTTGAAAACCGTTGAGAAACAGCCAACGGATAAAATCTGCACACGCGACAGTCGACTGTTGAACAAAACACAATCGACTGCTGCATTGTGACAAAGGGTAGGTGAGAATTCAAACGGTAACTTACCACGTGGACAGTCGACTGATGAGGAGTAGACAGTGTAGTGACCCTGTGCTATGAGGAACAAACACTAGAGGGGGGTGAATAGTGTTTTATAGAATTATAAGGAATTTACGCCAAATAAAACCTTACTTAACCAACAAATACGGAATACAAGAAATGAACAACAACCCAAGCAAGAATGCAATGCTAACAAGCAATCTACCCTGGTTCGGTGCCACCCAAGTCTTCCCGACTTATTACCGGTGTCCTACTCCAGCAACACCCGGATCCCTCCGGATATTCTAGCAAACCGCTAGAGATTTCCTTTAGCCCACTTGTGGAAAACCTCCAACAAGTGCAATCGACCTACAATCGATGTCCGTGTATCCCACAACCCGGGAACACGCAAAGTCCTTAATCCCACAACCTGGGACTAAGCACACTCTCACAAACCGAGAGTAAAACGAAATCTTGACTCCCACAACTTGGGATCAAGCCAATCCTCTCACCACCGTGAGTATACAACAAATATGAAGTATAAAGAATGAAATATAAAACTTCTTACCACAAAATCCTATGCCTTGAGAAATACTTACCAATATAGGGCAAGAATGGATTTTGAGGAAGATGAGATCACCAAACCCTAGCTCCACCAAGATGAGCAGCAATAGATGGCTAGGGAGTAGATGGTGACTTGGATTCAAGCTATTAGCTTGAGAAGCTCACAAGGAATGGGAATCTCTCTTGAGGAATTGGGCTTAAAGAGTAAGGGAGAGATTCTTGTGAGATGAGAGAGCTTGGAATAGGAGTTGAATGGCTCTCTTCAAAGATGTGAAAATATCTCTAATTTCAGCCTTGAATTACTGGTTTGAAGCACTCAAACTTATATAGATAAGAGAGAAAACGGTCGCAAAAATCGTGGCATTAAATGCCCAACGGATCTATTTCTGAAGCTGCTTAATCGGTCTAAGAAGGATCATCAACCGACTAGATTGACAACTAGTCGGTCAGTAAACCTTCTTGGACCGACTAGATGGTTAACAGAGAAGATGGTGAAATCTGGGTAAGAACTAGTCAGTCTAAGAAGGATCATCAACCGACTAGATTGACAACTAGTCGGTCAGTGAACCTTCTTGGACCGACTAGATGGTTAACAGAGAAGATGGTGAAATCTGGGTAAGAACTAGTCGGTCTAAGAAGGATCATCAACCGACTAGATTGACAACTAGTCGGTCAGTGAACCTTCTTGGACCGACTAGATTTGAAACTAGTCGGTCTAAGAAGGATCATCAACCGACTAGATTGTCATTTAATGCATTAACCATCCTTCTTGAACCAACTAACTGGTCAACAGTGCAAAGGCTGAATTAACAAGGAAAACTAGTCGGTCTGAGGAGAGACACCAACTGACTAGATCATCATTTAGTCGGTCGGTGAACCTTCTTGGACCGACTAATTGGTCAACAAATGGTCTTGAATTGATTAGGATAACTAGTCGGTCTGAGAAGGATTTCCAACCGACTAAATCATCATCTAGTCGGTCGGTGAACCTTCTTGGACCGACTAATTGACCAACAGTGAATGGGCTGAGTTGAGCTAGGATATCTAGTCGGTTCAAGAAGGATTTCCAACCGATTAGATCTTCATCTAGTCGGTTGGTTCTTCTACTTGAACCAACTAAGATGCATAAGAAGCCGAAAAATGAGGCGATAAGCTTCGGGAAGGTTTCTAATGGCTTCTAAGGCAATCCTAGAGATACGATATGAAAGTTATGAAGATTTCTAGGCAAGTACTACTCAAGGCTTAACATTCTACTAAACCGAAGCTAGAAGACATAAAAGTAAACACGACAAACCGTCTTCGAAGCTTCAACATGGAGAATCTGAATCCCTAGACTTTATGAATAACTCCTTGAGCTTCAACGAAGCTCCAGACACAACGATCACGCGTTCTGAGGAAGTCTTGTGACGTCGCTTGAGATGAACAAAAGTACTTTGGCGACGATCTCCATAAATCTTCATGGTCTTGAGTCTTTTAGTTGAATGACTTGAATGTCATAGTCTTCGAAGCTTTTGACTCATCCATTCCCATCTTCTCTTTGGATTGAATCTCCATTCGTTTGTTGATGCCATTGGCTTGATGTTTGAGGTAGTCTTTGAGTTCTTCAAGCCAATGTTTCACTTTTGTTGATCTACCAAGTTCTCCACTTGAATCAACACGTGTAGTCACATTTGATCTTCTTGAATCTAATTGGTGACTTTTTAGCTAACTGCAATCACAAGAGTTAGTCACAATGATTTGTGTTTGATCATCATCAAAATCAAGGTGGAGAGTCCAATACTCAACATTCTTCCCCTTTTTGATGATGACAAACCAAATATAAACAAAACAAATAATTGTGCATTAAATATACTTACTCCCCCTGCAATGATGCCAATCAAGTTAATATCAATAATCAATAGCATCATTCAGCAGTTAATAGTGTATGTATCACATGAGGTTGTGTATATATCGCATGAATGACCAAAAATAATATGCATACACGACTCAAATCATATAGGTGATACACATCATAAACATGAGCATGATTACCAACATATATATAATGTAATCAATATAAACCAAGGTAATCACCAATGCTCCCACTGAATCATATACATGAATGATCATACATAAAGTCTATATGATTCAAGTTATTGTTTAAAACTCAACATTTAATAAGCACATCTTGTTTATTTCTCTCCCCCTTTGTCATTAACAAAAAGATATGGGGGTATAGAAACAACACATGCAACAATAGAGTTGAAAACATAAAGGTATAACAATTGTAAAGTTACCAATTGTAAAGTTCTCTAATGTAAAGTTACCAATTGAAAACAGGATATCAAAATAAAGATATCAATTGCAAGAGCACATATCCAACAACAACTCAACCACCCTCAATTATCATAAAAAAGATAAGCAATAAGCATATGAGATAAAAGATCACAATAAATACTAATTGTAAAGAGTAGTGTGAGCAGTGTTAGAAAAGTGACAAAGCAAAAAATCATGACATCACTTGTGAAAGAAAAACAAGTGAACAAATAGTGTCAAATACCCAAACAAACTCAATTATCACAAGATTTATAATATGAAGCATAAAGTGATAGACAGTCTTGTGATACCAATAGTATACTTGGCAAGATAAATGACATGAACATGATGAACCACATTATCGTGGAATCAAAATCATCACATTGACATAGATCAATATTTTTAGCCAATTTAGTGCATGGAAAACAATTCTATGTTTTCATACAGGTAAATCTATTTAATCAATATAATCGTCGAGCGACGAAGTAAACAAACATGACTATAGAAATTCTTAACCATGTGTACAAGTTATGTTATAATAACACACATTAAGTATAATGGCATGTGATATCAATAGTAGACATACCAAGTCATCTCGAAAAGTATCTTCAGCTAAACTCCACAAAGCATCTCCCAAATTAAGCATACCTAATATAAGTGAAGTGTGCGATGTGGGGTGACAAGGTGATACAATGAAAATGAATATCAAATATCTATATCACGCAAAAGTGTTATGCCAAAATAGAGATAGTAACATCATAAAACATATGACATACACAATTCTAGCACCCTAGGAAACTAATTGAAACAATGTTCAAAAGAACCATAGTACTAGCATGCATTCCAAAATAGATACTCACACAATGAGTCAAAGATAGGCATGGAATGCCATGAGCATAAGGAAGATAAGCACTATATCATACGCTCAAAACTAGCATCAAACAAGATCATGTAAAGATGATATCCAATATAAATAGTCTAACAATTGTAAATATGATACCAAATGTAAATATGATATGTAGAGATGATACTAATTGTAATATAACAGAGTATGGCAAGCAGGCAAATACTGTCTAAATCATGATATTACTTGAGAAGGAAACCAAGTGAACAAATAGAGACATGATTTCATCCTAGCTCAATTATCACAAAGAATTCACCATGAAGCATAATGTGACAAAACATCTTTTGAGCAAAGGCATGAAGATAGTCTACGTTCAAAGTCACAAGGTAGGATATAAACGAATAAAGTTTATCATGAACATTGCATACATGCATACCAATTGTGCGAATAGAATAAAAACTTGAGTAAGCACAATATAATCGGAGGTAGCATCAAAGAAGTCATAGTGCATCAAGATATATTCATGGAAGAATATCTATGACAGAATATACATATCATCAAACACAATATAAAGCTTATGTGATCGTGTAAAGCACAAGTTATCTCTAACATCTCATAAAAATAGCATAAAATATGAGCATGAGATGAGAGATGACATAGTGAGAAATACAGCTTGAAGATCATTAACTAATATGAATGAATGTTATGTCACTTGCGAAAATATCCTACATGAAAGATTTAGCTATAGGGATGAAAGATCTCTTGAATAAAACTATAGCTAAACATCAGTCAAGAAGTAATTAAAAAAAGACAAGTAACATACATTGATCACCGCAAATCATATCAATACATCTCATAAAGATAATCATACAAACCATAGGAAAAGTATGATATGTGTGGTGATACAATGAACAAATACGCATAAAGATCCTAAATCATTAATCTTATACATGGCAAGAATTATGTATAACATGATGAAGTATAGCATGCCAGTAAGAAATGAATATTAAATGAAGGAATAAAAATTTCAATGAAGATTAAGATCAATATACTTAATACAGTCTAATAAACAAGCAAGCATGTCATACATATCAGTTATCATATCCATAACATATAACAATCTTCACTAAGAAGCATGCATGTGAGGAAAGCGATGTGTAATGACAACATGTTCCAAAGATATGAACATCAATAAACAACTAACCATCTCATTATATGAATGTTATAGCTACCATGATACATTAGTTGAAATAAGACAAATATAACATACATGAACATGGTAGTCACATAAGCAAACAATCTCCATGAGGGTGTGACAAGAATGAGCTAATGAAGAAGTATGCTATATTACACAAATTGAATATATTAAAATACCAATTGTAAACATGGTAGTCAAAACCACTATATTCAAATACCAATTGTACAAAATTCATACTTACAACCATTTAGCTCTCCATAAATGTGTGCATCTCCAATGCACCATCCTTTCCTTTGAATTGATCCATCATTTGTAAATCAAGGAGTGTGTAGAGTAGGGATCTTGCACAACAATCTGACAATTCAACAATTGGTGGCATCCATAAACTTTTTGGATCCAATAGGTTAATGAAAAAAATCAAGTAGTTCAATAACCAATCATTTACCAATTGTAAATAACACTCATCAATAGAAATGCATGGCATGCATTAATAGGAGTTATTATAATCATGAAAATCATACATATAAGGAATTAGCAATACTCAATCATTAGAAATTAGATATACCTATACTAATAATTCCTATGCATATGATTTAGTCAAGCAACATCATTATGAATACACACATCTAATACAATAGTGTGTGCAAGAAAGATTCCTCATTCAATATGCATACGTGCACAAAATAAACATTCACGGCACAACACATATTGAAGGAAGGCAAGAAAAGTAATACCACAAAGAGTGTGCATGAAAAGCATAATGTATTAATTTTCAAAACCAAATTTCTCTTTCCCTTTGGCATATCAACAAGATAGAAAATCACCAAGGGTTAGAGAAATCAACTAATCTATATGCACAACATAATATGAGAGAAATGTAATGGCATATAATGATGTTGGGGGTAGTGGACGAACTCAACTAATCTGATACCAAATGTATTCCCCTATAGCAATCAAACATGTCATACTCCCTCAAAATCATACAAACTATGCAAACTTGGGAGTAGATGACGAACTCACACACACACACACACACGCACACAAACACACACACACACACACACACACACACACACACACACACACACACACACACACACACACACACACACACACACACACACACACACACACACATATGGGTACAAAAAGTAAGCATACAAGCATGGTACCCAAGCAATGAAACGCAATATGAGTCACAAGAGAATATGTCATTCCTAATATACGATTCTATATGTGTGTTCATACCATGCCTAGAAACAATATTAGGAATCCAAAAGATAGTGATTTGTGATTCTTAAGAAGAGGTTGTAGAGGCATGAGTAGGAGGTTGGGATGCATGCTTGTGAAGTGGAACATAAATATAAGCATATCCCGTGTGTGAAACATGCAAATGAGCATTAGTTCTAACATGAAAATATTTAAGCCACATGTTATAAATAATCCTCGAATAAACATATGAGTAAGGATTATGAATACACAATGCACATTGGTCAAGAATTTGACACACGTGAAACACATAGACATGAATGACATACGAGGCACACAATATGCAAACATAGAATATGCATGAGATAGTCTCAAACACAAAGTGACATCTACATGCATCCAACACACATAGAAACCAAATGTAAGAATATACTTACAACATTAAGCTTCCCCTACTTTGGTGCATCACTTAAGCACCAACAACTCCATTTGAATGAAAATCTTTGCAAATCAAGGAGTTGGTAGGGTTGGTATCCCAATGTGGATTGAACCTAGAAAACATAATTTTGGTATCCAAAAACCTTTTTGGATCCTATGGGTTAGTCAACAAGTTTAACAAACTAAATTCAAATTAATATAACCCATATCTTAGTGTAATCATACACAATATTAATGAAACATGTAATCATGTTACAAGATAAATATTTAACCAAATACATGCATATACCAATTATACCAAAAATAAGTATATATATATATATATATATATATATATATATATATATATATCCAAACGCATGACATGTATCACATGCAACAAAACATGAATATGAGCCAACGCATGTGTTGCAAGAAGAAATATTAAATATTCTAAATATGAAAATCATAAACACAATGATTTACAAATAATCATGCAGTGGAAATTAAATTCAATATGAATTTACGTTTCTAATCACACATGAGCATGTAAGGCCAAAATGCAAATAAAAGAATAAATCAATTCTTAACACAAATGCTTTGGTACCCATAAAATGAATATAAACTTATGGTACCAAGCAATGAAGGGTCAACGAAAACTAACCCTTCGGAAACCAAGTCCAAGAGGACCGTGATTTCCCAACATAATCATCATTCAAAATAATATTATGAATATAAGATTGCACATACATATCCTTAGCATGAGTGCTAGTGTTCTTAGGACCCCAAATAGTGTATGATTTGGGAATCCTCTTCCTAGTGGTTGCATGCACACAAGGTTGATCTCTACGTGGTGCATGTGGCCTAGGAACATGAGATCTAGCAAGAGCATGAGGAACATTGTGTTGTGCAAAAGCATGATGATGAGCATTTGATCCATGGTGTGGTGTAGCATACATACGTGGATGAACATGAGGTGTGTATGCATGAGGATGATCATGAGAATAAGCATGCACATGTGGATGTGATGTGTGATCATAAGCATGTGAAGGTGCATGAGCATGAGTACGTGCATGAGAGTGTCTCAAATGAGTGTTTGCACGTGCTCGTGGGTGTGGAACATAAAAACCATCATTAGTAGAAATGTGAGGAGTGGATGTATTCCTACGTGTATTGGTGTACATGAAAACATGTCCCTTCCTTTGATGTCCACCCAAAGTGGGTTTCTTTCCAAAGGAGGGAGGAATAGGAGTGGTGGTTTCCTTAGTAGTAGAACTACCCAAGTGTTATAGACACCACTCGTGGATGCACCGGAGGATGGCCTCACTAAATCTATAGTTTCTTCACTATAGGAGGTGCGTGCATTCAAGATGGATGCATGTGTGGTGAGCTCGTGCACTTGGGATTTGAGATCATCATTCTCAATTCCCAAACAAGTGTTTTGAGATTGAAGATTTTCAATCTCAAGATCGTTACTATCCACAATAGAAACACGACCAAGTTGAGATTTGAGGGATTCCACCTCATTTCTCAACATGCCATTTTGAGTAAGCAAACTTGCTTTCTCAATAGCGAGTGTCTCAACACTGGTGTCATTGTAAGAGGTGCTACATGAAGATGTGTTAGAGAGACTAGTAATCTTATTCTTAGCATCACAATATTTATGCATAAGCTTTTGATATTTATCAAATAATTGCTTAAGCTCAATTTTAAGATCATCCGTTGTTACCTCTTCATTGTCGCTATCGCTTTCACTTGAATCGCTTGATTCGTCACTAGAGTCGTCCTCTCGTTCCATCAAGCCTATGAATGAATCTCTTTCATCATTTGAGGAAGAACACTCCGAGGTGGACTCTTCTTGCTCCGCTAGCATGTGCCATATTTGATATGCCGTTGTTGCCTTGGACACATGCATAAGAATGTCATAAGTTAAATAATCAAGCAAGATATCCATTACCTCTTGATGTTTCCCCACCAATTCTTTTTGCTCATTTGTCCATTCATGTACGGAAGTGGTAGGTGCACGAAAGGGCTTCTCCACAAGCTTCCAATAATCCTCATCTATGGATTGAATGTAGGCCTTCATCTTCACACACCAAATTTGATAATTGGGCCCGAGGAGATATGGTGGAAGAGGGCATCTTGTGTTGTTGTTATTGGTTGCCATAGCTATAACCTCGCTCTGATACCAATTGTAGTGACCCTGTGCTATGAGGAACAAACACTAGAGGGGGGTGAATAGTGTTTTATAGAATTATAAGGAATTTACGCCAAATAAACCCTACTTAACCAACAAATGCGGAATACAAGAAATGAACAACAACCCAAGCAAGAATGCAATGCTAACAAGCAATCTACCCTGGTTCGGTGCCACCCAAGTCTTCCCGACTTGTTACCGGTGCCCTACTCCAGCAACACCCGGATCCCCTCCGGATACTCTAGCAAACCGCTAGAGATTTCCTTTAGCCCACTTGTGGAAAACCTCCAACAAGTGCAATCGACCTACAATCGATGTCCGTGTATCCCACAACCCGGGAACACGCAAAGTCCTTAATCCCACAAACTGGGACTAAGCACACTCTCACAAACCGAGAGTAAAACAAAATCTTGACTCCCACAACTTGGGATCAAGCCAATCCTCTCACCACCGTGAGTATACAACAAATATGAAGTATAAAGAATGAAATATAAAACTTCTTACCACAAAATCCTATGCCTTGAGAAATACTTACCAATATAGGGCAAGAATGGATTTTGAGGAAGATGAGATCACCAAACCCTAGCTCCACCAAGATGAGCAGCAATAGATGGCTAGGGAGTAGATGGTGACTTGGATTCAAGCTATTAGCTTGAGAAGCTCACAAGGAATGGGAATCTCTCTTGAGGAATTGGGCTCAAAGAGTAAGGGAGAGATTCTTGTGAGATGAGAGAGCTTGGAATAGGAGTTGAATGGCTCTCTTCAAAGATGTGAAAATATCTCTAATTTCAGCCTTGAATTACTGGTTTGAAGCACTCAAACTTATATAGATAAGAGAGAAAACGGTCGCAAAAATCGTGGCATTAAATGCCCAACGGATCTATTTCTGAAGCTGCTTAATCGGTCTAAGAAGGATCATCAACCGACTAGATTGACAACTAGTCGGTCAGTAAACCTTCTTGGACCGACTAGATGGTTAACAGAGAAGATGGTGAAATCTGGGTAAGAACTAGTCGGTCTAAGAAGGATCATCAACCGACTAGATTGACAACTAGTCGGTCAGTGAACCTTCTTGGACCGACTAGATGGTTAACAGAGAAGATGGTGAAATCTGGGTAAGAACTAGTCGGTCTAAGAAGGATCATCAACCGACTAGATTGACAACTAGTCGGTCAGTGAACCTTCTTGGACCGACTAGATTTGAAACTAGTCGGTCTAAGAAGGATCATCAACCGACTAGATTGTCATTTAATGCATTAACCATCCTTCTTGAACCAACTAACTGGTCAACAGTGCAAAGGCTGAATTAACAAGGAAAACTAGTCGGTCTGAGAAGAGACACCAACTGACTAGATCATCATTTAGTCGGTCGGTGAACCTTCTTGGACCGACTAATTGGTCAACAAATGGTCTTGAATTTATTAGGATAACTAGTCGGTCTGAGAAGGATTTCCAACCGACTAAATCGTCATCTAGTCGGTCGGTGAATCTTCTTGGACCGACTAATTGACCAACAGTGAATGGGCTGAGTTGAGCTAGGATATCTAGTCGGTTCAAGAAGGATTTCCAACCGATTAGATCTTCATCTAGTCGGTTGGTTCTTCTACTTGAACCAACTAAGATGCATAAGAAGCCGAGAAATGAGGCGATAAGCTTCGGGAAGGTTTCTAATGGCTTCTAAGGCAATCCTAGAGATACGATATGAAAGTTATGAAGATTTCTAGGCAAGTAATACTCAAGGCTTAACATTCTACTAAACCGAAGCTAGAAGACATAAAAGTAAACACGACAAACCGTCTTCGAAGCTTCAACATGGAGAATCCGAATCCCTAGACTTCATGAATAACTCCTTGAGCTTCAACGAAGCTCCAGGCACAACGATGACGCGTTCTGAGGAAGTCTTGTGACGTCGCTTGAGATGAACAAAAGTACTTTGGCGGCGATCTCCATAAATCTTCATGGTCTTGAGTCTTTTAGTTGAATGACTTGAATGTCATAGTCTTCGAAGCTTTTGACTTATCCATTCCCATCTTTTCTTTGGATTGAATCTCCATTCGTTTGTTGATGCCATTGGCTTGATGTTTGAGGTAGTCTTTGAGTTCTTCAAGCCAATGCTTCACTTTTGTTGATCTACCAAGTTCTCCACTTGAATCAACACGTGTAGTCACTTTTGATCTTCTTGAATCTAATTGGTGACTTTTTAGCTAACTGCAATCACAAGAGTTAGTCACAATGATTTGTGTTTGATCATCATCAAAATCAAGGTGGAGAGTCCAATACTCAACAGACAGTCGACTGTTAAACCAACAGGCGACTGTAAATCCTTATACAAGCAACTGACCGTAATCTGGGTAAGTTGAGAATGTCTCAGAAAAGTCTGGGAATACAGGACATGCGACTGATGAAGAGAAGATAGTCGACTATAAATCCAACAGGCGACTGTAGTTCCTTCTACAGACGACTATCACAAACCCGAACATTTTTCAGAGAGTTGAATCTGCAGAGAGGCTCAAAGATAGATGAGTGTTGAAGCATTGACATTCGACTGTACCATTGGATAATCGACTGTAATAGCAACATCAGTTGTCTGGCACTAGAATAAGAAATATTCCAGAGAGCAAGTCCTGCAGAAAAATCATGGATAGGCAACAGTCGACTGGTCCTTGGACAGGCGAATGTAAATCCAACATTAGTCGACTGGCCAGATCAAATGGAATGATCATTGGGCAGATGATAGACATGTGACTGGTTTACAAATCACAGTCGACTGTCACTTGGACAGGTGCCTGTGAAACGTACAACAGGCGCCTGATAGAGTGAAAACTTAGAAGACCAAAAATCAACTTATTAGATATGTGCATAACAGGCGAATGTAGAACAAAACACAGTCGACTGTTTTTAGACAGGCGACTGTAAAACGTTCAGCATTCGACTGTTGAGATCATACTATGCGCACTCTAGAGAGAATATGAATTGGTGTCAAAGGAAAATTGATCTAATGATTTCCTATGACTGAAATGAAGATGTGTGTGCTCCATCATAGTTCTACTTCTAAGCTATATACTAGAAGAGAAAAAGAAGATTACATTTGTAGAACTCTCTCTTCTTTCCAAAGTATGAGCTTGAAATCTTCTAGGAGCTTCAATCACCATCTTTGATCATCCAATCCATTTTTCTTTCTTTCATTGATCTTTGAGTGACATCCATTGCTAAATGATCTTCATGAAATGCTTAGGTAATGGATTAACTGCAAATAGGGGATTAGTCACAAGTATTTATGTTTCTCATCATTAATACCAATTAGGGAGAAGTCCAATACCCAATATTCTCCCCCTTTTTGATGATGACAAACAAACATAAACAAAAGATAAATAATTGTGCTTAAAGAAAACTTAATCCCCCTACATAGATGCCAATCAAGTAAGTCCTTAAAAATTGGGGCATCTATAGATCAAATGAACCAAATGAGTAAGATATGCATGAATGGAATGATTTGCTTGAATAAATGAAATCTAGGATTTTATAATCTATGTTCAGTATATCTTACTCCCCCTGAATCTAAGGCAACTTTAATCTTAGATTCAAGTTTAGAATTAGAATTTACTTAGCACATACATTATGAATCTATTTATTTCTCTCCCCCTATTGCATTATCCAAAAGGTGAGAGTAAAATAACAACGATAGTGCTAAATAGGTACTAAAACTATTATGAGAGTATAAAGATAGGATGTACATGCAATTTGATGCTAACAAATATTCGGAGAAAAAACTAATAACAAAGGGGCATCTTATTGACATACTTACCAAAAACTCATAAAACACAAGAAATATAGGCTGACTAAAAGAACGAGAGTCCAATATCAACATTTCAAGCCAAAAGATTAAAATCGTCTCAAATCACATCAGACAAATGATATCGCATACAAGGAGACAATTTCACAAAATTCACACATATAAGATAAACAATGAGACAATGTGTGAAACAGAAAATGAAGTAATTACATTTTCATATATATATGATCAAAGATACATGAGCACACAATACATTCAAAAACTCATGTACATCCACAAAAAGTGATCAAACTACATACATCATCCAGACAACATCACAAATCAAAAATACATGATCCATACATCCTGACACAAAAAAATATCAACCCTAACTCAAAGTCTAAGTCTAATGGTGAGTATCCATATCAGCAGCAGAGGAGGAGTCCAAAACAATCTGGAACGCCTGAGTCTCTGGATCAACCGTGGAATCCTTTGGAGGTGGAGCAGCAGCAGCAGCAGTAGAAACATCCTTAGGAGCAGAAACACCAGGATGCACAACAATCTCAGTGACGATATGCGGAGGAGGCTGAGTAGGCTGAGGTGGAACAAAGCATCTGAGGTGCTCAGGGAAAGGAATTCCCTGATGCTGGAACGAAAGAAAGAACAACTCATACAGACCAGAAATCCTCTCGTCCAAAAGGACATGAGAAGCAGCGACTGAGGTAGATGGCTGATCAGCTGGAGGAATGGTGGATGACGAAGGAGCAGAGGTATGTTTCCTCTTCTTAGATGCTGACTGCAAATCCGAAGAGGACTTTGACTTTGCAGAAGCATCTAGGATAGGACCAAGAGGCAAAGGCTCGAAGGGAGTCAAATCAATACCAAAATGACGGAAAACAAGGGTAAGGAGACCTCCATAAGGGATATGAGCGAAGGCAGTAGTAAACTCAACTTTGTCCATCCGATCAAGGAGGACAGCGGCCTAGTTTACTGCCATACCTGAGAAGATAGCATACATGCATCTGAGGATCTCCTGAGAAGGCTGGTCGGAGGAGCCATACTTCGGCAGGATGTTGGACTTCACCACAAGGTGAACAGCCCAACCCCTAGCCGTGAACTTAGAGGCCCGAACTCCAGAAGAAAGGAAAGAGGGGATCACACGGAACATGTCCTGAAGGACATCCTGATCGAGATCACCAACATCTGAAATAGAGATGTGAGCAGGAACGGAGCCAGTAGAAGGGATCCTAAGAATGGGCCCTAAGAGAGTAGGATCAAGACGGATACGGGTCCCCTGAACCACAGTGTCAATCTCTCCCGTGTCAGCATATTCACCACGAATGCGGTTGGCATAGAATAATTTGACCAAGAAGGGATATGCACATGGGAAGTCGATATGTGAGAATCAAAAGAGATCACCCAAGCGGGTAGACGATACAATCTCAGAGAGTCTATCAGTAGTAAAAGCCTGATAAACAATAAAATGCTCACGAAGGAGCCTGATCCTAGCATGGAGTGGAACTTTGCGAGACAAGAATCGTCTCGACAAATAGGAACTAAAGGATCAGCAGGAGGCACTGCATGATTTTGGTCTTGAGGAGAATCGGAACTAGACTCAGGGTGAGTAGGTTCAGCCTCAGCGGCAGGCTCATTAATGTGAACACCAACGGGCTTACACAGACGCTTCACGAGAGGCTCAGTTTCGGAAGAGGAAGAAGAAGGAGAATAGCCACTCGAAGACTGAGAGGGAGGATCTGTATTCTTGGTGCGGGCTTTGTGGGAATGTTTGGTTTTGACCATGGTTGGCTTAGAAATCCTAGTACGTTTAGGAGCAACCACCTTCCCATTGGTCTTGGGTGCCATTGTGCAATCAACCGAAAGGAGCGAACGAACAAATCGTACGAATGAATCGACACGAGAGATAATGATACCTAACGGTGAAGAACGACCGAGAGGGAGACAAGCGACCAAGATCTCAACAGACCGGAGGGGAAAAACTTCGAATCAGAGTGAAAAACAACAGCTACAGTGGATTTCGAAGCGAGGAAGACGAGGGAGTTTTTGTCGGATGAGAGAGAAAACAAACAATCGAAACGACAGCTCTTGAAGATATAAAGAGGGGTCTAAAGAATCTGGGCCGTTGGATCAAAAAATCGACGGCTCAGATTAAGTTGACGAACCGCCACAATAGTTGACAGTCGACTGATGAACAATCGTCAATCGACTGGTTGAAGGGATAAAGATGGGCTTAGGTTGACAGACAGTCGACTGGTGAGTAATTCACAGTGGCATGTCGGATAGACAGTCGACTGTAACATACACATCAGTCGACTGACAGACAATCAAAAATTCGATGATAAAAACATAGACTTCTGAAAATCTGGACAGGCGCCTGATGACCAAATTACAGTCGCCTGTTACATGGACAGTCGATTGTAAAATATTCATCAATCGCATGTGCAAAAAATACAGTCTGATGTTTGATAAAATAGGGCTGGGCAATCGACTATCGAAGGGATGACAGTCGTTTGTCCTGGTCCAGAAAAGCACAGAGAGATTAGAATCTAGAGAATAGAGACAACTCACCCTAGGACCTATACTCTAACACAAATCAAATCATGAAATCAATATCAAAATATAATAGATTTGCGTATAAATCTTGTAAAAACTTACCAGCCAATCGAAATTATCAAAAACTCAAATACATCTCTTAAAACAAATATATGTGAAACATATAATCTATCAAAAGAAGAGAAGTAAAATGATGTTATGAGTTCAAATATGATATAACAAGAAGGTTGAACTTCTAAATTTCAGATTCAACCATAATCCCTAATTCTCCACACAACCTCACAAATGAATCGTCTTTAAGAGGTTTAGTGAAGATGTCGGCGATTTGTTTTTGGGTTTTAATGTACTCTAAGATGATGTCCTTCTTAGCTACATGACCATTGATAAAATGGTGTCTCACATCTATGTGTTTGGTACGGGAGTGATGTACCGGATTCTTGGAAAGACATATAGCACTTTGGTTATCAACCATGATAGTGCAAGTATCATAATTGACACCATAGTCCTTAAGAGTGTGTCTCATCCAAAGAACTTGTGCACATGTAAGACCCGCAGCAATATATTCTGCTTCAGTCGTGGACAATGATACCGAGTTCTTGTTTCTTGGAGAACCAAGAAACTAGGGAATTTCCTAGAAAATGGCAAGTGCCATTAGTACTCTTCCTATCGGATTTGCATCCGGCAAAGTCTACATCATTATGAGATTAACTCATATGTGCTAGATTTAGGGTAAAGTAACACATACTGTAGTGAATGATTGAGGTAACGAAAAATTTGTTTAATTGCAATCAAGCGTAACTCCTTAGGTCTACCTTGATATCTAGCACAAAGGCATACGGAAAACATGATATCGGGCCTACTAGCAGTTAAATAGAGTAAGCTACCGATCATATCTCGATATAGACGAACGTCTACATATTTTTCGTTCTCATCCTTGTGTAGATGGGTTGTCGTACTCATGGGAGTCCTTTTGCTTAAAAACGATTCCATCCTGAATCGCTTGATAAGCTCCCATGTGTACTTGGTTTGATGTATGAACGTCCCACCCTTCATTGTCGAATTTGTAGTCCAAGGAAATAGTTGAGCTCACCCATTGGCTCATCTCGAATTCATCCTTCATGGACTTAGAAAATTCTTGACAAAGATTAAAGTTAGTAGAACCAAATATAATATCGTCTACATAAACTTGAATCAATAGGATGTCATTTTCATAATCTTTAATGAAAAGTGTTGAATCAACTTCACCCATTTTAAAACCTAAATCCAAAAGAAAGGTTTTGAGTCCATCATACCAAGCTCTATGAGCTTGTATCAACCCATATAACGCTTTCTTAAGTTTGAAAACATGATTTGGAAATTGTTCATGAATGAAACCAGGAGGTTGAGAAACATACACTTCTTCATTGACAATCCCATTTAAAAATGCACTTTTGACATCCATTTAAAATAGTTTAAAATTCTTATGAGATGCAAAAGATAAAAGTAATCTAATAGCTTCTAATCTAGTTACGGGGTCAAAGGATTCCTCGAAATCGATACATTCCTCTTGCAGGTAGGCTTGAGCTACTAACCTTGATTTGTTCCTTGTGATGACCTCGTTCTCATTGGTCTTGTTCTTAAAGATCCACTTGGTCCCAATAACTTGGTGACCACTTGGAAGAGAAACGAGCTCCCAAACTTCATTTCTCTCGAATTGCATGAGTTCTTCTTCCATTGCCACTATTCAAGAGCTATCCTCACATGCTTCTTGGATGTTCTTTGGCTCAATGGTAGAGATGAATGCGCAATGAGAGAATTCTTCAATTCTTGACCTCGTTCGAACATCTACACCAATATCTCTAATAATTTGGTCATGGGGGTGATTGCGAACGGTTGGGTAATATTTGGGAATCCCTGCATCACTTGGAACATCTTCAATAATCTCATTAATAGGGTTAATCTCAGTAATAGAATCATTAATCTTGACATTACTAAGAGAATCACATAAAACATCTACACTATCATCAATCACATGAGGAAAATTAAAATCTTCATAAAATGATACATGTAGTGATTCCTCGATCTTGAAGAGGATTTGTTGTATATCCGGTAGGAGTTGCTACGTATGGAATATCCAACAAAGATTCCTTCATTGGATCTTGGCTTAAATTTATCTAAGTTACCAAAGGTGTTCTTGATAAAACATTTTGAACCAAAAACACAAAAATATTTAACTTGAGGCTTTTTGTCATAAAATAACTCAAAACAAGTTTTGTTCATTCGGGGTCTCACTAGGATCCTATTGAGCACATAACATGCCGTGTGCACCGCCTCTGCCCAAAATTATAGTCCAATATGACTATCATGGAGCATGGTATGGGCACACTCAATTAAGGTCTTATTCTTTCTCTCTACAACACCATTTTGAGGTGGTGTGCGAGGAAAAGAAAAATTGTGAGTTATCCCGGTGTCATCATAAAACTTTGTAAAAGACTCATTCTCAAATTATCCTCCATGATCGCTATGAATAGTGATAATGGTGGATCCTAAGAAATTTTGAATCTTCTTTGCAAATATGGTAAACTCTTCAAAGGCTGCATTCTTATTAGTTAAAAATGAGACCCAAGTAAATTTAGAGAAGTCGTCAACGACAACTAATCCATAATGAGCATTACCTAAAGAAGCGGTTCTAGTTGGCCCAAACAGATCTAGATGAAGTAATTTTAGGGGTCTCTTAGAAGTTATGCCTTCTTTAAGTTTGAAAGATGATTTACTGAGTTTACCTCTTTGACACGAATCACAAAATTTTTTATTATAAAAAGCAATTTTTGGAAAACCTTTGACAAGATCATGCGTAGTTAACTTATATAAGTACTTAAAATAAACATGACCAAAACAGCGATGCCATAATAGTTGTTCATTTGTATTAGCAACTAAGTAATGTTCTACGGTTTTAGGCAAGCTCAAATAATAAATATTTTTACGCCTAATACCGGTAAATAAAACATTTGAATTAGAATCAACAATATTACACAAACCTTCTCCAAAGTTAACCTTGTAACCTTTATCACAAAGTTGACTAATGTAGATGAGGTTATGACACAAACCACTAACTAAATATACATTTGTAATTAAAGGTTTGGAGAAATTACCGACTATACATACTTCAATGATGGTTCTATTTTGATTACCTCCAAAAGTGACCGTTGCACCATCCTTGATGCTAATCACTTCGGAGAGCAATGAGAGATCTCTCGTCATGTGTTTGGTGCAATCACTGTCGAGTATCTATCCTTTCCTTTAAGAGCTAATTTGACATTTATTGCTCTCTTTCTTTCTCTTGGGTACCTACATAGTATACCATAAGCTCATGGTACCCAATATTTGTTGGCTCCAAGTGGATTATCCCTTTGGAAGCCAAGTCCAAGTGGACTTGCGCTTCCCGACATAGCTATCACTATTTATTACTTCATTAAAGTTGGCATTAACATAAGCATTCCTAACAATTAAATTAGTGTTCTTGGGACCCCAAATTGTGTAAGTTTTGGGAGTCCTTTTCCTAGTTGCATGCACAATTGTTTGATTTCTATGTGGTGCATGCTTCTTAGGAACATGAGTTCTAGCATAAGAATAAGGAGGTGGATATGCATTAGACATATGTAGGTTGTATGCATGCTTAGGAACATGCATGTTGTATGAAACATATGGAGCATGCATGATATGTGGTGGATATGCATACATGTAAGAATGATGTGCATGAGCATACGAATGTGTAGGGTCACGTGCATGAGTATTTCTCATGTGTGGATTTGCATGTGTCCGTGGGTGTGGAGCATAAAATGTGTCATGTGTGTCCCCTTGTGAAGTAGGAGATTTCCTACGTGGATGAAGGTTGGTGTACATGCAAGCATGGCCTCTCTTTTGGTTTCCACCCTTTGCGGGTTTCTTGCCAAAAGGAAGCGATGGTGAAGTAGTGGCTTTCTTGGTAGGTTTGCTACCCATAGTGTCTTTGACACCACTTGTGGACGCACCAGAGGTTGGCCTCACGAAATCTATAGTAATACCACTGTAGGAGGTGCGAGCATTGGAGGCATTTGCTTCCACATAACCAAGTCCGACATGATGTGTGGCTGGAAATTGATTTGCTAGCAAATCATCCAATTGTCCTTTTCCCTTGTTAAATCTCATAACACGGGAGGACATGAGCTCATATTTCTCCTTAAGAGAAGAAATATTGGTGTCCAAGGTGGATACATGTGCTTTGAGCTCGTGCACTTGGGTTTTAAGAGAATCATTCTCTAAACCCAATTGTGTGTATCATAAAGCTAGATCACTATTATCACTTAGGATACATTTGATCTAGTTGAGATTTGAGGGTATTCACCTCATTTCTCAAAATGACATTTTGAGAAGACAAATTTGCTTTCTCAAGAGTTAGTGTATCAACAATGGTGTCATTGTTGATAATGCATGGTATGGATGGTTTGCTAACAGATAATTTCTTTAAACTAGTAAATCTAAGCATGAGAGATTGATACTTAGAAAATAGTTCTTCGTTATCTATCCGAAGTTCATCCATAGTTACCTCGGGTTCATCCATGTCGCTATCACTCTCATCGGAGAGTGGGTCTTCTCTTGCCATGAAACACATGTGGGTGCTTTCACCCTTCTCATCCTCGGATTTGCTTGAGGAATCCTTGCTTGAGTCATCAAACGTACCGACAAGTCCTTTCTTCTTGTCTTTCTTGAATTTGTCCGACTTGTGGTACTTTGGTGCCTTCCACTTCTCTTTGTTTCGGAGCATTGGGCAATCCTTCTTGATGTGCCCTAACTTGTTACACTTAAAACAAAGATATGTAGAGTTATTAGTAGAATCAAATTCATTCTTGGAGGGAAATTTACCTTTACAAAAGAAGCGTTGGAACTTCATCGCCATTTGCGCCATTTCCTCCAAGTCCATCTCTTTTTCTGATTCTTTACTTTCGGAGGATGAAAAATTAGCGTTGAATGCTACTGCCTTCTTCTTCGTCTCTGTTGGATTCATCATAGCTAGAATCTTCATTCGGTTCTTCCGTCTTACTTCGTAAGACATGAGAGTCCCAATGAGATTAACCACATTTTAATTCTTCATGTCGTTGACCTCCTCGATGGTGATAGCTCTTCTTTTCTATTTGGAGGTCATTCCCAGTATGATCTTCCTTACCTTATCTTGTTGGAAGTAGACTTGTCCAAGAGCTTCGAGCTCATTGGGGATGTCGGTAAATCTTCCATACATTGTTGCTATGTTCTCATTTTCCTGTATATGGAACATATCGAAATTTTGTACAGCAATATACAGTTTAGAAAGTTTACCTTATTCGTTCCCTCATGGCTAACGACGAAATGGTTCCAAATTTGATATGCACTCTTACATGTGCATATCTTATTGAACTCATCCGGATCTAACGCATAATGAAGATCGTTCATGGCATTTGCGTTGTTGACTTTGGCGGATTTCTCGGAGGGCGTCCATTTGTCGAAATCCTCTTCGGTGGGCTCGACGTATTCCTTATGGAGGGTTCTCCAAAGGGAAGCACTCCTTAGGGAACGTCTCCATCCGGCATTTCCAATAGCCAAAATTTGTGCCATTGAAAGGCAGAGGACACACCGTTGATTGTCCTTCAAAGACTGTGGACGCACCATCACGATCGTGATTGCTGTACAAAGTCGGTGGTGGAACGTTATTGTTGTTAGATGTCATAGCTTTAAAACCTTGCTCCAATACCAATTGTAGGGTCCCTGGCTATGAGGAAAACACTAGAAGGGGGTTGAATAGTGTGTATGCAATTTAAAATGATAGTAACACCAAATTAAATTCCTAACCAACAATTAATGTGGAATGAAAATAAAACCTAAAATGAAACAATGCAAACACAAGTATGTTTCAAGGGTTCGGATTACCAAGTCACTTCCTGACTTGTTCCCGATAATCCTACGTCCCTTCCACCCGGTAACAACCGGATACTCAAATTAGAAACCTAACTTGAGATTTCCTTAAAACCCACTTGTAGCAACCCTACAAGTGAAATCGAAATACACTTGATGTCCTTGGCTCCCACAACTTGGGAGCAAGCAAACCACTCTCACAAACTAAGAGTAAATCAAATAAAGAGAGTTATGAAATATGAAATAAACAACACTTACAATCACATATGCCTTGAAGTAGAACTTGAAGGAGTGTGTGTTGTGTGTTGAATGACTCTCTTGGAAGAGAGGAAAGACATTTCTCTTGAATGCACCAAATCCCTAGAAGATATCTCTTTGGTACTAGGCTGGAGAGCAAGAGATTAAAGATAGGAATTCTAGGGCTTTAGGATTTTTAGAGCTTTGATCTTGGAAGAATGAAAGCTTGAATGAATGAGTAAGTTGTTAACCTCTCAATGGAACAGTAGAGGCTGCCTTTATAGTTTCCATAAAGCCCTCAAACAAAATCCCCAAAAGCCCCTTTGAAATCTATTGAGAAACAGCCAACGGATAGAATCGGCACACGCGACAGTCGACTGTTGAACAAAACACAGTTGACTGTAGCACTGTGTCAGAGGTGTAGGAAGACGTATGCCCTTGAGGCATTTATCCTAAGATAATCATCTCGTTCTAATTATTATATGGTATTAATTATCCTAAGTATGTATTCATAGAATATTATACTTAGATAATTTCCCTAGACTTATAGTCAGGTCATTACGTATCCAGATGTAGATCTCGATTATGAGACGTTAGTTACCGACTAGAAACTTAAGTCTTAAACAGTTCATGGTCATAGATGTGTCGAGAATAGGATATCGGCACATCGGTTAGACCATTGTGTCTTTGTCTTACCTTAGGGTAATTATGATCTCATAGTCATTCGATTTGGCGAAGTCGGAGACACGACACAGGTGCTCATTAGAGAATGAGTTCACTGAACGACCAACTTAGAGTTATTAAATCTTTAAGCTTTAACTAGACTATCAATAATAACTCTTGGGTGATGATAGGCAAGTTGGTCCGTAAGACCTGAAGTCATCAGTACGAACCTGTGAATGGATAGTATCACTTAGATCTATGATCTAGCTTCGAGGCTCGGCCTGCTGAAAGATCTTTGGTTGGGTGACACCTGAAGCATACGAGGTAAGTAGATGACTAAGATGAGATTCATCTCTTCCGTTAAAGGAAAGTTAATGTCACAGGATCAGTACAGTCTTTGTGATAATCCTCGGCCGAGGTGCATTGTAGGAAGTACAACGTGTATATAACAAAGACCGTTGTATACTGATCGATGCTGGCTAGTGGGGTTGATAGTTTACCATACCCTAGGCCATGCAGTGACACAGCTATGACGAAGGGACTAAAACTGCGATATTCATCGCTGACACAGTCAGATTGATCCCGACGACACGTTCGTCATTGGGTTGATCATGTAAGAATGATTCTGAAACTGGGACGACGCCTGCTGCTTGTGGTTACCGTCATCTAGGGGTTTCGAGCCTCAACCTGTAGTAGGGTCAGGCTGTAGGGTTTCACATCGAGTAGTATTCACGTCTTAGTAATCGGAAGAATGTTAAGAGGAATGCATTTGATGCAATAGAGTAATTTGGTTCAAGTAAGTTGTGAACTTAAAAGCTAAAGAGTTTAGCATTTGAGACATATTAATACTTGGTATTAAATTGACTTAGACGCATGGGAACTGAAGGGGACTTCCTGAGAAATCCACAGGAGGAAACCGCGTCCAAATCGGAGCTCAAACGAGCCCAGAAACACAAAAACAGCTAAGGAATGGCCCTTAGTGGGCTTGCGGGTCTGACTCGCACCTGACGGGTCTGACCCGCCAAGAGGGGGCTGCTGTGCATGCGCCACGTGGCACGCGGTGATCATGCCATATGGCACGATCTGACCTTGTTTGTGCTGTTTTTTGTGAAAACGGGATTTGGAAGTTTATTTTCGACATTTGTGGGGTCAAATGATATCAGAATTGGATGCCGTTTTTTCATATGCGTTCGTTGTCTCGAGATCTTCGATTTGACAGGTTGTTTGAAAGTTGAAACTCAGAAATGGATTTATGGTTGATTTTAGAAGTTTGGACTTCTAATGAAATCAACCCCTTTACCCAATTTTATTGTTCCACATTGCTCGTGACGAAAAGGGAGGGGCCGACTACCTATATAAACAGGGGTGCCCTCTCTTCGTTGAAAAATGCACCAAGTGAACGATTTGAGAAGCTCCTGACTTTTGAGCATGCTCGATCATAAGCTTAAATATACCTCTCCTCTTTTTTCTTCTTATCCTCCTGTCGGGTCATAGCAAGACTACGAGAAGGTTTGGATTGGATCCAGACGTCTTTGACGCGGGTCTGCTCAAGTGAAACTTTCTTTGGCAAGTGATCGGCTCGAAGGCGGCTCGGGTAGATTGGCTCGGAGGCGGCTCGGCTAGTTCGGTTCGAGGTCGCAAGGCGGCTCAGCTACGAGGAGCGAAAGAAGGAGGTGCGGTACATTTTTCATGTCCCAAGGCCAAGATTCCGGGTATGTTAATTAGTAGCTTTTTAGAATAATTTTAATAATGTTGCAGTAGGCTAGATCCTTCTTGGGGTGGTCAGATCCACCCAAGTTGGCATAGATCTTGGCGAGGTTTTGGCTCGCCTTAGGGCCTTAGCTAAAATGTTTAGCATGTTTATGTTTTTTCGCTGCTATTTTATCCCTCTATTGTCCGTCCAACGTAGGACGGGCACAGATCTGAGCCCTAAGGGTCTGCCAAAACCCTTCAGTGGTATCAGAGCCTAGGTTTGCTTGATCTTAAGCCTGCGACGTTATTTTTATTATTAAAATTGCTTAATTTTGAACATATAGTTTTTAACCTTATCTGATAATGTGTTAAAAATTAGTTTCAACATTTTTTAAAATTGTTTTAGAATGTTTTAAAGCGTGTGTAATTTTAAGAAATTTTTAATTTCATGAGATGTTATTAAAATTTGATTTCTTATTATTACATAAAGTTTTAAAGATTGTTTTATGTGATAATATAATCTTAAAAATGTTTTAATGATTTTAAATGATTAGGTTTATAATTAAAAATTATTTGATAATCTTTATGAAACCTATTTTTATGAGATAAAAGGTTTCAAGCTTTTAAAATCATATCTTTCAATTTAAATGTTAAATTTTAAGATTGGCAAGTTAATTATTTATTTGGTAGATATTTTAGCTTGCATGTTCTCTTTAAATGTCATATAGTTGAACATTATTTTATGTGAAAAAATGTTAGTTGAAGTTAATGGACGGATGTATAATTTAAATTATTCATGAACCCTCTTTAGGTAAGCCATTAACTTTTTAAAATATTATAAGACAAATATTAAAGTGTGACATGCTATGTTTTAATGAAAACTTACAACTTTTAATCCTAATTCCAGATTATGGTAGTCCTCTTTAATTGACAATTATTATTTTAAATCGTTTTTAATAATAATTCTCTTTTGATGATTACTATTTTAAAATGTTGTAAGTGTTATGAATCAACTATTGGAGGAGGTGCCCCCAACTCTTTATTTATAGGCAATAGGGGAGAATACAAACATGGGCTACAAAGATATGGCCCTATCTCTAGGATAGCCTAGAATCTCAACCAACACGGTTAAATAACGGTTCACAACACTCCCACTTATCCAGCCATAGGTGTGGACTCTGCTCGTGAATACTTCAGGATTCTGAGCAAAGAAGAGTCTCACATGGGGTGGATACTTCAGGATCCTGAGTTGGTGAGATTTGCCTCGTTAAAACATTTAGCTATAGAAAACCCAGTAGGAAAAACCATAGTTAGTACAAATGCTCTTTAACTCCCCCCTGATTTGTACAAGTGACTCTGCTCATGAACACTTCTGGATTCTGAGCGTTACAGAGGGGTAGATACTTCAGGATCCAGAGTTGATGTGATTTGCCTCATTAAAACCTTTGGCTATGGAAAACCCAGTGGGAAAAACCATAGCTAATGGAAAAGAGTACAAATTCCCTCAACTCCCCCTGATCTGTAAAAGCTCTTAGGCTTTCAGATCTATTAGGTGATCGCTCCGGAATGTAACCCAAAAGTGCGACCGTGTAGTTTTACCGCAAGCGCACGGTGTAGCGGCGAGCGGGTTATCGAACACAGGGAGGACGAATGAAAGTGCTTGCTCCGAACAACCTGGCTATTAAGAACAAAAAAGAGAGAATTTGCCTTTGGCGATCCTGTCACAATCGTCAGACAAAGTACGAAGATATCAAATCAAATAAAGACGCCTAGGGAATGGGGAATTCCCGCCACTCACCGTATTTCGTCAATGTGGTTCATTGGTATCAAAATTGCTAGAATAAAATTTTGGATGAACTAGTTGCAACTGAATGTAATACCTAGCTCACGCTCTCGCGCTGTTACCGGTCTATAGCTATCCTAGGTTCGGGTCCAATCTCTTGCAAACCCTAGCCTAGGCAAGCTAGCATTAGGATCAACATCATCGTTCAATCGCGCCCCGAGCCCACTCTCGTGCAAACTCGGGCCACGACCTAGGTTGGGATAGTTCCTACCCGTCCAATCTCTTGCAAACGGGTATCGGCACGGAATTGCAACCGGAAACCCTAGTATCGGTCCAATCTCTTGCAAACCGATACTACGGAAATTCGATTCCAACCCAATTCGGATTTCTAGGGTTTCCTATCGAATTGGGATCCAATCTCTTGCAAATCCCAATCGGTATGAACTCCTAGCCATCCGTAATAAATTGATCCCAAACTAACCCTATTAGCAATTCTAGCAAAATTTCTACCAATTCATCATAAATCTGAAATTGGGCTCGTAGGGTTCATCCCCACGCCCCAAGACGTGTAGACTACTCACAATTCATAGCACAAATACAAAAATAATCAATGAAATTAACAAGAGAATTCATCACAATATTGAGATAAGCAATAAAAATAGTATTTTTAGAGAAGAGAGACACAAACCAATGGAGTTCTTCCAATAATACAACAAAAATCCACTTTTGTCTCCTCTCCAATCATAAGAATAAAAGCTAAAAACTTAATCTAAAAAGCTACAAAAATTAAAGAGAAAAGCTCTCCAACCTAGGGCAAAAACAGGGGTTAAATACCCTCCAAAATCGTCCAAAAACTGTGACCAAAATGCCCCTGCGCAGCCTGAAATCCGCAATTTTCGCTACAGGCAGCGCGTCGCACTCGGCCGAGTGACAAACCCTGTAAATTTCCAGTAAGTCTGGGTCTTCGGGGGTCTTCACTTCGGGAGTCGCTCGGCCGAGTGAGTTGTCGTCACTCGGCCGATGGCTTCTTAGTGCTCGGGCGGTCGGCATTTGCCACTCGGCTGAGTGGGTCTTCTGAAGCTCAGGCAGACGAAAAACAGTAAGTTGGCGATTTTTGAATGGCTTCGTCTGAGCGCCACTCGGGCGGACGGGATCTCGTCACTCAGACGATGTGGCTTCCGATGCTCGGCCGAGTGCACATATGAAACGTGTCCGATCTGGTCGGCCGAGCGGTGTCTCGCTGGTCGGCCGAGTGACTCCTTCACTCGGCCGAGTGAGACACCAAAAATGCCCAAACAGCTTGTTTTGGCCTCCTCGTCGCTCCTGCGACGTTCTTTCTTCTTCCTCTCCTCTCCAATGGCAAAATACCCCTCGGGGAGGTCATCGGTGGCACTCTGGAGTAGGCGTATCTCGAGATCACTCCAAATCGCTCCAAATCACCTGAAATTCGACAAAAACAACAAATCGTGAAAAGCATCACAATATCGTCGATATATCGTGAAAAACATGATTTGAGCGATCTAAATGGCATGCAAACATGCGGGAAAAAAGTGTAAAATAAGGAGTGATCAAAATCCCCCAAGCTTACCTCTTACTCGTCCTCGAGGAAGATAAGTAAAAGGCGAACCCGGTGGATTCGGAAAACGAAAACGGCGAAAAACGAAAAATGAAAAACGAAGAAAAACGAAAAACGAAATAAAAACAAAGAAGAAAGAAAGAAGCGAAGAGGGAAGCTGCTAGATCATTTTCTCAGGACGTGGGTTTTGCTTACTCATATAGCATGCACCGAATGAAAAACACATGTCAAAGAATTTTATTTCGATATCATAGTATAATAGTGCAAATAGAAATAGAAAACCCACGAACAATGATATAAGGGTTATTTAGTACTGACCCCCTGTGTTTTCTCGGAAATTAGTAGTACCCCCCCTATGGTTTCAATAATTAGTAAGACCCCCCTCCACAATTAGTATCACCCCCCCAGGGTTTCTCAAAAATTAGTATTACCCCCCTATGGCAGGGGGGTCTTACTAATTATTGAAACCATAGGGGGGTACTACTAATTTCCGAGAAAACACAGGGGGTCAGTACTAAATTACCCATGATATAATCATGAAAAACGGAATAATTTTAGAATTAACATTGTCTGGATCATTTAAAGTGGTATACAAATCGCAGATCACACACTTTTCAATTGAACGCTTTCTAAGAGGAGTATAAGAATATCACACCGTAGAATAGAAAGAATAGAAAAGCATGGATTTCATGAAATGAGTGCTAGGCATGGATTTCTGGACTTCGTAAAGCTAAAAATAATCTCACCGAGTATAGAATATTACTTAGCCTAGGTTGTCGTGTAACGTCAAGTAGTCACTCTCTCACACATCATTGGATTCTCTCTCCCAAGCTTATCTATAAGCGTGGTGGCACAAAAACAATATTTACATCCCCATTTTTATGAAGCTCCAAAAAAAATAAAAAACAAATAGAGGGAAAGAAAGAGAGAACATGAAAGGGGATCTTTTATTGAGGTTCTTTCCTCTTTTCATTTTCTTTTTTTCTTTTCTTCTTTTTTTTTCCTTTTTTTTTCAAATAGCATATATACACAATGATCCCAACTCAAAGAGGAATAAGGCTATACAAGAATTTTTCTTTTTCTTTCTTTGGTTTTGGGAAATTTGGAGCTAGGAATTAATAGCGGGGGAAATGCCATATAATAGAATCGCTAAGGGGAGATTCACCAATGATTTTAAAATAGAGAAATGATGTTCAAGATTTGTGGAGAAAGAAATAAATATATCTCTCGGTTCACTCTATAGGACGTGCACGACAACTTCAGCAGGGTAATCTAATCTACTCAGGTTCGATCACAAAAAAAGCTAAACTAATCCAGATTTATCATAGCTAACATCATTCAATCATCCTGAAGTGAAATGTACAAATCATGCATATAGAAGTGATATAGGAAAAGAAAACGGTACTCCAGATATAAGCATTCAATGCATGAATCTTGGTGTGTTTTCTGCGATAGCATACATATAAATATTCAGACTCAGCTAATAATAAAATTTCATCCATTTTCATGCGGAAAAAGTGTGGGTTACTATCTCTAAATGCAAAGCAAGTCATAGCATATGATATCAGAAATAAGATCTAAGACATGACAAATATAGCATGCATATATAGAGAAAGCTAACTCCACGTCGTCATCATCACAGAAAAGTCATCTCTAGCATGAGATGAAAAAGAAATAAAGATAAAGGGAAAATGAAACTCATTACAATGCAACACACAAAGAAAATAAGAAAAACGTGATGCATGGTAAAAAGAAGAAAAAGTGATGAAGATGAGTGCAAATGCGGAAAATGGCGCGAAAAACTAAAATAAAGGTGGTAAATCGAAAAGAACGTGAGAACTCACTCCCCCAAGCTAAATGGCACAGTGTCCTCAATGTGCGAAGTGTGGCATACCGAGAGACAAGTAATGTGAGGGGTAAGTGAGGATGCATGCATGGGCAAAAAGAAAATAAAATAACAAAAGAAAAATAAGAAATAAAAATATGATGCGGACATGATGCATGCAGATATACGAGTGAATCAGATATATAGTAGTGACACCAAAAACTCTCCCTCTCTCCCAAAAATGATATATAAATATATGATCAAAATGTGTATCCAAAAACAGTGAGGGGAGGGTGGGGTGGGCAAAAGTCATCAGGACCCAGCAGAGACGGGCAGCACAACGGCAAAAAGAATCGATGGCATCAAGAGTGCCTAAGATGGTGGGGCTGCGCCGTCTCCGTCCTGAGGCAGAGGTGGTGGTGGGGGTGGAACAGACTGCTGAGAGGGTGTGGGTGTGGAAGTGGCAGCAGGCTGGGTGTGTGTAGGAGTGGGGGTGGGGACCTGCTGGGTGGGCGTGGGTACGGGGGGAGCCGCTCAAGGACTTGGGTAAGGCAGTAGTGAATCTGCGGAAGCAGGTCGAAGCGGCCAGCCATCGCAGAGACGGTGGAGGACATGGTCCTAAGGTCGCCTCTGAGGCCACTCACCGCCCCCTCGAGAGCACGAATGCTCTGAAGTACAGTGTCGGGGGGAGGTGGTGCAGAGGGACGCACCGGTCTGTGCTGTGCAGGTCGGGGCTGGCGTACTCGGGTGGCGTAGGTGATGGGCTCAGCAGGTAGGTGAACGAAAGGTGCTGCGCTCGCAAGTGTGGGCCTAGCCTCAGTGCGAGGCCGGGGCACCGGCTGGTGAGAAGTGGAGGCAGCAGCAATGAAGGAAGAATACAAAAGTGGCAACGAGGCGGCCAGAGAGGTCGGTGACACAGAAGTGTGGACAGACGCCACGACACTCTCAGAGAATACAGCAGCGGTGGAGACAGAGGTGGAGACCACGGTCTCTACGGCGGTGGCAAAAGAGGGCTCTCCGCACTCAACTATAGTCGGCGGGCGCTCGGGTTGGGCAGAGGAAACGGGCTCGAGAGACAGAGGGCCAGTGGTGGTGGTGGGCGTGGAAGCAGTGGAAGTGGGCTCAGCGAGGGTACTCCCGACACCGACAGAAGTGTGGACAGAGGTGTCGGGAGCAGCAGAAATATCAGGGATAGGCTGAGGGGCCATGGGGTCAACAGGGGCAGCAGGCTTAGCAGGTGCAACAGGATCTGTGGGGGCAGCGTGAGCCTGCTCGGCCTCCTCGGCCTCGAGCACGTATGCGGCTGGGATCAGAACATCCATCGCAGGGAGCCAGTCCACCTGGGCCGGTGCAATCTGAGTCCGAGCTGGGCTCGGAAGAATCATGTAATCGGCACCGAAGGGGCCGTGCAGCCAGACCCAGTGTCGCTCACCGTGCGGACGAAGCATCTTCATCCGGGCCATAACATCTATGGACAGTGAAGTGGGGCCCAGTGCTCGTCGCATGTCATCAGGAAAGTCCTCGCCGGTCATAAGAGCGAGCAAGGTGATCAGGCCGTCGCAGCATATCGGTGAGCGAGCGCCCACCTATACGATGATGCGATCCAAAAACCAAGCCGCGACATCAATCACGACAACGGGGACCAACTCATTGCCCTCCCTAGATAGAGCTCTGGGCCGTGTCATCGCGTAGAGCATATAGAGCCCCGGCGTGGACATCGTACCCGGCTCATATCTGGCCAAAAAGGTAGTCGCCATGAGGCGCTGAGCTATACGGAGGCAAGGGTGGACGATGGCCGAGGCCTTGGCCCTACTAGGGTCAAAGGCAGCGTGAAGACCCGTAATCCGGGCCCAGAAGGCGCCGGCATCGAAGGAAGGTGGGGGGATATGGGTGGGGGCATAACCACGGTCGGCCCCGGGGACATCGGGCCACGAGAAGAAAGCTCTCATCATACCGAGAGTGACCTGGCACTCTCGGTCCATGAACCGAAACGAGCATCCCTCGTCGGTCCGGGCGATCGAACTAAGAACCTCAAGTGTCGGACGGATAAACGTGTCCGCCGACACCTGGAAGAAATCTCTCCAGCCCACATTGTCGTACAACGTGAGCATCCCCTCGAGTACCCCCAGGCATCCTAGGTCTGCAAGGTGTGCGAACCTGGAGGGTACGATCGAGCGCTGGGAGATACGCTCGAAAGCGACGCGGTGTGCGTCATTCCGGAACGTGATCCCCAGCGGCCCGATAAGTGGAGCCGGAGGTGGTGGCTGTGGAGCGGCAGGGAGTGGCTGTGCGGGGTGTATGGGCTGTGCGGGCTCTGCAGGCTGTGCGGGGTGTGTGGGGCCTGCAGGCCGTGCTGGGTGAACGGGGTGTGGTGGAGAAGGCGGAGGAGAGTCCTCCACCTCGTGGGAGGGGCCGGCATCATCCGACCGCTTCCGCTTGGCGGAAGCTCTCCTCGACCGCGGCCGTGTCCGGGGCGGCATATGGGCCCCGAGCGCTCACCAAAACCAATAAAAATGCGGCGTGCGTAAAATAAAGGAAAGAATATACCACGACACACCGCGAGTGCAAAGCTATGAAAGCGTGCGAAGACGACGCCTCCACGTAGCCCAAATCAGTCCCTGGAAGCTCCCCTGGGCTCCCTTAAGCTCCCAAATATAACCTGCGCATGAAACGGAGATATCAGCGAGTAATATTCAAAACGTATGGGGCATTAGGGGTATAATAGATAGAAATTGAAATTAATTTGGGTTTGGGGTTCGTCAGATACATGGATCCTTGAAAAGTACAGAAAAGAGGGGAAAATAGGCTAAAAATGGGGTTACCGGAGTCGGCCGGAGCAGTGGCCGCCGGCGGCGACTCGGGCGAGGTGCGGCGGCGGCTCGGCCGGCGAAGGGTGGCCGAGCGGCGGCAGCGGACGGGCGATCGGGCGAGCAAAAGGGGGATTCGGGCGCTGGGAATGCGAAGGGTCGGGCGCGAGAGTTTTCGTTTGTTTCGAAAAACGCGCCCGACCCCCCTCGCCTTTTTATAGTAAAAGTTACGACTCGGCTGAGTGACTTTGTCGCTCGGCCGAGTGAACTCAACGGAAAATTCCTCCCCGCTTATGCTTCGGCCGAGTGGCCTTGCCACCCTCGGCCGAGTGGAGTAAGTCCATTCGGCCGAGTGGCTCAAGCTACTCGGCAAGACTCGCCCTAGGAGTGTATCAGTTTTACTCGGCCGAGTGAATATATATACTCGGCCGAGTGGCAATTATACTGAAATCAGGAAAAGAAACAGAGAGTTGGGTACAGTAGACTTCCCTCGTTCGTGAGCGGCTCGGCCGGACGAACTTGTGTGCTCGGCCGAGTGACTAGTGTGCTCGGCCGAGTGACTAGTATGCTCGGCCGAGTGAGCCTTGTTTTCTGATGTTTGTCTTCGTTTGGGCTCTAAACTCTGTTTTTCTTCCTCCAGTCGATTTCATCTTCCTCCTAAGCATCGAGCGCCTTCCTGGGGCACTCCTTGTCGCCTCGTTCATCCTCCTAATGATGTGTACCTCGTTCTCCTCTCCTGTCAGGAAAAATAGGACCCGTTATCACAAAAAAAAATTTTGGCCGAACGACTCAAAACACTAAAAATTTCTAAAACAAAAATAAAAGAAAAGTAAAAATAAAGCTATAACCGTCAGGTTGCCTCCCGACAAGCGCTCGTTTAAGGTCGTGAGCTCGACCCCCTATGATTTTCAATTAATGCGGGATGTTTGGTGCATATGAGATGCACCCGTCAAACTTTCCGGGGAGAACGCTTGGATTCGGAAGTTGTGGCGGCGTGTTCTCCCTCGGTGGTCTCTCGTCTTGAATAGTGTTGGGGGGTGGCTCCCCCAAGCTAGCGTTTGCTCCGGTCCTCGGCTTCACCGGTGACGCCGATTTCCGTATCGGCGGAGCTTTCTTCGGAGACTTTAATTTCGAGAGCTTGCAGAGCTCTCGAATCCTTGCGACATCAGCATCGCCTTCATCAATTTCAGCGGAGAAGTCGGGGGATTCATTTTTCTTCTCTTCTTGGTCCAAATCCGGGCCTTCTTCGAAATCTTCTTTGAATAGAGCGCCGATGGAGTGAGGGATCGCCTCCTCAATAACCTCGTCAAGGAGGTCCATGTAGTCCAGCTCCTCATGGTAAGGCATATGTTTCATTGCCTTAGGAATATGAAGCTCCACCTCGATGTTGCCGACGTTCAATGTTAGGGTACCTTCTCGCACGTCGACAATGACACCGGTGGTGGCGAGGAACGGGCGTCCAAGTATCAATGACGTATCTCCCTCCTCCTTAACGTCCATGATCACGAAGTCACATGGCAAACATATGCCCCCCAGGACTTGTAGCGGGATGTCCTCTGCAATCCCTACCGGCCTTGTGATCCGTCCATCGGCTAGTTGTATCCGCATGTCGGTGGGCTTCAATTTCGTCCCGGTGTTTAGCCTTAGGAACATGGAGAGAGGCATGAGGCTAACACTAGCCCCTAAATCCACCAACGCCTTTTGTAGAGGGACGCCGCCCAAGGTGCAAGGAATTCGAAAACTCCCCGGGTCTTTGAATTTAGCCGGCTCCTTCTCTCTCTTGGTGAACCAAGAGCCCTCCTCGGCGAGCATAATTTTCTCCTTCCTCTTTCTCCCTGAAATCAAATCCTTTAAAAATTTAGCATATGTGGGGATTTCCACGATGGCGTCGAGGAAGGGAATGTTGAGGATAACCCCTCTCAGATACTCAAGAAACTTTGCTAGCCTTTTCTCCATTTTTGCTCTAGCAAGCCTCTGGGGGAATGGGACCGGTGGCATAAAGCGCCTCTCTTCAATCAATTGCTCCGCTCTAGATTTCTCCTTTTCTTGCGGCGCTTTCTCCTTATCAACTTCAACTACCGGCTCAATTGGATCTACATTCTCCTCCACGGGCTCCTCGGTAGGAATCATGGCGGGGGTGGTATCCTTCCCGCCTCTAGTTGTAACGGCAACCACGGCATTGATGTGGCCGGTGTTGCCCCGTGGGTTTTGCTCGGGTTGAGCCGGCAATTGTTGAGTATTTCGATTGAGCAACGCCAATTGCTCCGAGATTTGTGACATAACTGTTGTAAGGGAGTCTTGGCCCGCCTTCAAGGAAGCATTGACCTTCTTTTGCTCGACCATAAACTCCTCCACTCTAGCTTCGAAGTCGGATCGTTGTTGAGCTTGTGGAGGTTTTTGATTTCTCCACCCTTGATTGTATCCGGGCGGCCTATAGGGTGGAACTTGTTGCTTCGGTTGGAAATTTTGTTGTGGAGGCCCCCTCGGCGGATAGTGTTGTTGTTGGGGTGGTGGTGGTGGTCGAGCTTGTTGAGGTGGTTGTTGTGGCGGGTTCAAAGCTCCTTCATTGTTGGCATAAGAGAAACCGTGATGATTTCTTGTGGCCGGATTGGCCCAATATCCTTGGTTCCCCGCGACATATTGAACTTGCTCCAAGGATCCCTCTCCTTGCTCTCCTCCCAAATACATAGCTTGAGATTGGTCTTGCCAATCATACATTTGATTCGTTGGTGTGGATGTGGAAGGGGTTCCTTGGGGCTCCGTGATAAACTTCTCCAGTCTCTCCACTACCTTGTGGAGAGAATCAAACTTGCTTGTCAGCTCCGCTATGGCCTTCGCTTCATAGATGCTAGACGGCTTCAAGGAGGACGTAGAGTGTCCTCGCTCGTCGCCCCATTGTTGATTGTTTGAGGCCATCTCCTCAATTAGGGCCGTAGCTTCTTCGGGAGTCTTTGATAAGATGGCACCATTCGCCGCGGCATCAATAATTTGCTTGGTCCCCGGTTGGAGACCATTGTAGAAGCTATGAACTAGCTCTCAATCTTCAATGCTATGGTGCGGGCACTGGTGCTGCAGATCTTTGAAACGCTCCCAAGCCTCATAGAGCGTCTCTTGGGGTCCTTGCTTGAAGGACATAAGAGCGCTCCGAATCTTTACCGTCTTGGAGGGCGGATAGAACTTGTCAATGAATGCACTCGCCAACTCGTCCCATGTGGTAAAGACTCCCTCAGCTTGCGTTCTCAACCAATAAAGTGCCTTGTCCTTTAGTGTGAAGGGGAAGAGACGCAGTCTGATGGCATCGATGGAGACCCCCGTCATCTGAAATGTGACGCACTTCGACAAAAATAGCTGGATGTGGTAGTGGGGATTTTCATGGGCATTCCCATGAAATGGATCCTGCTGCATCAGAACCACTAGTCCAGTCTTCAGCTCAAAGTTCTTGTCAGCCGCCAACTCCGGTATGGCAATAGATGAAGTCGTAGAAGAGGTCTTAGGCCGGAGCCTATCTCTAATAGAAATAATCCTCGCCATTCTTGCCGCTAATTGTTCCGCAGTTTCCGGGTTGGTCATAAACCTCCCTTACGGATCTTGTCTTCTCTCCGCTCTGATTCTCCGCGCAGTACGCTCAATCTCGGGATCAAATAATATAGCTTCAGGGTCCGCCGTTGATCTCGTGTTCATGCACGGGAAAACAAAGTTTCAAAGAAGTGATTAGCACAATGGAAGGGTTAGGTAAAAAAATAATGAAATAAAAAAAACAAAAAGAAAGAAATAGCTAGGGTGGTAAGATCAAACGCAATCGCCTCCCCGGCAACGGCGCCAAAAACTTGATCGCTCCGGAATGTAACCCAAAAGTGCGACCGTGTAGTTTTACCGCAAGCGCACGGTGTAGCGGCGAGCGGGTTATCGAACACAGGGATGACGAATGAAAGTGCTTGCTCCGAACAACCTGGCTATTAAGAACAGAAAAGAGAGAATTTGCCTTTGGCGATCCTGTCACAATCGTCAGACAAAGTACGAAGATATCAAATCAAATAAAGACGCCTAGGGAATGGGGAATTCCCGCCACTCACCGTATTTCGTCAATGTGGTTCATTGGTATCAAAATTGCTAGAATAAAATTTTGGATGAACTAGTTGCAACTGAATGTAATACCTAGCTCACGCTCTCGCGCTGTTGCCGGTCTATAGCTATCCTAGGTTCGGGTCCAATCTCTTGCAAACCCTAGCCTAGGCAAGCTAGCATTAGGATCAACATCATCGTTCAATCGCGCCCCGAGCCCACTCTCGTGCAAACTCGGGCCACGACCTAGGTTGGGATAGTTCCTACCCGTCCAATCTCTTGCAAACGGGTATCGGCACGGAATTGCAACCGGAAACCCTAGTATCAGTCCAATCTCTTGCAAACCGATACTACGGAAATTCGATTCCAACCCAATTCGGATTTCTAGGGTTTCCTATCGAATTGGGATCCAATCTCTTGCAAATCCCAATCGGTATGAACTCCTAGCCATCCGTAATAAATCGATCCCAAACTAACCCTAATAGCAATTCTAGCAAAATTTCTACCAATTCATCATAAATCTGAAATTGGGCTCGTAGGGTTCATCCCCACGCCCCAAGACGTGTAGACTACTCACAATTCATAGCACAAATACAAAAATAATCAATGAAATTAACAAGAGAATTCATCACAATATTGAGATAAGCAATAAAAATAGTATTTTTAGAGGAGAGAGACGCAAACCAATGGAGTTCTTCCAATAATCCAACAAAAATCCACTTTTGTCTCCTCTCCAATCACAAGAATAAAAGCTAAAAACTTAATCTAAAAAGCTGCAAAAATTAAAGAGAAAAGCTCTCCAACCTAGGGTAAAAACAGGGGTTAAATACCCCCCAAAATCGTCCAAAAAACTGTGACCAAAATGCCCCTGTGCAGCCTGCAATCCGCAATTTTCGCTACAGGCAGCGCGTCGCACTCGGCCGAGGGACAAAAGTCGCTCGGCCGAGTGACAAACTCTGTAAATTTCCAGTAAGTCTGGGTCTTCGGGGGTCTTCACTTCGGGAGTCGCTCGGCCGAGTGAGTTGTCGTCACTCGGCCGATGGCTTCTTAGTGCTCGGGCGGTCGGCATTTGCCACTCGGCCGAGTGGGTCTTCTGAAGCTCAGGCAGACGAAAAACAGTAAGTTGGCGATTTTTGAATGGCTTCGTCTGAGCGCCACTCGGGCGGACGGGATCTCGTCACTCGGACGATGTGGCTTCCGATGCTCGGCCGAGTGCACATATGAAACGTGTCCGATCTGGTTGGCCGAGCGGTGTCTCGCTGGTCGGCCGAGTGACTCCTTCACTCGGCCGAGTGAGACACCAAAAATGCCCAAACAGCTTGTTTTGGCCTCCTCGTCGCTCCTGCGACGTTCTTTCTTCTTCCTCTCCTCTCCAATGGCAAAATACCCCTCGGGGAGGTCATCGGTGGCACTCTGGAGTAGGCGTATCTCGAGATCACTCCAAATCGCTCCAAATCACCTGAAATTCGACAAAAACAACAAATCGTGAAAAGCATCGCAATATCGTCGATATATCGTGAAAAACTTGATTTGAGCGATCTAAATGGCATGCAAACATGCGGGAAAAAAAGTGTAAAATAAGGAGTGATCATTAGGCTTATCTCATCACTCCTATTTACAACATTCCGAAAATATACATAGATTACAACGTTATCACAATTAAGCAGCTGCTGAATCCAGAAACTCTGGAGAGGTATGCTAAGTATCGTCACCTCTGATGTGGTGTTCAGACTATGTGGTCAGCTCCACAATAACAGCTTCTATCCCAATCGTCACTGGGATGTGATGGACCAGCAGGCGCCCTTAAATACACCATTGGTGTGGTGAGGATCTCGGAATGATAGGATGATGTCGCCTTCATAAATTGCTTTTCAGATCTGTAGTAGATGGCCATCCCACTGTAGGTACCCATTCTGTGATTTCTCAGTATAGGGACCGGACCTGTAACCTGCATTTGCATGAACATTAGAGGATGATACTTCATTTTGTAAGTCCAAATCTTTGGACCCTTGGAGGAAGCGCAGAAGGCTTAACTCCGGTCTAATGGCCCTTTTTAGGTGCCAACTATCTCTGGCTAATGAGTTTACTGCAATAGCTATATCGGGACGCGTGCAGTTAACCAGGAGTGTCTGATTGCACTTAAATAAGGGACTTTAGGACCAGTTATATCCTCCCCCTCTTCCAGCGATCAGAAGGGTTCTTTATGTACATCCATTGAGTATACTACCGTAGGTGTACATTGGATGTCAATGGTCCTTTTAATTTCTCTAACTCACTTCTGGGCGTTTGTAACAGCATTCTATGAGCCATGACTTTATTTTTGCCTAGGTCTTTCATTTCATGTTTAATAGTCAGGCTTGAACAGATGTTTCGGTTTTCTCTTCAGGAGATCCGATGAGATTTTAGTTGTTTACAACTATGATCTCTAATCATGTTCTTTGCTTAGATGTAAAGACAACCCTCAGTAGGAATCATTGATTTGTCAGATGATTCTCTTGGTTGTACATTTATTTATTGTTTTTCTTTAATTGAATAGACATCCCAAAGTCTATTCAAGCATTTAAGGAAATGTGGAAATTATCTTTACCAAGATATCCACGAAGGTATGTCGTCACAACATCCAATAACAGCATATCAAAAATTTTCCTTCGCCAAAATCGTAAGGTATTCGCTTTTGATAACTTAGGGAGACTGATGCATCATTTATGAGACAAGCTCATTTTAATCTGTTCGATCCCTAGTTTCAGTGAAATTTTCCTTGTGCTATAGGTTGTACCTTATAGCATACGATTTTGTATTTATTTTTTCTTATGTGTGCAATACTTTATTTTATCCACAGGTTTGACACCTTTTGGTGTCTAAACTTCAGGTCCGAACATTTCACGTTTCACAAGTGAGTCCAGCTCATCTTTTATTGCCTCGTTCCACATTTGGCCAATCTCTACGTCTGCATCTAGCAACGGAGTGTGGAACGATAATTTATAAACATCATCGCTTTTGCGATGTATATGGCAATAAGATAAGTGAATACATTGTTCTATCTGTCCATCACCTCCCCAGTACGTACAACATTTACTTTCAATTTCAGTTTTTCCCGGAAGTTCCTCTGCAGTGGATTCCGGGAAGGGTGAGGGTGTAGACATGAGCTCATTGTTCTGTGGTTGTATTGTCTTAAGGTCTCCAGGAGTCTCTGTCCTTGGAGCCTAGTGGTCTGCCTCTATTCTGTTGAGGATCAGCCACTTCTGCTGCTGGTGGATTGCATCCATTCTCGGGGATGTCAATCCTAGCTGGAGTTTTTACAGCAGGGATGTGTGATCTGACAATCTTCTGGTTGTCAGTAAATGAGTCAGGTAACTGGTGAACATTGTTTTATTATGTAGAGGATCTTCAGGATCTCATTTTCACATTATTTTGTTACCGGATCATGGTGGGTCAAACTTTTTGTATCCCACGTTATAATTTGCTTTGCACCAGATTTCTTAGTGTCTGGGCCTATTTTGGGGAAACTCGTCTCATCGAAATCACAGTCTTCAAGATGTGCCTTAAATACGTCCCATGTTTGGGGTTCTAGGTATCTTATAATTGAGGGTGAGTCAAACCCTACATAGATACCTAGGCGACGTTGAGGACCCATTTTTGTCCTCTGTGGTGATGCGATGGGGATTTAAACTGCGCGATCGAAGATTCTCAGATGAGAAATGTTCGGTGGCATTCCAAATACAAGTTGCATTGGAGACTCTGACCTCCAGAGGGTCTTATTTTCATTTACGATGCAGCATGCAAAATTTGCATGTCCCCATGCATCCATAGGCAATCGGGATTTAATGGAAGTTCAATCCATTGAAGTCTACTTTTCAGTGACTCTGCCGACCCATTTTGGGTATGAACATGCGGCACTTGTATGTTCATTTTCTATTCCTGTTGCTTGGCAGTACTCTTGAATTGACCGGGAAGTATATTTCCCAACATTAACCAGACTTATTTTCTATATTTTATTGTCTGGGAAATGTGCCCGCAACATTTTTATTTTTGTGCCAATAGCTTTGGAAAAGCTAAGTTTGCGGGTCTGTAGTAGACACACATACAAATATTCTGAGGATGCATTTATCAGTACAATGAAGTACTGAAATAGCCCACTAGGAGGTGGATTTTATCCACATCTATCTCCTTATATTCTTTTTGAGGAAGCGTGGAGATTATTTTTCAATTTTTCGTAGAGATAGCCTTGTAATTAGTTTTCCCTTATAGCAAGGGATGAGAGGGAATTTTCCCTTCTGAATAATCTTCTGGTTCTTCAAGTCATACCCATGGGATAAGATGCGGTGTATCGTCACTGATCCAGGGTGGCCAAGTCTATCATGCCCGTTGTAAAAACTTGGCTGATGCCGGGCACTTCAGGTGCTCCGTTTAATTTCGCTTCCTTTTTCCGAATATTTGTATGGTTGAGGCCTGTAAGGCTCTCAAAACGTTCAAGTATGGATTTTACTCCTTTTTCTTGAGACGTTACATACAGTAATTTGTTTTTCATTTACATTTGTTGTTTCCAAATGGAATCCATTGAAACGGTTGTCCTTGAAACCTAGAACGTTTCTTTTGGAATTCGGAGAGATTAGTGCATCCTTTATTTTTGTGTCATTTGGGGGCAACAGTGTTGCATTCCCTGGATCTTCAATATGGCCCTGATGTTGGGCTTTTTATTGAGAGATCGTATGTGTTTATTGTCTACTAATCAGTCATGAGAGCAGTTCATCTAAAAGATGAATCGTATTGGCACATGCATTTTCAGATAAACATTTTCATTCAAAACAAACTACATAATTCAAGATGCTCTCATAACATAAATTATTCTCAAACAAATTGCTAAGATAAAAATAAGGGCTAATCAAGCATGTCATCATTTTCGAAGTCGTCAGCTGTAAACTTGACTGGAGCATCAGAGGTCATCAGGTTTGTTTCAGCTTTATTTTTCTTGTTCTCTTTATACAAATCCTGAGATGCTGCGGAGTTCGGCACACTCTGGACCAGTGGCCTTTCATGCCACAGCTATGGCACTGGTCTTCCCATTCCCTCTTGGGTGGGGGTGCATCATCTCTATTTTTGTCATTTCTGCGCCACGTGAACTTCCGCTTACTTTCATATCTTTGTTGCTGGACTTGGCCCCTAGCCCTTTTATTCTGTCCCCCTTTCTGTGGTCTTTCTTTTCTTTTATTGTCTCTCTTCTTTCGAGAAGAAAAGGCATTATGAGCTTCTGGGAGGGGGTAGTGCCAAGGGGCGCATGTTGTGAGTGGCGAGGAGAAGCTCTCTGTTTTGTTCAGACATGAGTAAACATGACATCAGCTCAGAATACTTGGTGAACTTGCGTTCGCGGTATTGCTGCATGAGTATCGCATCTTTTTCATGGAAAGACATATACGTCTTTTCCAGCTTGCGATCTTCTGAGACTTTCTCATCACACAACTTCAGGTGTGAGGTGAGGCTAAAGAGTGCTGAGTTGTACTCAGCAATGGACTTGAAGTCTTGCAGTCTCATGTTCTCCCACTCATTTCTCACCTTTTGGAGTATAACATCTCTCTGATGTTTATACATATCCTCAAGGGCGGTCCATAGCTCAAGTGGATCTTCGACCGTAAGGTACTCAGCCTTTAAGGTCTTGTCCACATGGCGACGAATATAGATGATGGCTTGCGCCTTCTCTATATCGCTAACATTTTCTTTTTCTGTCACAGCAACAATGAGGGACTTAGCCCGCCGGTGAAACTTTACATCTAGCTGCCAGCTTAGATAGTTTCTACCTGATACATCCAGCACTTCAAAATCAACGCTTGTAATTTTAGCCATTTATCTAGCAGAGCACAAACATGCATGAATTAATATTTAATCAAAGAAAACATTTTCATGCGGAGGCAATATTTAATGAAAAGCTAAATGCGTGGATCGGCCAGTCCCACAAGAAAGAGTCCAAAGTCCAAATTATACAAATTTGCAGCTTTAAAAGAAAAATACAACTTTGGAAACCACATGGGTCCCATATGATATCTCCAGCTTCAAACGTGGCCTCCGTCTCCATGGAAGTTGGTCTTCTTTCTTTGACATTTACATAAATTCCTCACTACAATTTCTCTCAAAAATAAAAGAAAAGTGTGGAAAATAAACTGTGGGACTTAAACAGCCGATCCAAAAACCACATTTAGCCATTTTATGCAAAAACATTGTGCTCATCAACATTTTCATCAGACATTTTCATCACAGGCATCGCAGGCATTTAATATTCGTATGAGGATAAACCATTTAATCACTTAATAATTATTGGACCACTGGACAACGTCATACACCATTAGTTTAGGTGACTTACGGCAGAGCGGTCGCAGGATCTTCCTAATTATTAAGTTTTAAATATAATGCACAACCACGCATATAATATCCACAGAATTTGCCAGTGATGAAAAGCATGTAAACATGATTTTTCAGAAAAAAATCATTCGATGCAGGGGTTGTAAAGTATGTGGGTTTAATCAATTAAATTGAATAAGAGCCCAATAATGACATTTTCTAAGTTTAAGGAAAAGGTTTTTCCTTTTTAATTCATCCCAAATAACCCCCAAAAGTCCCCAATAAGCCTTTTTATGCCTGGTAATTGCCCCATAATGAACCGTGATTCTTCACGAAGTTATAAGCCCATAAAGAAACCGCCCTTTTTGAATTGATTTTTAGTCCAAAAATCTTTTAAGGCTTGCTACTAGCCTTTGCCCCCCTTTTGTCATATCATTTTTTTTGAATTCGACCTGCGGGCTTCAGACCCGCAGGGAATATATTTTTTTTGAATTCGACCTGCGGGCCTGAAGCCCGCAGCTGGCCTGCGGGCTTCAGGCCCGTAGGGAATTTCTTTTTTTGAATTCAGCCTGCGGGCTTCAGGCCCGCAGGGAAATTTTTTTTGTTAAAAACGTTGGCCTGCTGGCCCGCGGGCTGCGGGATTCAGGCCCTTAGATTTTTTTTAAAATTGGGTCGAAAAGCCCAATAGGGCTTAGGGGGCGGCGACTAGGGTTAGCTTCCGCCGCCCCCAATTCACCGCCGTACTGGCGGTCGGGGGGGTGGGGGGGTGCCCCCCCCCCCCCCCCCCCCCGCAGGGGGGCGGAGGGCGGGGGCCGCCCCCCACTGCAAGGGGGGCGTGGCTCGCGCCACCCCCCACTGCAGGGGGCGGGGCGGTCACCGCCCTCCCTCTGTAGGGGGCGCGGCGGTGGCCGCCGCCCCCCTGCAGGGGGTGCGGCGGTGGCCCCGCCCCCCTCTGCAGGAGGGGGGCGCGGCGGGCGGGCCGCCGCCCCCTTCTGGGGGAGCGGCGTAGAGGGTGGGGGAGGGGGGAGGCCGGCGGGCAAAACTTAGGGTTTACACAAAATAGAACCCTAAAATTTTGATTTTTGGGATGAAAAATTCGTCATTTTAGGCGATTGGCAAAAACCACATATCAATCTTGCGAGATCTAGGGGTGTGGCAATCATACGTATGATTAAAAACATCATTTTTAGTGTTTTTACCTCTATATCCGTCCTCCGGATATAGCAACGGTTGCACGAAGCCCTACGCGGATGACGATGCTCGTTTGAGGAAGACTTGTACTGCGCTCGTGGATCTCCCGTCTCCTCTCGCCTTCGCCTTCGCAACGAACGGAAAAAATTTGAGGAAAGAAAAAAAATTTAGAGGCTCGTGCTGATAACGTGTTATGAATCAACTATTGGGGAGGATCCCCCAACTCTTTATTTATAGGCAATATGGGAGAATACAAACATGGACTACAAAGATATGGGCATATCTCTAGGATAGCCCAGAATCTCAACCAACACGGTTAAATGACCGTTCACAATAGTAAGTAATTTATTAAAATCCTAATAAAGATTAGGGTAGCACGATGAACGAATAAACTTTATAGTTGATAATGATCTAATAAAAGCTATTTAACACATCCATAAAATTTCGAATTTTAAGGATCCACTAGTTGATATGGATTAACTAGTATTAATAAAAGCTTTTTAATTGACAGACGAACATAAAATTGATAATTTTCCTTCAATGGATCATGATGTCGGTCAATGTGCTTGGCTAAGTTTGCTGGATCACCCTAGCTAGACTAGGGGTTAAGTGGTCCTGGCTTAGTCAATTCCCTGGAAACGTCTGCTAGACCGCAAGGAGTCGAATCATGACTGTGTAAGTCCATCGACTATACCTAAGTTAAATACGATAATAATCTTGTTCAAGATAAATCGTAACCCTCCTTGTTTTAGGAGTTGGTAACTGTAGGACCCATGTTCCAGTTATTGAGCTACACTCAAGCTGTGACATGGCAACCTTACAGAAACCTACTTCTTAAATACACATGACGAGATCTTGACTTGATCCAAACCATCGTGTCGTGAATACACCGAGCGCCGGTGTAAGTTGAGCCAACGATGTAGTCTAGACTTAAACCCAAACCGTCGTATCGTGAATACACCGAGCACCGGCGTAAGTTGAGTCATTGGTGTAAGTTTAGTCCTGACCCAAACCGACGTGTCGTCCATACACCGAGCGATGGCGTAAGTCAGGCTGGACGCGAAAAGAAGGGTCTGACTAGGCTAGTCATTATGATTTGGATGAGCACACTCATGATCATAAATGACTAAGGGTAAAACTCATAGGGATTCATATTTATAAAGGATTTGTATGGGAAGAGATCAAGAGCTGCCAAGTTTGAAGCCACGAGCAACCTCTGGGAAACTAAGATGGAGACGTGCCACGTACAAGATCATGTCATCAAGATGATCGGGTACGTGGAAGATGTTGCCCAGTTGGGTTTTGTCCTCGACAATGAGATGGCCGTAGACATCATCCTAAAATCTTTAACCCCAGACTTCAAACAATTCATTATTGGTTTCATCATGAACAGTATTGAAACGGATCTTCCTGGTCTCCTCAACATGCTTAGGCAGTTCGAGGAGATCGAGAAGAAACCGACCGTGTTGGTTGTTGTCTCTGCTTCTTCAAACCAGCCAAAAGGCAAAGGTAAGAAGAGACAGATCCCACAACCAGCCAAGGTGAAGAAGAGGAAGAAGACAAAAGGGGCTCCGTCAAATTCCGAATGTTTTCACTGTCACAAGATATGCCACTGGAAGAGGAACTGCAAGGTGTACCTTGTAGAAAAGAAAAAGGGGCATACTGATGCCTCTACCTCAGGTACAAAATTCCTTTTTAATAAAGCTTAAAATTTCCATAAATACTTTGTTACATGGTATAAGATACTAAGACATCTGTGCATTATATACAGGTGGCTGATAGGAAGCAGAGGATGGAAGAAGTTCCATGGACGGTCGGCATCGGAGTAATCGTTGTTGCTGGGACCGTACAAGGACTTCGAGAGATATGATGAAGAAGCGATCGATATTTTTCTTATTTTGAATAAAATGTACCGATGCTTGGTTTAAAACAATGATTGAGTGATAATCACTCAATGTTTATTTTGATAAAGAAATTTGGTTCATTTTAATGAATCCATTGTTAAATGATATCTTGGAAAATGTGCTTTATTTAAAATTGTGATTTACTCTGAATGGCTGATTTCTGTGGATATGGCTGTCTGAGTTGGTTGCATAAATTCTTGAGTTGTCATGCAGAGCTTCTGACTCAATTTGATTGTTTTGGAGTTGACGATATATTATAGCCAATCAATAGTTACATGTAGGTTCCAGAAGCATAAAATTGGATATAATCCAAATTATACGAAAGTTAAAATTAATTGTTAATCAAACTACATTTGATACCTTAATAGTTAAAGGATTAAATGAAGTTAAAGGAAAGAACATTATAGGGTGTTTTGACTGAGTAAGTCAGCATCAAGACTCCTATAAACGGGTTTTGACATGACTCATTCGTCAAACCAACCTGACACTGGAATGTTCCCATTCAGCACTTATAAATGGTTACACTTAATAAATATTCTAAATATGATTTAAATATTTAAGTCGGAGTGTTTAACCAGATAGTTTTAAAGTCAGTGGGAATTGGCATATAACTTAGTTCCGTCTCGAACTAAGTAAAAGGTTTCCAACTTATTAAATCATCTATATACGACATTAAATCAAAATAGTTTTGATTGTGTTGATCGCTCCTTATTTTACACCTTTTTTCTGCATGTTTTCATGTCATTTCGATCGTCCATATTGCGTTTTCCATGATTATTCGACGATATCGCGTTGCTGATTCGGGTTCAATATTACATATTTAACCCCCCATTTAGCCCTATTTTGTGCTCATGTGATGCTACATTGTTCTCTAATTCATACGTATTTTCTACACATTTATTTATTAGAGAAAACACACAATTTGAGCACAAAACAGCATTTAACGACGTAATTCTGCGCTTTTTATATTTTTCCTAACACCGTCTCGATCTCACGATTCCAACGACTATTTATTTGTATTTTTCTGATATCTGTGCTAATTACTGTGTATTTTTGAATGCAGAATACCAATTAAATGGAGAAATACGCACGAAATACGGGAAAATACGTATCCGTATACGTCTGCCGCTCAGAATGGGCCACGTGGCAATCTTTATACCGTTCGATTTCGATCAAACGGCGAGCAGCGGCGCTGGGAGTATGGGAGACGTGGCAACCGGATGTGCGTTCGATCGAGATCTAACGGATGCCATCATCCCGTTGAAGTGAAATCGAAGCGGGCGACTTGGGGACACGCGGCAATCATCGGTCTTATCCCCGCTTCATCCGACTGCCTCAAATCACTCCGCCTCGTGAAATCGAGGGGGACACGCGGCAGCAATCTAACGCTGCCCCCGCCACATCGAACGGCTCTCAATCAACCCGCTTTCGAAATCGAAACGTTTCAATGTGGCGACGTGGCTTCTTGGGAGCCACACGATGCAGATCCAACGGCGGAAATCGAAGCGGACTCGATCCGCATCGAACGCGAAGAAGCGGCGATCTCTGGGCGACGTGGCGTCATCCAGTCCGTTGCGCGACGATCCAACGGTTCGCATCGCAGCGAACGAGAGCAGAGCGGGCGAAATTTAGGGGGCGACGTGGCTCACTGTGGATCGTCGATTAAATATCCAACGGCCAAGAAGATTCCGGTGCGAAGTCGGATCGGATGCGGGCTTCGCACAACTTTTAAAGCGCCACGTGTCGATCCCATATTTAATCCCGCATTTTTGAAAGATAATCGGACGGCCAGAATTTGATCCGCTTGAGATGAGCGGATAGGATTGATTCGGGTTATTGGGTTTTAAAACCCAATAAGCTTTTAAAACCCGCAATCTTATTATATAAGCGTATTTAGGGTTTTTTGGGCGTATTCAAGCAGATTGGGGCGTATTTTGGGCGTATTGGAGGCTCTAGGAGCCGTATTTCCCCTCTGAAAAATTCTGTAAAATTCCAGAGGCTATTTTCTTATTTCCAGAGAGTTTTGATGTATTTTCAAGGATGTTTGGTGATGAATTCTTAACTTAAACTCCTTATTTGATGCTTTTTCTTCCGTATTTTGATATAATCTTAACGTATTTTGCTATGAAACTTGTGTATTTTCACATGATGTGTAGCTAAATCTCTATTGTGCATGGTATGGAGTAGTTAGGGGATATTATTCGTGTTAGTTTGGTTGAAATTCCATGTGATAAATCGTTTAACGTCGCTAAAATTGTAATCGTTGTTCGTAAATCGACTTTTTTAGATTCCAAAAGAATTAAATTAGTTGATGATCGCCCCAAAAGGGTGAGATTTGATCTCCCCAAAAGGGAGTTTCATACCGTAGTTTTGATCTCTCCAAAAGAGAGTTTCATATCGTATTATAGCTTTAGCGACGATCTTATTGAATATTGTGTTTGAACCCCCAAAAGGGCATCTTCCGATGAATTGCTCCCAAAAGGAGAATTCATTGAGTTATATTGGGTATTTTCCAGTGAATTGCTCCCAAAAGGAGAATTCATTGTGTTGTACCTATCAACCAAATTAATACGAATCGTTGATCCTAACGAACCCATACCATGTGCATACTCTTTATAGATATTTTCTTACACGATTTTCTATGTTTATTTTGTTCACGTGTTCACATCACCGTCACCGTCACCATTGTTGAAGTGTTTAGTTTCTTTTCGTAGGATTTCTATTTGATTTGAATTGTGGTTGCAACAGATTTCTTCCCGTGGATTCGACATCTGGACTCCCAGATTTTACTACTTGTACGGACTCTTGCGCTTGAGAGAGAGCACCTTTCGGAGCCCACCAAGTTTTTGGCGCCGTTGCCGAGGAGGAATGGTTTGTGACTACGGTTTATTTCATTTAGAGGACCTTCGGTGAGATCTTTCCACTTTATTGTACATAAACTTTTTTATTATTATTTTATTTTAATTTTTTAAAAATGGAATATATGAACTTCTACTGCACGAACAATCTTTATGATGCACGATATGCGAATGCACACAAACATAGAATGGAAAAGCTCAAAATTGTTAATTTTAATCAAACTGACTGTGAAACTTTCTTTCAGGCCTGGAGGAGGTTCACAGACCTAATATCGAGCTATCCGCAACATGGTTTCACAAATGAAGAGCTTATGGCGTCCTTCCTAGATGGACTACACCCTCAGCTGCAGGAATTATTGGGAAGCATGACGCCGACAATGGCGTGGGAATACATGGAGTCTCTGCAAGAAAACGAAGAAACCGGGGAAGAGACTTCAGAGAGCGATTCAACGGAGCCTTCGTGCCTCGATCAAGAAGAGCAAAGCGTAGACGTACCTTTGCAATCCTTGAAAGTGGAAGCTTACCAGACTATTCAGACACAGGAGGCCACATCCCATCAATTCCAGGAGAATTTCCTTGCTCGGAGTCGGCAGATTCAAAATTCGATTGAAAATCTTAATTTGATTGCCGCTAGCTTAGAAGAAGGTAATGCTTCTGAAACTCGATTTCAAGAATCTAATACGAGTTCATCTTCTATTGCAGGAATATCGAGCGAGCCATGTCACGTTGATGACACGAATAAAAATATCCACATGGCAGAAAATGTGTGCAAAAGAGAGGATGAGCTAGCAATTTTGGATGAACGAGAGGAGGAGACAGCTAGGGACGAAGGTTTTGAGATTATCGCCATGGAGCCAGAACCATTCCCTCTTCCAGTTTTGTCCCAAAATCATTTACCCCTCTCTTCATTGATCGAGCATCGTACAGAGATTAGTGCATATCTTTCAGGGAGTAGTCGTCAACTTATTTTAATTTCTTTCACTTATTTTGATGACTACATTTGGAATAATTTTATTTCGAAGAATTTTAAACTAAAATGGATTGACGTGACTCATCTCTTGCAGGATATAGGTGGACATCTTATAGAGATGCTGGGAGTTACGTTGCTGGGATCCAGTTTAGTCGTTGGAGGAAGAATAATCGCCGAGGAGCGCAAGGAGCAAATTGAACAACTTCCTCCAACATTAAAGATTCGGGATCCGCCATTTGATCACGGTGTGTTCTTTCCAGTAGTGTAGTTTTTATATGCTTTCTAGGTTGCTTGCTTGAATAAACTCGTACCTCTTCCGACATTGAGGACAATGTCCATCTTTAGTTGGGGGGTGTGTATGAGACCTTAGGATTTTTTTTTTGAGAAGGATAAATCACCAAATCTCATCATTTTTAAAACTCATTCATATGCCTCAAATGCGGATGATTATACATTACTTGTGTTCTAAAAATTGTTTATGGCTTGATTAATTATTTTTCCTTCATGGAATTGTCGTTAATATGCTATTCATGAAAATTTTCAATTTCCATGATTAATATCTCGAAATAGTTTGAATTGATTTCATGCATGCTAATGTGATGGAAAAAGCCTAAGTATACACGATTTTTAAGAATAGTTTTCCAGTGGAAGAGGATTTTGGCCTTTGATTCTGATGTTTATATTCATGTTGATGGGTTTTGAGTTGCTTACAAAGAAAGAAAAGAATGAAAAGAATGAAAAGAAAAATGAATGAAAAATGAATGAATAAGTATGTCACTAATAAATAACTTGGTTGGCTCGAGTAGTACAGTCCGAGGGGTCCTTTTTGGCCTAATGCCCTATTATCGTCTGATTTGGGAGCCATTGACTGGAACCTCACTCATTTGATGTAGCGATCCAAGTTATACTTTTTTCTGCGAATGTTGCTTGATGCGCGTTACGCGGAACGAATAAAAGAAAAGAAATGGTGAATATACTAAGCAACTTCAATACCCATGTTTTGAATGATTATTTTGATGGGCCAAGTCCTTGGAAACAAGAAAACTAGTATATAACGACGTGTTATACTTTCGCTTGCGCAAAACGACGCTTGTATGATTTTTATTCAAATTAAATTAGAGAAAATATCGTGAGATTGATTTTGTTCATGGATGTGTATATTGATGGCCAAGACCATGATAGAATGCGTATTATTGAGCCAGGCCATAAGCAATTCGAAAGAACTTATCGTTTTATTGATCGTCCGTATTTATCGCTATTTTTGCTAGAGACTAGCAAATCGCTAGTTGGGGGGTGTGATTCGGGTTCAATATTACATATTTAACCCCCCATTTAGCCCTATTTTGTGCTCATGTGATGCTACATTGTTCTCTAATTCATACGTATTTTCTACACATTTATTTATTAGAGAAAACACACAATTTGAGCACAAAACAGCATTTAACGACGTAATTCTGCACTTTTTATATTTTTCCTAACACCGTCTCGATCTCACGATTCCAACGACTATTTATTTGTATTTTTCTGAGATCTGTGCTAATTACTGTGTATTTTTGAATGCAGAATACCAATTAAATGGAGAAATACGCACGAAATACAGGAAAATACGTATCCGTATACGTCTGCCGCTCAGAACGGGCCACGTGGCAATCTTTATACCGTTCGATTTCGATCAAACGGCGAGCAGCGGCGCTGGGAGTATGGGAGACGTGGCAACCGGATGTGCGTTCGATCGAGATCTAACGGATGCCATCATCCCGCTGAAGTGAAATCGAAGCGGGCGACTTGGGGACACGCGGCAATCATCGGTCTTATCCCCGCTTCATCCGACGGCCTCAAATCACCCCGCCTCGCGAAATCGAGGGGGACACGCGGCATCAATCTAACGCTGCCCCGCCACATCGAACGGCTCTCAATCAACCCGCTTTCGAAATCGAAACGTTTCGATGTGGCGACGTGGCTTCTTGGGAGCCACACGATGCAGATCCAACGGCGGAAATCGAAGCGGACTCGATCCGCAGCGAATGCGAAGAAGCGGCGATCTCTGGGCGACGTGGCGTCATCCAGTCCGTTGCGCGATGATCCAACGGTTCGCATCGCAGCGAACGAGAGCGGAGCGGGCGAAATTTAGGGGGCGACGTGGCTCACTGTGGATCGTCGATTAAATATCCAACGGCCAAGAAGATTCCGGTGCGAAGTCGGATCGGATGCGGGCTTCGCACAACTTTTAAAGCGCCACGTGTCGATCCCATATTTAATCCCGCATTTTTGAAAGATAATCGGACGGCCAGAATTTGATCCGCTTGAGATGAGCGGATAGGATTGATTCGGGTTATTGGGTTTTAAAACCCAATAAGCTTTTAAAACCCGCAATCTTATTATATAAGCGTATTTAGGGTTTTTTGGGCGTATTCAAGCAGATTGGGGCGTATTTTGGGCGTATTGGAGGCTCTAGGAGCCGTATTTCCCCTCTGAAAAATTCTGTAAAATTCCAGAGGCTATTTTCTTATTTCCAGAGAGTTTTGATGTATTTTCAAGGATGTTTGGTGATGAATTCTTAACTTAAACTCCTTATTTGATGCTTTTTCTTCCGTATTTTGATATAATCTTAACGTATTTTGCTATGAAACTTGTGTATTTTCGCATGATGTGTAGCTAAATCTCTGTTGTGCATGGTATGGAGTAGTTAGGGGATATTATTCGTGTTAGTTTGGTTGAAATTCCATGTGATAAATCGTTTAACGTCGCTAAAATTGTAATCGTTGTTCGTAAATCGACTTTTTTTAGATTCCAAAAGAATTAAATTAGTTGATGATCGCCCCAAAAGGGTGAGATTTGATCTCCCCAAAAGGGAGTTTCATACCGTAGTTTTGATCTCTCCAAAAGAGAGTTTCATATCGTATTATAGCTTTAGCGACGATCTTTTTGAATATTTTGTTTGAACCCCCAAAAGGGCATCTTCCGATGAATTGCTCCCAAAAGGAGAATTCATTGAGTTATATTGGGTATTTTCCGGTGAATTGCTCCCAAAAGGAGAATTCATTGCGTTATACCTATCAACCAAATTAATACGAATCGTTGACCCTAGCGAACCCATACCATGTGCAAACTTTTTATAGGTATTTTCATACACGAATTTCTTTGTTCGCACATCACCATCACGCACTTTCTCACCATCACCACCATTATTAAAGTGTTTAGTTTCTTTCCGATAGATTTCTATTTGATTTGAATTGTGGTTGCAACAGATTTCTTCCCGTGGATTCGACATCTGGACTCCCAGATTTTACTACTTGTACGGACTCTTGCACTTAAGAGAGAGCACCTTTTCGGTCCCACCAGTTGCTTTTCACTATTTCTTGTTTTTGTCGTATTTCAGGAGTCTGGAGCGATCTGGAGCAAAAATGAGATCAAGGGACTTTTGCGCATACCGGAGCGTCGCCCACGGCTTATTTGAGGAGTTAGCAGCGCTAGAGGATGAGCGGAAGAGGAAGAAATCCGATAAAATCGACGAGGAGGCGAGGAGGAGAAGAAAAGAGCCAGATATAGCCTACTCGGCCGAACAGAAACTCTACTCGGCCGAGTCAGAAGCTGCATTCGACCGAGTGAAAGGATACGCACAACGAAGTTTTAAAGTTTCCTCGGCCGAGCAAGAGAGCCTACTCGGCCGAGTGAGAAAGCTCACTCGCCCGAGTAGAACAGGGTTTTTTTCTGAGAAGTGGCTGAGTTACTGGAATTTCTGAGAAGCCTACTCGGCCGAGCACGATAGCTTACTCGGCCGAGTAGAGAAGCTTACTCTCCCAAGTCAGTCAGAGAGACAGACCCCCGAAGTCCCCAGATTCTCTATTTTATTATTGGGTCTGTCACTCGGCCGAGTGACATTGCTACTCGGCCGAGTGACGCATTCCGACTGCTGCGAGGATTGTGAATTCTGGGCTGCGCAGGGGCAGTTTTGTCACGATTTTTTTGGACGATTTTGGCTTGTATTTAAACCTAGCTTTATCCCTAGTTTTAGGAGAGACTTCTATTATTTTTTGACGGCTATTCTTTTGTGAAATCTCAGCTGGAGATCATAAGCGACAATTTTGGTTTTTATTTTCTTGCTAAAAATCTTATTTTTATGAATTGTCTCTTCTTTGCAATAAATTGTGCTATAATCAATTGCTATTTTTTGAGATTTCTATGATGATTTGTGAGTAGTTTATTCGTTCTAGGGCATGGGGATGAACCCTATGGACCTGATCTTTTGAATTGTGACGAATGAATAGAATTGTTGCTAGGATTGAAGAAAGGTTAGGTTTTGATTCATTTATTGCGAGTAGCTAGGAATTTTCATCGATTGGGATTTGCAAGAGATTGGATCTCAATTGATGGGAAGGCCTAGATATTCGACTTAGGTTTATAATCGAAATTCTCTAGATTTGGTTTGCAAGAGATTGGACCAAAGCTATGATTTTTATTATAAATCTATACTAATATTCGTTTGCAAGAGATTGGACGAATATGACCTATCATAACCTAGATCGTAGCTCGAGTTTGCACGAGAGTGGGCTTGAGTTGCGATTGGACGATGATGTCGATCCTCATGCTAGTGTCTTAGGTTAGGGTTTGCACGAGAGTGTGCCCTAATCTAGGTTGCTATAGACCGGCAATAGCACGAGAGCGTGAGCTTGGTTTTACATTAAGTTGCGACTAGTTCATCTATATTCAAGTTTAGCAACATTGAAATTCATGATTCACAAGGATGAGAAACGATCCGCAGTGGGGATTCCCTATCCCTAGACGCTTTTATTATATTGATATTTATTTGCTATTGAACGATTGTGACATTACCATCGGAAACTATTCTTATTCTCTTGGTAGCTAGGTAATCAAAGTAATATACTATCAATTGTCCTCCATGTATTCGATACCCGCTCGCCACTATGCCGTGTGCTTACGGTACTACAGTCGTTTTCCGGGTGTATATCCGGGCGCGATCAAGTTTTTGGCGCCGTCACTACACCTGCACCTTCCGACACTTCTGTCCACACTTCTATCAGTGTCGGGAGTACACTTACTGAGTCCACCACCACCACCACCTCTGTGCCGTTATCCATCCACCCCATTTCTGCTGCGAGCCCTGAGCGTCCCACCACCAATTTTGAGAGCGGCGAGCCCTCTTTTGCCTCCGCAGTGGAGACCCTTTCCTCTTTCTTGTTCTCGACCACTCGGGATTCATTTCCTTCGCACTACACGACCTCCCCCATTGTCGACCTTACTGTCTCCACTACCGATGTCTTCTCTGAGAGTATCGTGACGTCTGTCCCCATTTCTGTGTCATCGACCTCTCTAATCTCCTCGCCCTCTGTCACGCTTTCAGCCTCTGCTGCTGCTCCTTCTTCCTCGACCATTCCTGCGTCTCAGCCTCCCACATGAGCTGACCGTCTTTCTGTGAGCACAGCACCACCGCACCACTCTACAGTCGCACATATCCTTTACGGTAGCCGTGCGAGGCAGCCCCGTTCCTCACCAGTTCGTCCCTCTGCCCCACCTCCACCTCCCCCTGACACCCTAGTTCAGTACCTCCATGCTCTAGAGGGGGCGGTGAGTGGGCTTAGAGGAGATTTCTGGGCCCTCTCCGCTACCGTCAGCGCTGTCCAGTCCTGTGTCGCTTTACTTCCTGGTATTCAGGCTTGCCTGAACCAGATTCTTGCGAGACTGCCTCAGCCACCCACCCCAACCCAACAGCCACCGCCGCCACCACCTCCCCCACAGGATGGTGCTGGTGCTCCACCACCTCTTTAGGCACACACTGGATGCCTCTCATACTTTTGCTGCTGCTATTCTGGATATTTTCTGCCTGCTGATTTTGCACCCCTCCTCCACACACTTTTTGTCACATTTTGCTCATACTTGTCTAATCATTTTGGGAGAGAGGAGGTACTTCTGGGGACACTTATATTGCGCCATTTCTGCATGCACCACATGCATCTCTGCATACATCATTTGTATATCCATATCATTTTCTTTTATTTGCATCCTTACCATGCATGCATCCTCACCCACCCCACCATTATCATTTTTCTCACTGTGCCACACTTTGCACATTGAGGACACTGTGTAGTTTAGCTTGGGGGAGTGAGTGTCTCACGCACTTTTTATTTTCTTCACTTTTTCTTTTATTTTTGCCACCTTTCTTTATTTTACGCTTATTTTTTCACCCACTTTTTCATTTTTTTTCATGCATCACGTTTTCTTACTTTTTGTGTGCTGCATATGCATAGTAGTTTTCATTTTCTTTTATCCTTATTTCCGTTAGCCCTTTTTTCTAGAGATGAATTTTCTGTGATGAGGATGACATGGTATTAGCTTATCTCTATATGCATATTATCTTGTCATGCCATCTTTTTTATTTCAGATATCATATGCTATGTCTTGCTATGCATTCGAGATAGTAACCCACACCTTTGATTATATGAATGTGGATGAAACTCTTCTATTAGCTGAGTCTGATGATTTTTACTGTATACTCTTCATAGAAAACACACCAAGCTTCACGCATTGATTGTCTATATCTGGAGTACTGCTTTGTTGTCTTATATCACTTCTTATTGCATGAAAATTGTACGTTTCACTTTCAGGTTGATTGAATGTATGCTATGTTGATATAACTGGATTAGTTTACTTTCTGAGATTAAACTGAGTAGATTACATTACTCTGCTGAAAGTTGTCGTGCACATTCTATAGAGTGAACTGAGTGTTACATATTTTTATTTCTCCACATATCTTAAGCATTATTTCTATATTAAAATCATTGGTGAATCTCCCTTTAGCGAATCTTACATTGGCATATTCCCCCGCTATAAAAATCCATGCTCATACCCCCAAAATCAAAAAGAAAAAAATATTCATGTATATCTCTCTATCTTTTGATTTGGGATCCTTATTGTATATATTCTTTGCAAAAAAGGAAAGAGAAAAGAAGTTCATATATGATCCCATTTCATTCTTTCTTCCCTCTTTTTTTATTTCTTTGGAGCTTCAAAATTGGGGAATGTTCTTATTGCTAGATTTGATGCCACCACGCTTATAGATAAGCTTGGGGGAGAGGATCCAATGATGTGTGAGAGAGTGGCTACTTGTCTGTGCATGACAACCTATGCTAGGTAATTCTATATACTCGGTGAGATTACTAAAAGTTTTACGAAGTCTAGGAATTGAAACTTAGCATGCATTTCATGAAAACCATTCCTTTCTATTCTTAGTGCTTCATATTGTGTGATACCTCTTATACTCCAAATAGAAAGCGATCAATTGAAAAGTGTGTGGTCTATGATTATGTATATTGCTTTAGATGCTTCAAATGATGTTAATTCTAGAATGATTCCACATTTCATATTGTTTTGCTATTCTTGGGTTTCTATATTGAATGCATCTTTATATGATCATGATATCGAAATAAAAATCTTTGGCATGTTTCTATTCGCCGTATGCTATATGAGTAAGCAAACCCACGTCCTGAGGAAATGATCTAGCACCTCCCTCTTTGTTTTCTTTTCTATCTTCTTTTTCCTTTTTCCTTATTTTTCCTCGCCGGGTTCGCCTTTTACTTCTCTTCCTCGAGGACGAGTAAGAGGTAAGCTTGTGTCAAGCATATAGTGACTTATGGTGTCACTTATGTACCAGACATAATTGACACAAAAAATAATTGGAATGAGCCATGACTAACTTATATAAAAACTAAGACTACATCATATTGTATGAGCTAAATTGTTAGCCATACAAAAGGAAAAATTGTTGGATATGATCCAAAGCAATTTCGAAGGATCAACCTGGTGTGATCAAATGATGTATATACAAGACTCCATTAAAAACCGAATAGATACACGTTAGCGGATCCATTCTTAAGTTTGATAAATAAATGTACAATGTGACTGACATGCTATAGCAGTATGAGATATCGAGATAAATAGCCTAAGTGCAAGTGGAAGATGTATGAAGACGTATGCCCTTGAGGCATTTATCCTAAGATAATCATCTCGTTCTAATTATTATATGGTATTAATTATCTTAAGTATGTATTCGTAGAATAATATAATTAGATAATTTCCCTAGACTTATAGCGAGGTCATACGTATCCAGATGTAGATCTTAATTATGAGAAGTTAGTGACCGATTAGAAACTTAAGTCTTAAATGGTTCATGGTCATAGATGTGTCGAGAATAGGATATCGTCGCATCGGTTAGACCATTGTGTCTTTGTCTTAACTTAGGATAATGATGATCTCATAGTCATTCAACTTGGCGAAGTCGGAGACAAGACACAGGTGCTCATTAGAGAATGAGTTCACTGAACGACCAACTTAAAGTTATTAAATGGTTAAGCTTTAACTAGACTGCTAATAATAACTTTAGGGTGATGATAGGCAAGTTGGTCCGTAAGACCTGAAGTCATCAATACGAACCTGTGAATGGATAGTATCACTTAGATCTATGATCTAGCTTCGAGGCTCGACCTGCTGAAAGATCTTAGGTTGGGTGACACCCGAAGCATACGAGGTAAGTAGATGACTAAAATGGGATTCGTCTCTTCCGTTAAAGGGAAGTTACTGTCACAGGCTCAGTACGGTCTTTGTGATAATCCTCGGCCGAGGTGCATTGTAGGAAGTACAACGTGTATATAACAAAGACCGTTGTATACTGACCGATGCTGGCTAGTGGGGTTGACTATTTACCATACCCTAGGCCATGCAGTAACACAGTCACAACGAAGGGACTAAAACTGCGGTATTCATCGCTGACACAGTCAGAGTGATCCCGACGACACGTTCGTCATTGGGTCGATCACGTAAGTATGATTCTGAAACAGGGACGATGCCTGTTGCTCGTGGTTACTATCGTCTAAGGGTTTCAAACCCCAACTTGTAGTAGGGTCAGTCTGTAGGGTCTCACACGAGTAGTATTCACGTCTTAGTAATAGGAAGAATGTTAAGAGGAATGAATTTGATGCAATAGAGTGATTTGGTTCACAAGTAAGTTGTGAACTTAAAAGCTAAATAGTTTAGCATTTGGGACATATTAATACTTGGTATTAAATTGACTTAGACGCATGGGAACATAAGGGGACTTCCTGAGAAATCCACAGGAAGAAACCACGTTCAAATCGGAGCTCAAACGAGCCCAGAAACGCAAAAACAGCTAAGGAATGGCCCTTAGTGGGCTTGCAGATCTGACTCGCACCTGGCGGGTCAGACCCCCCAGGAGGGGGCTGTTGCGCACGTGTCACTTGACGCGTGCAGAGCGTGCCACGTGGCGCAATCTGACCCTGTTTGTGCTGTTTTTTGCGAAAATGGGATTTGGAAGTTTATTTTCGACATTTGGCGGGTCAAATGATATCGAAATTGGATGCCGTTTTTTCCTATGCGTTTGTTGTCTCGAGATCTTCGATTTGACAGGTTGTTTGAAAGTCGAAACTCAAAAATGAATTTATGGTTGATTTTAGAAGTTTGGACTTCTAATGAAATCAACCCCATTACCCAATTTTATTGTCCCACGTTGCTCGTGACGAAAAGGGAGGGGCCGACTCCCTATATAAATAGGGGTGCCCTCTTTTCATTGAAAAATGCACCAAGTAAATGATTCGAGAAGCTCCTGACTTTTAAGCACGCTCGATTGTAAGCTTAAATATTCATCTCCTCTTTTTTCTTCATATCCTCCCGTCGGGTCCTAGCAAGACTACGAGGAGGTTTGGATTGGATCCAGATGTCTTTGACGGGGGGTCTGCTCAAGTGAAACTTTCTTCGGTAAGTGATCAGCTCGGAGGCTGCTTGGGTAGATCGGCTCGGAGGCGGCTCGGCTAGTTCGGTTCGAGGGCGCAAGGCGGCTCGGCTACGAGGAGCGAAAGAAGGTGGTGCGGTATATCTTGCATGTCCCAAGGCCAAGATTCCGGGTATGTTATTAGTAGCTTTTTAGAATAATTTTAATAATTTCGTAGTAAGCTAGATCCTTCTTGGGATGGTCAGATCCATCCCAAGTTGGCATAGATCTTGGCGAGGTTCTGGCTCGCCTTATGGCCTTAGCTAAAATGTTTAGCATGTTTATATTTTTCTACTGCTATTTTATCCCTCTGTTGTCCGTCCGACGTAGGACGGGCATAGATCTGAGCCCTAAGGGTCTGCCAGAACCCTTCAAGTAGCTGATAATTCAAACAGTAACTTACCACGTGGACAGTCAACTGATAAGGAGTAGACAGTCGACTGTTCAACCAACAGGCGACTGTACATCCTTCTACAGGCAACTGGCCGTAATCTGGGTAAGTTGAGAAAGTCTCAAAAAAGTCTGGGAATACAGGACATGCGATTAATGAAGAGAAGACAGTCGACTGTAAATCCAACATGCGACTGTAGTTCCTTCTACAGACGACTGTCACAAACACTGACATTTTCCATAGAGTTGAGTCTACAGAGAGGCTCAAAGACAGACGACTGTTGAAGCATTGACAGTCGACTGTGACATTGGACAGTTGACTGTAATAGCAACATCAGTCGACTGGCATTAGAATAAGAAATATTCCAGAGAGCAAGTCCTGCAGAAGAATCATGGACATGCGACTGTTGAAGCATTTACAGTCGGCTGGTCCTTCGACAGGCGACTATAAATACAACATCAGTCGACTGGCCAAATCAAATGGAATGATCATTGGGCAGATGATAGACATGCTACTAGTTTACAAATCACCGTCGAATGTCTCTTGGACAGACGCCTGTGAAACGTACAACAGTCGCCTGATAGAGTTAAAGCCTAGAAGCCCAAAAATCAACTTATTAGATATGTGCATAACAGGCGACTATAAAACAAAACACAGTCGACTGTTTTTAGACAGTATTGTAAAACGTTCAGCAGTCGACTGTTGAGATCACACTATGCACACGCTAGAGAGAATATGAATTGGTGTCAAAGGAAAATTGATCTAATGATTTCCTAAGACTGAAATGAAGATGTGTGTGTGTGTGCTCCATCGTAGTTCTATTTCTAAGCTACATACTAGAAGAGAAAAAGAAGATTACATTTGTAAAACTTTTTCTTCTTTCCAAAGTATGAGCTTGAAATCTTCTAGGAGCTTCAATCACCATCTTTGAACATCCAATCCATTTTTCTTGCTTTCATTGATCTTTGAGTGACATCCATTGCTAAATGATCTTCATGAAATGTTTAGGCAATGGATTAACTGCAAATAGCGGATTAGTCACAAGTATTTATGTTTGCTCATCATTAACACCAAGTAGGGAGAAGTCCAATACTCAACACATGATGTAAATTTATGAAGGTCTATTATTGACGAACAAATAGCAACTATTTTGCATCTTTAATTGTTCTTCTTCTTCTATTCCACTACATATTATAAATTTCCATCTTCTTCTAAATAATTAACATACATTTATGTACCAACAATTAATATTGAGTAATAAATTCCCAAAAAATTCCCCAAAAAATTTCTCCCTATTTCTTTCTCTGCTAAAATTGCATTCACCAACCATTGTCTCAATTCATTAAAATTCCTAAAAAATTCCTTAAATTCGCTTACCAACTCCATGATGATCTGACTTGCGTTAAGTTTCATTCGAACAATCTTAGGACACGAAAATCCCTAAATCTTTCGATCTTGCAGTATAACTTCATTGAATCCCTCAAGAAATCTTTGGATCTTTCTTTGAATCTTAAGAAATCTTTGAAATTCGTTGGATCCCTCTAAAAAACTCAAAAAACTAGCTGTTTCCTTTTCGAGTGTTGCAACTAGATATGTGCACGTTGAGAAAAGTTCTAACCGAACTCATGTTTGTTCACGTCGAGCAAAATAGGATGAAATGTGCACGATGAGTAGTTTGGTACGTGTGCAGAGTAATTTTTGGAGGATCGGAATATGTGCATTGATTAATTTGGTATGTGTGTCAAATAAATTTTTTTTTTGGAGGTGGGACGACGGCGGGGGTGGGGACATTTGCGGTGAATAAGTTGATATGTGCGTGGTTTTTTTAAAAATATAAATTTGTTGTGAGTGGTGGAGGCCTTTGGCCTCCCCACCATTATCCCCCCATTACTCCACCACTCTTAATGTGGTGGAGACCTTTGGTATGCTAAAAGTCCCTTGGAATACCATATGAAATTATAAATAAAGAACCATGGCCAGTGGCCATGGTTACTCTTCTCCATGTTATTTCAACACGTTATCAGCACGAGGTTGCTCTAAAAAAATTTTGGGTCAACAAAATTATCCCACAAACTTTCCCTCTTGCGAAGGAATCTTATAGTTGCGACAAAGTTTTCGCGACGATAATCGAATGCTTTCTTTCTTGGATTGCGGGAGCGGGGATTTTTATCTACGAATTTTTGTTCTTCCCTAGATCTTTGATCTAGAGGTAAAATTCTATCCTCGTAGATAAACATTATACACCATATGTTGATTATTTTTTTTAAAATACAAATCAACATATCAAAAATAGATTAAATACACAATCAAGATGGTTTTTCACCCAAATTCCCCTACTTTAGGTTAATAACATATTTTTAAAAAAAAACCCCCTCACAATCCCCCCCGAAGGGGGGGTTCTAACCCCACCCACCCCCACCGACGGCGGGGGCTTTGACCTAACACCCCCCCCCCCCCCGCTGGGGGGGGTCTTCTGTCCGACCGCCACCACCCCCACCCCCTCGACCGGGGGGCCGTTCCGGCGCCTCCCCCAAGGGGGGTCTTCCGATCATCGACCCCCCCCCCCCCCCCCCGACGGGGGGGGGCCGTTCCGACACCCGCCGCCCCCAAGAGGGGTGGGGGGTCTTCTGTCCCCCCCGACGGGGGGGCGTTCCGGGTCCGCCCCCCCAAGCGGGGGGGTTCCTCTGTACGACGCCCCCCCAGACGGGGGGGGCGTTCGCGCCGTCGCCGCCCCCCAAGCGGAGCGGGGGGGTTCTTCTGTTCCGACGCCCCCCCCCCCCCCCCCCCCCCCCCCCCCCCCCCCCCCCCCCCCGCGGGGGTGGGGGTTCTCCGATCTCCGCCCCCCCAGCAGGGTGGGCCCTCCTCTGGAGTCGATCCCCCCAGGCGGGGGGGGGGATTTCTTTACTGCACCCCTAGGCGCCGTTTGGGGTTTTCTGTCGGCTGCTTGCCGATCACAGAAACAGAGGAAGGGTGGTTGATGGGGGTTGGGATATTTTTGAAGTTGAGGGGTCAGCCTTAGGGTTTGGGGGTTTTTGAAATTCCACAACCTAAAATTTGGTTTAAAGACTAAATTCTGTTTATATTATAATATAATTTGTAGTTTTTATGTTGGACCTGAAGCCCATCTGTCACAAATACATATACATTCTATGTGACAGAAGCCCAGTAAATTTTGTGTACTTAATATATTTTGCCTACCAAATACGGGCCTGAAGCCCATTATTTCTTATTGCAATCTTTAAATTGTTAATTAAAATTTTAACACTTGGCCTGCAGCCTAAATGTTAACAATTTTATTTTGACTTCTAATGGCATGAAGCCTAGTAGATTTTATTGCAATATTTATTTGTTGATGTTTGACAAATGGGCCTGCAGCCCAATTATTAATGAAATATTACACAGATTAATATTTATGGGCATGTCGCCTCTTTAATTATTAATATATATCATTTCTTGGTTATGAACTTGTCACTTCATATTGCAAAATTTATAACACTATTGAATTTTTTTTTAAAATATGGAATTTTAGGATTTTCAAAAATATAATTATCTTAAGGACCCTGCGACCGCTCTGCCGTTAGTAAACTAACCTAACGGTGTATGACGTCTCCCCGTGGTCCGAGAGATTATTATATTTTATAGTCTATTTTCCAATATTTTATATGCATGTGTTATAAACATGAGTGGTTGTTTATTTTGTGCCTGTAGCATTTATAAACTGCGTGGATGTTTATGTAAGCTAAAATGTGATTTTTGGGATCGGCCAATTTGATACCCTTTAAATTCCTTGCAATTTAATTTTCTTTTTTGAGAGAATTTGTAAGTGATGATTATATGTATTTTTGCCAAAGACCGGCGTACCGACAAAATGAAGACGGCGTTATAAATTGGAAAATATAGGGACCCATTCTGGGTTTCCAAGTTGTATTTTTCTTTTCTTTATGAACTATATATTCGGACTTTGGACTATGTACATTTTTGGTCATCTGGCCGATCCCCACATTTTGCTTACTTTATTTGTTATGCGTGAATTTTAATTTATATTAATTCATGCTTATTTTAAATTGCGTAGATAAATGGCTAAATTGACAAGCGTCGATTTCGAAGTCCTTGAATCTGCAGGGAAGAATTACCTGAGTTGGCGAGTGAACCTGAAGTTCCACTTGCGTTCGATGGCCCTCCTTGGGTCCATTTTGGCTCCTTCCACGGCCCCAGCAGCGGCCGAAGCTTCTGCTACATCCAGCAGCAGCTCTCCAACCACTGTATCTGATGTAGATAAAGCGAAAGCCATAATCTACATTAGGAAACATATAGATCGGACCTTAAAGGCCGAATACTTAACGGTTGAGGACCAAAAGGACCTGTGGACAGCGCTGGAAGCACGGTATAAACATCAAATTGATGTTATATTACCCCGTACCAGTTATGAGTGGGAAAACCTCAGACTTCAGGACTATAAGTCCGTCGCTGAGTATAATTCTACACTTCATAACATCACCTCACGCCTGAAGTTGTGCGGTGAAGAAGTGACAGAACAGCGCATGTTGGAAAAGACATTTACCTCGTTTCATGAGAAAGATGCAATCCTCATGCAGCAGTATCGTGAACGCAATTTCACGAAATTCTCCGATCTGATCTCATGCCTACTTAGGGCAGAGCAGAATCGAGACTTACTGCTTGCAACTCATAACTTACGTCCAGCTGGCACTGCCCCTATCCCTGAAGCCCACCATATTTCTCCCCAGAAGTGGAAAAACAAGAGGAAGGCTAAAAACACCAAAGGGAAAGCTGTAATGAAGCAGCCAAGAGGTGCAGCTCCCCAGACAAACAAAAACAATAAGG
>CM061135.1:128780326-128806835 GCA_030789695.1 Scilla litardierei | reverse complement strand
GGATTTAAATCATATCTTAAGCTTAGAATCATCAAATTTCTGATTTTTACATATAACATGCTCGATCCAAAATAATGATACATAAACATGAATCTTCAATTCGCAATGTTGTCAATCATATAATGAATCTTGCAGCATCATGTGACATGATTTATTAACATAACTATACTCTAAGCCGCTAAATTTCCATATACATAACATGGCATTTAGATCAACACATACTAACCATAGTTGTTTCAATTTAAGCCTCATTTCTACCCAATTTCTGAAAACTAAAACCTAACTAGGGATGTTAGATTCCTACCTTCAAGTCCCTTCCTCTGAAATCCTTGAGCTTTGGCCCCTCTTCTCCTTGTTTCTTCTCCAATGACCTTCTTTCTTCAAAGCTTCCACCCTCTTATTTTTCTTCTAGTCGGTGATTAGGGTTGTGTAGCAATCTAATGATTAAATTGATATCAATGCACATACAGAGCTATACCCTAGCATTAACCTAATAGAATGGTATTTAGGGCAATCAACCCAAATGAATAATCTACAATAAGGTTCAACTTCGCCCCATGCAAGAAATCTACTCACTAGACAATAGATTAAACATCATACAAATCACAGAAAAATACATCACAAAGTAATAAAGAGAGGATTAAGACAATACTAATAGAGTAGAAGTAAAAATCAAAATCTTTAATACAAAAGATAAAACAATAAAAAGTCTCACTAATGTATAGGAGTAGCCACCATAAGATAGAACAAAAACTAGATAAAAGTCCCCTAAAAATATTACAGAAATCCTTTTTATATTACCCCAAAACCCTAGCAGCAATTCGGGTTCAAAACCCAGATTTATTGGGCGCACGGCCGTGTCGGAAAGTCGCACGGCAATGCGCCGCCAAGCATACTTAGGTTTTCATCTTCCGCACATTACGCTGCACTGCCGTGTCGATTCTCCAGCAGCTCAAACTTATGCAAAGTAGTGTAGACGGCCGCATAGCCGTGTCAATGCCTTCAGAAATTTCCTTCAGCTTCTACAAATCTGGCAATGTTAGCTCGTTCAGAAGCTTTTCCTTGTAAGATCGCCCTACTACCTGCACTACTATGCAATACACACTAGAGGGTGGGGGAATAATGTAATGGCAAATATAAAAGCTAATTAAAAATACTTGAAAATGCGGAATAATAAAGCAAGATAATTAGCAAACTACAAGAGACAAACAATCGCAAACACAACGATATATCCTGGTTTGGCAAATGCCTACTCCAGTCCTACACTCTTTCCAGAGTCTAATGGATTTCCACTATAAAGGCTTTTCCAAGTCAACCCAACACAACACACACTTTTCCAAGAGCTCTTTTCTAAGAGCCTATCTTTTCCAAGATAGCACACAATCCTTTCCAAGATTGCAAACACTATTCCAAGGGTATCACCTCTCTTTCCAGATAGAACACTTCCACATCCCGGAAGTTAGGTTTCACAATAAATGAAACGAAATAGAAATAGAATCTTCATATTACCTTGATTAAATGTACGAACTCCAGAGGTAATGAAGATTGATGTCCAAGTGCTAGAATAAGCTTTGATGCACTAGTGGACTTCCCTTGAGTTTTGGAGATCAAATCAACATGAAGGAAGCTCTAAGGGTTTGAGAGAGAAGATGAAAGTTTAGAAGCTTTGCTCTACTTTTTGGCTCACAAATGAATCTCTATATTGTGTGAATTGCTGCCAAAAATTCCCTCACAATTAAGTACAAATACTCTCTCAATCGTGCACCAAAACCAAGAAAGGGGCCCCAAAAAGTCGCAATCTAACGGGTATAAACGTACAGAATTCACAGTGACCAGACGTTTGAAGAAGGATTCACACACGGCTAATGAGCTGTTCAATCGTCTGGACCTCCTACATCAAACGACTAATAATGAGTTGGTCATGAAATAAACTAAAGACCAATCTCCTAGCAAACAGACTTATGAAGAACACGTGTCAGACGGCTGATGCACAGTTCAGTTATTTGGCAAGTCTTCTTCAGACGGCTGAATAAATATGAGTGAAAAAACAGAGAGTTCATGAATGAAGCCTCATCCAATTAAGTCGACTGGAGTTCATTTCTCAGACGTCTGATACACTGTTCAGACGCCTGGTCTTTGAACTTCAGACGCCTGATCTATCCATAGTTTTTTGCCATCACAAAATGGATACACCAGACGTCTGGTGACAGACAACCAGACGTCTATTCTGGTCCAAAATGCACATAAAAGAGTGTTTTGACCAAAAAAAACCCCTATTGGGATGGAGTCTAGACTTCTCTTATGGTTCACTAAGATAGACTATAACATTAATGCGTGTGTGGCCATCTAATCAAGGCATGCAAGTATTTTACTAAAACAAAGAGCAAAATACATAAAGAATCAAAAATGATTTACAATATTCTTCTTGGTTCTTCATGGCTTCATTGCATCCAATGCGCTGTACATTGAGTCCATCACCCCATCACCAATTGTTTTGTCTCTCCCTTAATATAAACATTGTTATTATCTGAGACTAAAACACTTTGAGACCATTAGTCAACATAATGTGGTGATCATCATCAAAACCATATTGGACTTAAAGGCCAATATCCAACATTCATATCTTTCGCAAATGTTGCATGGCTATGCAGATGGCTGCATAATCGTGTCGCTGAAGCTACAACTTTCCTTTGAAGGCAGACACGGTTGCATGGCCGTGCGTGTCAACGCATAGCCGTGTTGCCTTGTATTTGGCCCTTCTCTTCTTCATTCCATCTCTGATCTTTGTCGTCGTTTATCCCTCGATTCTCCCAATGTTCCTTTGCATCGTTTTAAGCGCTCTCATCCCAGAAATACACAAAATGTCCCCCAAAGAGTAAAACGAACAAAAATAAGTGGAATATGCATGGAAGATGCGAATGAAACATGCAAAATGCATCGGTGAAGGGATGTAAAACTATACAAAATATACACTAAACAAAATCTCCCCAAGCTAAACTCTTGATTGTCCTCCAGCAAGACAAGAGATGTAAGTGAAAAACATGGAGAAATTGTGACAGAGATCCGTAGATCAACCTCTCAAATCAACCACACATGCAAATCATATATACGACAAATCTAGCATTCAATTCAAGCATGTATCACTCTATCAATTCTTCATGGCATATGACTAAAAATATTTATCTCCAGCATGATTTTGTCTTTAACGTACACATTCGTGAAAAAGACCAAATCCGCAAAAAAAATTCTAGTTGGCTTAGATCGATAAAAATTCAACCATTGTCCTACACTCATGAAGGCAAAAACTCAAAAGTGTATCATATGACACCAACTCTCAAGGATTTGGCTAAGTCAAAGCTAGACTTCCCTAAATCATGAGGGATATATATGTTCGATGTATGATGTTACACACACACACGCGCGCGCGCGCGCGCGCGCATGGGGCTTAGGTGATCCATGTAACAGGATTCAGCCAATGACTCCCGAATCAAGATGGACCCCACGGAATTACTCTCTCGAATCATTTAAAGCCAATTATTCCTATCTAGTGCACTCCCCCAAATCTCACCTTTTGACGTGAATCCCCAATGCTTCCTGAGGCACGGGGACCCAGCTACTTGGCAGGACTAGGAGAATGATGCATTTTATTTTTTAATCATATTTTTATAGATATGTATTTTTTTGAATGCAAATGCATGTAGATGTATGTATGTTGAAATCACAGAACAACCGAAAAAGTGTATGATGATGCAATGACATGATGCAATGACATGATGCATGAATAACGCGGATCCTCCCCCAAGCTAGGAGCGAAGCATCTCCCCAAGCTTAAACGATGCATTGTACTCAATGTGAAAGCAAGATGAAGTCTAAGGGCAATGAAAAATGGGTGGGGAGATGAAGTGGCCCTCGCTTCTCACCACCATTAGGTGGTGGATGGGGAACATCTGGGTCAATGAAGTGGCCCTCGCCGATGTGCCACTAGAACATAATGTCATCATGCGCTCCAATCTACCAAAGCGAGCTTCGAAGTTTGAAGGCAATCGTGCATATGTGGGCTCATGGGAACCAGACGTGCTAGCCTCGTCGTGGTGAGTGGATTGTGGAGGAGTGCATGGAGGTAGTGGGGGTGGTGAGGGTATGCCATGCATAGGCTCATCAATATCATCTTCATGCTCCTCTCCAGCAACGTCAGAAGGGAATAACCAATTGGTGTTCTCATCGATACGGGCTACATCGGGGTTAGGGAGAAGGGTGTACTTGGTATGATTTGTCCCATGAACCCAAGTGTATACATGGCTTCCTCTGGTTCATATCATTGGCATTCTAATGAGGGCACTGAGGTTCAGGGAAGATGGTCCATTAGCCTTTGTTAGGAGCAGTGGTATCTCAATGTTGAATGGCTCATAGGCGGCTAAGAGGGTGATTAGGCCGCCACAACAGATTTCTCCAGTCTTAGAAGTGGCGATCTTCATAAGTTTGGAGACGAGCCATTACGAAGCGTTTACGGAAGCGTTTACAGACACTGCCATGGAAGTGAAACCAAAGAATGGGTTGACCGTGTGAGGTTGGGTCAAGGCCCAAAGAATAAATAGCTCGGAACGTGGGACAGTTCCAGAGTCTACTCTACTAAACACCGTGCAAGCAAGAATCCTATGCGTTAAGCATAGGCGCGGATGTACAATAAAAGAGGTCTTGGCGGCATGTGGATCATAGGCTCCGGACCCCGTGATAAAGCGCCAAAAGGCAGTTTTTAAATTCCTGTGGGAATCCGTCGTCTGGCCCTATATCGCCATTCATGGACCACCCAAATATTTGGTCAATTTGTTGATAAGTGAGCTCTTGGTCCACATTCATCAAGCGGAAGGAAATGCCTATGAGGGTTCGATGGACGGAGCTGAAGAACTCGAGCGTAAGACGCCGATACGTGTCAGCATGGGAATGTATGAATGCAGTCCACCATATACTGGCGAATAACGTTTCAACACCTTCGAGTACCCCAAGGGACCGAAGAGCATTGATATCGGCAAATTTTGTCGTCGAGAAAGGACGACGACTAAGAGTAGAATAAACTTGGTGCTGGGCCACGTCAGAGAATGTGATCCCTAGCGTCTCTAGGATGGGTGGTGGTTAGGAGGAGGTGCAGCGGGTTCAGCCGTCCTTCGAGGACGTTGATGCCGCGAAGATGAAGCCGAAGATGTGGTTTTTCCAACCGGTCGTTTGGGTTCCATGATTGTGCATGTGAATGGTGGCACATTGGGCAATCAACACACAAATGCAATGGAAATCGATGTAACAGGACAATAATAATTCTCCGCCACAAAAAGTTTCAGGATTTAAGGAAAAAATAAATTTAGGAGATCAAGGAAAGAGTGTACCCAATTTGCATGACAGATCTCCTCCTCGTGGCGGTGCTGCAGCTCTTCCTTGTGTATAGTTATGCCCCAAGCTTGAATTTTTGCAAAATTTCGACCCAAGAGAGGGTGATGGGGGGAAGATTAGGGTTTTATGGAGGGGAATTGTGAGAATATGGAGAGAGATTGAAGAGAGAGGCGGAATTTTAAGAGTGGATGAGAGATTTGAGAGTGATTCGGGGGTTGGAGAGTTGGGGATTGGGGGTTGATGAGGAAGAAAGAAAGAAAAAGAACGTGGGGGTCTGTTTATAAGAACTGTCAAAATTGGGGTCGCACGGCCGTGCCCTGTTATACAAAAGCCTTCATTTATGTTGCACAGCTGTATGCGATCCCACACGGCCGTGTCACTTCTGGTTATGTTGGCCTTTTGAACATCAGGCCGTGTTGGAATCCGCACGGTCGTGTCAACTTTGCGTATTCTCCTCTTCTCAAGTGGCACGGCCGTGCGATGAAGTTGCATAGCCGTGCGGCTGCTGCTATTTCTTTGGGCTCTCTCTTATGGGTTGGCACAGCCGAGCGTGTCATTGCACGGCCGTGAACAGACTCCTGCACACAAAAATAGCTTGGTTTAGTTCCAGATTCCGGAGCTCTCCTTTTTCTTCATTTTGATTAATAAAAATAACAATAAACTAAACTAAAAACTCAAACTAAAAACTTGGATTGCCTCCCAAGAAGCGCTCGTTTTATGTCGTGAGCTCGACGCCTTTAGTCTTTAAATGGCGTATCAATGATCTTTAATTGTGGAGGAAGTTGCTCGAATAGTACCTTGCGCTCCTCAGCGAACGTCTTCCTCTCGTCAGCAACTTTGTGGCTTAGCGACATGATCAGGCATATCTCCTTCATATGCAAACATGTGACCTGCGGGAGATGTACCGTGTCAATGTAAATTGGATGTACTTGCCCATCCAAATGAGCTTGTCACAAAGAGTCGTCAAAGTTAATTAGAGAAGTTAATGATATAAGACGACTATCTGAATCTAAGTGATATGGAGTTGTAAAACATGATTCGAAAATGAGGTGATGTATGGATGAAGACTTACTTGAAGTGGATCGATGGGCTCTGGAAGGGGTGGGAGTAGTTGCAGAGAAGAATCCGGAGGAAAGGGTAGTTCGGGCTCAATGTAGACCGTTTGAGAGTTGTCGTCACTTGCATCGTCCTCATCATCAAAGCGTATGAACTCTGCAATCTCCTTCATGTCATATGGTTCTTCATGGAGATCTTCATGGGTGGTGACTTGGTGCATATCCTAATGTGAGGATAATGAAGGCCGTTGAGTTCAATCAGTGGAATGTGTAGCTCGGGCCCCATAATAATTTGCATGCTCTCGCCTTCATTCACGTTCTTTCATTGTCATCGAAGTGGAGGCCATTAACAGTCTCTCTAAAGTGCTCATACACCTCAAAATAGTGGAATGACCCAGACGAAAAACGGGGCTCGATCTCCTCAATATCACCAACCTCGCTCTCGCCCTCACTCGTTTCCATCTCATCATCGTCACTGTAGAAATTCATCATGTTTTACTCATGACCACCACGCAATTCATCATCCATATCAACATGTGCATTAAAGTATGAATGCGTCGCCCCCTCCACTTGGCTCCAATGCACCTCGTCACCCAGCCCTCCTTGGCCTTCCATGGAATCATAGTGGTATGGGCCTATAGGTGGCTCCTCAGATTGGCTTCGAACCTGCTGGAATTCTGCGAGCTGCTGGATTGCACCCTGCACGAGCTGAGTGAGCCGCTGGAGTGTCCTGCAGCTGAGTCGTGGTGTATATCTCATGCCGGATTGCATCTCCAGAATTCTATGAATAATTAGCAGGGTTATTGGCGGCTATGAAGCAATCCATAAGAGCCTCTAGATTGGATTCTTGTGACGGGGTCAGCTTCTTGTGATGGGGTCAGCTCAGTTAGCTCATCTTCCGCCAGGCTCTGCAAGACTGTGATGGGAGCTTTAATATTGATAATCGCAAGCGCATGGCTATCGTCGTAGCGCTAATGGGTCGTTCGCATGGACGTTGGGTGATCGAGTACTAATTCAATCCTAGGTCATGGTTAGCTAAGTGAGATGGATATGCAGAATAGGGAGAATCAAATAGAATAAAAGGACTCTAGGGCTAGGTTTCACTCTAATGTGGATTAGGCACGAGAATAGACTCATCGCGTGGCTATCGAATCATCCTAGGGTGAGATTGTCTGACCTAGAGGAAATCACCTACCCCCACTTAATTGATGCCATGATATGCTCTTCTCTCATGCTATCTCGTGCCCCCCACTCTCGTGATGCCATGACACGACTATCACTCATGTGACTAAACCTACTCCCGTAGCGCGTAGCCACATGACGGATGCATTAAGTGGGCAATCTTTCCCCACCACAATTCAACGATATTTTAGGGACAAAAACTCGGTCAATGCTAGGAGGGCTCTCATTACACCCCAACTCCTGTTGGCGATGTAATTAGTATGTATCACACATAGGGATTGAAACCCTAGAATAATCCCAACTCCCGTTGGTGATCGATCTAAGAAATCAATATACATGGATAATAATCTTCCTAAGCATTACCCTAATCAGTGGATCAATAGTCAAACAATGAATTCAAATTGTGCTTATACCACAAAAGAGATCCACCAAACCCTAGATGAAAATCTACTCACAATTCATATATAGAATCACAGAGATAACAATAGAAATAATGAGAGAACATCAAAACATATAAGAAATACGAAAACAAAGAGAGAATACTTATCTCCAATCGTTGCAATACAATTTATCCCAAGTTACAAGCACATCGACTGAGTAAATCAAGTAAAAACCTAATCTAACCTACTCCTACTCATAAAGCTAAGAAAATATTGAAGAAGGGGTGAAAACGCCTCTAGCCGTCGTCTCCGCCCTCAAAACGACACCCCAAACACTTAAATAGAACCCAAAACCCTAATGGATCGGGGAAAACCCGACCCGACGCGGCTGCATGGGTTACTCCACGCGGTCGAGTCGATTCTACACTCCAAAAGAGAGTTTTACGCACTTTCAGCCCTTGAGGCGAGGCGGTCGCGTCGGGATCCACACGGTCGCGTCATTTGGTCGCGTCACCAATTCTGCACTGCAGCCTCGTTTTCCAGAAAATGTATATAATCGCTCTGATCTTGGAAAAATGCAAATAAATACGCGTTGGAATCATAAATGCTCTTCGATGGAAAAATATAATGGAGTGAAGATAACCACAAAGTTATAAGCAGATCTTCAGTCTTTGCAAGGCTTGTGCACTTTCTTGTGACATCTTCTCCACGCGGTCGTGTGGAGTCCACATGCGACCACGTGGCTCCTCTTCTCTTTGGCTTGGGATGAGCTCTTCTGCGTGGTCGCGTCGATATTGTCTGCAGAATTCCAGTAAGTTGACCCCCTCGACGTGGTTGTGTTGTTTGCCTTGCACGGTCGTGTCGATCCGCGTTTTCCAGCTTCTTTTTCTCCATCTTGGCTTCTTGCGACGCGGTCGCGTGGGACATGCCCACACGATCACGTCGAATACTTCTTGCCGGTTGCTTTGGCCTGCCTCTTTACTTCCTTCCATGTGGCCACGTAAGGTATCCACACGGTCGTGTCAAGCTTGTTTTCTTTGATTTCTCTTTCTTTTGGTTCCATCTCCTAGCTTTGTTTGCTCCTTTCACTTCTTTGACGCTTTTTGGTACTTTTTCACCTTTTTCATGCTCCAGGGCCCCGAATTTGTTCATTTTCGCCTGAAACACACATAAATGACCCAAAAGTAAAAAAAGGAAACAAAAATAGAGAAAACGGAGTGGAACGGTGGATAAAATGATGCGAAATGCGTATGAAATGAGCGTGAAATATGTATATATAAAACACTCATCATACTGCCATGCATCCTCGGTCATGTATGAAAAGAATTTCCCATTGCTCATATTTTGCACAAAGTCTAGCATATCAGGCTGCAACCATGTGTAGAAGATCTGAAGCAAATATTCCCGGTGGAAGCCCTGGTGTGGGCACCCAAGGACTAAATAAGGGAACCACCCCCAGGTCTGATAGTATGCCTCCCCGTCAAATTGGGTAAAGTTCGCTATCTAAGGTTGGAGTACTTGCAGCTCATGTACCTGCCATTGGTTGCTATCCATGGCACTAAGATGTGCCATGCTTGGCCCTTGCGTCTGCGGGGCTTCGAACTGATTCTTGCTAAATAATTGCCCCTGCATACAGAAATCTCCATAATTCGATGTACCCGCTCCAGTGTCCATCCGAAAAGTTTGGTGTAAGAAGGCATCCATATAATCTGTCATTCCTTCTTGTCTTAAATTCTTTCGTAACCTAGTGTCTGGTCTCCTTACACTCCCTACGAATCTCAGGATCAGAATTCTGGGTTCGCCTACTTATATAAAATAGAGAGACTAGGAGAAGATCGTCAGTAAAACGAGAAAAAAAGAAAAAGAAAACAAGAAAAAAAGAAAATGTATACTCATATATCCAAAACTATACAAAATATATGAAACAAGCAAAATGCATCGAGAAACCTATGAAACATGCAAAATGCATCGATGAACGGATGTAAAACTATACAAAATATACAATTAACAGTTAGATCTTTGGCCTCCTGGATGGCAATGATTTTTGGACGGAAGGTGCTTGGCAATGCTATGAGAATCTTTCTCACTTGACCAAGGTTTGAGTATCGCTTCCCAAGGGCATTTGAATTGTAGACAATGTCCGTGAATTTCGCATACATCTCATTATCTGTCTTTGTAGGTAGCATGCGGAAACCATCATACTTTGTGCTCAAAAGTGTTAATCTGGACTCCTTCATCTGTGATGTTCCCTCATGCGTAACCTCCAAAATGTGCCAAATTTTCTGTGCAATAAGACATTGATAAACATGATTAAACTCAGTTTTATCAAGTGCACAAATAATAGCATTCATAGCTTTACCATTAAGAGAACAAAGTTTTTTATTGGTGTCATCCCACTTGTCTTCAGGTTTAGAAATTTCAGTGTTTTCTACCTTAATCAAGGGTGTAGTATATCCATTGTTAGCAACTTTCTAGACATCATAATCTACCGACATAAGATAAATCTTCATCTTAGATTTCCAGTAAGCAAAGTCGGTGCCATTGATTTGAACGGTCTAGCGGTGGACTGGCCTTCAGCAAAAAAGTTGTATCGGGTATATTCATGGTCTCTAGACTATAAGCCTAGATGAGGCTGAATAGGCTTTATAACATATTGTCGCAAGATAGAAAATTTATCCTACACAATCAGATTATTACAGAACAAATATGGTGCCATAAAAATGACACGGAAGCAATCATACAATACTCACGATATTTACCCTTGTTCGGTCACCCCACGACATACATCCAGCCTCGAAAGCAATTGCTAGAATAATGAAGTCAATGTTACAGACACCCGGAACTTCACGCACCAACGCTCCACGCATACAGTCTATACCTCGCTCACCAAAGCTCAAACAATATTATCCTAGCAATGATTTTACCATTAACTTGCCACAACAAGTCAAGTCTCCAAAAATAACCTAATAAAGAAAAATGTTTTGGTACATAAATCAAAATCAAGTAAAACACAATAAATAAAGAAGATGGAGTTTAGAAAGCTCAGTTGTGGAGTTTGATATGTCTATGTCAATTAGCGTATTGTCAGATGCACAGTGGCAATAACTGTGTCTCAATCCGACTTTTGAATCTCAAGACATCAAGATTCAAAGTTCTAATGGTCTTTCAGCAATTTCTGAAATTGTTCTGACTTCTGCTACAAAATTGCACTCTGTATCAGGCATTGTAGGGCTTCGATTTTCGTGCGCACTGTCAGGCTGTTCGATGTGCGTGCGTCAACGTCCGTTCGGTGTGTGTGCATTGTCAAGGAAGTTATAATAATTACCGCAAGAGTCCGGTGTCGTAGTACTTACGGGTCTGTCTTAGGGAGGTAGTGGTCTGATCACAACTTAGCGTAGGATTTTATATAGCTATGTTAATGTTCACAGGAGTGGAATTATACTAAGTGTATATCAATGGGAAGAAAGGCTATGGCTATGTATCCCTGTTATTACAGATTATACGCAAAATTGATCTAATGTCTCAATCTAATGGGATAAAGCTATCGATGAGAAATGAATCTCAATCCTCGTTTTCTCCCCGTCTAACCGTGAGTGAGAACTCAGAATAAAATTTGGATCCCTATTAAGGCTCCGATGTCGCGTCGGTATCCTCAATTTTGGTTGCTCTAATAACATAGGCTCGATGTCTCATCATGGCATCATTATCAGTAATCAATCTATCATTGGGGGCATCAAACCGAAACCCCGATTTTCGTCTGTGATTAGGGTTATGTAGCCTTCTAATAGGTAGATTGATATCAATACACATCCAAATCCATACCCTAGCAGTAATCCATTTAGATTGATTTTTGGGGCGATCTATTCATGCTAACAATCTACAATATGGTATTACAGTGCCCTAGACAATGAGACTACTCACTATTCATGGTTTACCAATCAAAAACATCATAAAAATGCATCAGAAATTAATAAGAAAAGATTAAGAAATAATACCAAAATGAAGAAGAAGAGGAATTCCAAACTTGCATTCAATAATAGAGAGATTAAAAGTCTTACAAACCTTAGAATAACCACCAAAGAGGAAGAGCAAAACCTAGATTAGAATCCTCTCAAAATGCAGTGGAGAGTCCCCTAGAAAATATTGCAGAAGTTCTATTTACATGCACCAATAATCGGGCTGAAAAAATGCCTAAAATTAACGAGCGCACGGCCGTGTCGCAAAAGCGCACGGCCGTGTACCGCCAGATAAACCTAGGTCATCTAAGCCCGCAATTAGAGCACGTCCGTGCAGTGCAGCTGCACGGTCGTGTCGTTGCATTCCCAGTTGCATCTCACGCAAAATGAGCATGATCATGCAGTTGATGTGCACGGCTGCGCTACTGCCTTCAGCTCCCATCTCTAGCCTCTGCAAATCTGGCACGGCCATGCAGATGAGTTGCACGATCGTGCCATTCTCTTCTTCAGCTTTCTTCAATATCTGCAAATGTGACATGGCCATGTAGTTGGCTTCAAAACCATGTTGCAGGAGCCTCATCTTTTCTCTCTGGGGGGCAGACATGGTTGCATGGTCGTGCGTATATACGCACGGCCGTGTTGCTCTGTAAACAGCACATAACTCTTCAACTCTTCTTCGCTCCTTGCCATCTTTTCTTTCTCACTTCTCCCATCGATCCTTTATATCGTTTTACGCTCATTCATCCCTGAAATACATAAGATATCCTCAAAGAGTAAAGTGGATTAAAAAAACAAGTGAAATATGCAAGGAAGATGCAAAAGAAACATGAAATATGCATGGATGCAGAGATGTACATATGTAGAAGATAAACACATAACAAAATCCCCCAAGCTAAACTCTTGCTCGAGCAAGACAAGATATGCAAACGAAGAATGTGGAGATATTGCTAAGAAGATTCGAAGATCACCCTCTCGAATCAATCACGCATGCAGATCACATATATGACAAAATAAGATTTCAATCCAAACATGCATCACATTATCAATTGTACATGGCGTATGACTCAAAAACATTAATATCCAACACGGTTTCAAATTCAATGCGCACACCCGTGAAAAGTACTAAGTGCGTGAAAAATTCTTCTGCTAGACTTAGATCGGTAGAAATTCAACCATTGTCGTACACTTCTGGAGGCGAAAAACTCAAAAGTGTATCGTAGGGCCTAAACTTTCTAGGGTCTGGCCAAGCCAACGCTCGTTTTCCGTAGGTCATGGAGATAAATACGCTTGATATCATGATACAAATATAAATTTTTTTTCTTTTTTCTTCACGTATATTTTTTATATACAAGGAACCTAGGTAATTTATGTAACAGAATTTCGGCCAACGACTCCCGAATCAGACGATCCTAGGGCGTTAGGCCAAGACAGGCCCCTCGCGCCTACTCGCTCAAATCACCTAAGATTGATTATTTCTTCTTAGTGCACTCCCCCAAATCTCACCTTTTGACGCGGATTTTCAATGCTTCTTGAGCACAGATACCAGGCTACTTGATGGAACTGGAGAACGATGCGCTTATTTTATTCATCTCTTTTTCATTTTTTTGAAGCATATCAATCATCTCAAGACTTAAGGGTAACTAAACTATATAACTAAAACCAAATCCTATCGAGCTTAGACCTACCCAACACGATTGGTATAACCTAAACTCGTGTATTACAATAGCAGAACAAAATTATCGATCTATACATTCTCGAAGACATGAAATGAAAATTCATACTTATTCACACGAGTGGGTTAAAAATGAATTCATGAGGAGAGAGTGAGAAAGTTACGCCATAAAGACATCCAGAACATGCATAAGGAATGCCAATCTAATTAGGCACATATATAAAATTACATGCGAGAGGAATTGTCATCGAGGGATCATTTCTTCAAATTCTTCAAGATTTTTAATTTTTTGTAGAAATGCATGCATGATGCATTGGTGCAAAAGTAACCGAAAAAGTGTGGATGCAGCGTGAGAATGATGCAATTGATGTGCAGAATGTGGTAGGCTCCTCCCCCAAGCTTAAACGACGCATTGCCCCCAATGCGTAAGAGAAATGAAGTGTATGGGCAATGAAAAATTGTGAAGGGAAAACGTCACACCTCACCACCGTCAAGTAGTGGCTGTGGAACATCAGGGTCGTCAAAGTGGCCCTCGCTAATGTGCCTCTGGCGCACACGCTCCATGATGTGATCCATCCTATCGAAGTGAGCTTCGAAGTTTGGAGGCAATCTTGCATGAAAAACACCCTCGAGGGGGTAGGGTAAATAGGATGCATGGCACAAATTAAAAATTTAAGCATAGTGGAATATTGCAAATCACACAATCACAGATCAAAAATGCAAGCACAAATGTGTTTGGCGGAGTGGCTCCCCGCCTATACTCCGACCCCAAAACCTATGAGAATTTCACTCCTCTTATAACCAAAATGGTAAACAATTTGATCACGCTGGCGGGTGGTGATCGAACCGTACAAAGTAGTGTCCAAGAGTATAACGCTCAACGATAGCTTCTTGGTGAAGTTATTCTCTCAATACAACCTCACAAAAATAGAATCACATTGATTTAATACTGAAGTAAAAAACCAGAAAGATGTCATCGTGATATAGTCTGTGAAGGCGTGATCGCGTAGGCACAAACGGCTCGTCAATCCGATGTTTGGATCAAAAGATAAATGCTTATGAAGTTCGCTGCGCAATTCTGAAATCTGCAACGACGGATCTGCAAAAACTGCCGAATCTGGATCAGTTCTTGCTTGCTGATTAGTAGATAAATATCGATGTTACGTAGAGCATGAAGTTGTGGTCGTCCAGACGCAGGCGGTTCGTCAATCGGAGTTTTGGATCAAAAGTTATGCACTTTTTAACGTCATCCGTCGATCTCTTTCCTGCGAACATTGATGGTCTCTTTGAAGCTTGGATTGAGGAATTCGGCCAAGGGAGGAGACTGGTTAATCTTTGAATATTTTGGCTCAATTGGATGTTGGGGGGGGGATAGTTCTCCAAGGGAAGGGTCTTCTCCTTTTATAGAGATATGAGTTTCTCTTTAATTAGAACATTTGGTCTTCAAATCTTCAATCAAATCATCATGGTGCATGAAGGGGTGTTTAAATAGGAGAGTATTCAATTCTATTGAAGATAGGATTCATCTTAAGATAGAACTTCTTTTGAATTAGATTTCCTCTTTAAAATCCAACCAAATCTTCAATTTTTACTTGGTCAAATCCTATTGAAAATAGGACTCCTCATTTGATAAAACCTCTTTTGAATCCAATCCAATCTTCAATCTTTGACTAATCAAATCTTCATCTTCATGGTGCATGGATAGTTGTTTATGATGTAGGACTCTTTTTGAATTTCTTTTTGCACAATTGTCCACCCATTATTTCTCTTTTGCACAAACAATTTCTTTTGCACAGTTGGCCCTGAAATGACTTAATGAAAACGGTACTACCACATGACTTGTTTGTCATCATCAAAATTAAAAGTGTGACCTAGTTAGTGGGCTACCTATGCCAACAATCTCACCCTTGTTGATAATGGCAAACAAGCCTAGAAAAATTGGGATAAAGTATTAAAGAGCAAGTCATTGAGTGCATATGTTCCTTAAACATTCAAAGCTTCCCCTATCTATGTGCTTTCATGAAAACTTATCACAATCTCCCCCTCAAAGTATGCATTTTATACATCAATTTTTCTCTCTCCCCACTTTTGTCATCATGCAAAAAGTATTATACCATGCTCCCGTGCTCCCCTGGATTTATGCATCAATGTTCTATCTTCTCTTCCCCTTTTTGACATCAATTGAAAGCAATGAACATGAGCAAGAGAATATCACCAACATTATTAAAATTTGTTACGTAAGAGACATGAAATAAGATTAGCATATCGAAGAAACATGAAATTGATGAAAACACTTTCATACCAATGTTTAATCCCCACGTAGGAATGGCAATATTGCGGGGCGGGGCGGGTATTTAACTACCCAAGCTTGCCCCGACTCATCTGCAGGCCGGGGCGGGTCGGGTCGCGGGCCGGGGCGGGGCGGGTTCTTTCTTACCAAAACGGGTCGGGCCGGGTCGGGCCGATCGGGTCAAGTCATTAGTGCCATTCATATGAATCCCAAATAAAAATTTTATTTATGAATTGGGAGAATTTTGATTTATTTGGTAATTTGGAATTGGAAATTGGCCCAATTAGGAGAACCGTGGAATAGAGTATGAGTTATGGGTTATTCGCTGACTGCACGGTCTGCATCAAAATAGTAAACATCTATAGTTTATCAGGGCGGGTCGGGGCGGGCCGGGGCGCTTACAAAGCCCAAGCTTGCCCCGACCCGGCTGCGGGCCAGGTCGGGCCGGGTCAAAACCGGGTCGGGCCAGGTCGGGCCGGGCGGGTCAGGCCATTACTGCCATCTCTATCCCCACGTGCTCAAAATATGTGCAACGTCATGAATCATCGAAAGCATACGGTCATTGCTTAAATATAAATAGAAGATATCATCAAATAACTAACTTAAATAAATGGTTCATGCTTATATCACCAAAAAATCAAACACATATATTGTCTTAAACAACTTTTCCTATATTCATCTCTTTGGAATAGCTATCAAGCATGATGTAGGGAGACAACCAATATAGGATACCATGATGTTAAATTTCGGGTCATTTGGAGTTGAGATACGCTAAGTGGTTACTTCATCTACATATTTCATACGCATTACTCAACAAATCCCCGAAATCCGGTTATTAGCCGCCGGTATCAAAATGATTTTCATATTCTCATTTTCTTTTCCTTTTCATTTTCATAGGCTAATTTTTCTCAATATTCTTTCGTTTTCTTTTTCTACGTGGTTGTCTTAAAATAGTGACGCATGAAGGCATCTACATATTCGACTCCTACTACTTAATTCTTCCAAAGAAAATCATATATTTATAAGTAAAAGACAATCAAAAAGAGTTTAATCTTTTAGAGCCTAAACATTATCCAACAATTTTCCATAAGTTACATGACTATATCGACCAAAAAAATTTAAACAATTAGGCATGCTAACAATAAACAATCAACTATGCACAATTTGAGTATGTGGATTTTTCATTAACATAAAATGTCATCATCAAAATCATATTTAATATTTCTAAGATTTATAACATTTTCATACCAAATGCTCATCGAAATTTCAATTATATCAATGATAAACATATGTTCATGCAAACAATGAAATAGTCTATGATGTCATGCTTCAATCATAATCTCATAGAAATTCCCAATGCATTATATATGCCAAACATAACCATAACGATTAGCAAACCAAAATTTTCATGATTAGCAACGATAAGTTGGTCTTCTAAGGCTGCCCGAAGTTTTTTAAGCTTAGAGTATTTGGGACCTGTCTACGAGGAGATTTATTAAATATTCATAAGCTTCATCCATATCAGCGAACATACTCTCACTATAGCTATGACCATCAATAGAGAAGAGTTCAGATTTTAACTTTTTGTTTCCCGCCATGAAGCATGTCTCGTTGTTATTTTTCCCACCATCATTTGCAGAAAGCTCCGCTGCATCTCTTTCTCCCAATATAGCTAGCCTCTCCTAGTTTTTGCCATCTTTTCATCTTTCAGATTTCATATTCCTCCATCAATGTCTTTTCTCCTTCCTTTGTTCTTTTGAAGAGGGCAGCTTGTTTTCAAGTGTCCCTTTTCATTGCACTTGAAGCATCATGCCATTGCACTTGAAGCATCGCGGCATGATGTCCTCTTCTTCTTCATCTTTTTGCTCGCTGCCCCAGACGTTGCCAAATTGTCTCTTGTTCATCAAGAATTTTTTGAACTTCCATGTGCCGGCATCGATCTCTACATCACCACCAGACTTCAGAGCATTCACAATACCTGCAAAAGGTGAGATCAAATTATCAAAGAATTTCATGGGTACTTGTGAGTTATCTGTGTTTGTGTGTGAAGTGTTTATACCATGTGCCATATTCAGAACAAGATTCAACTAGACTATGAGTCTAAAAGAATCTCGCTTTGATACCAATTAAAAAACACCCTAGAGGGCGGGTGTGAATAGGGTGTATGACACAAATTAAAAATTTAAGCACATCGAAATAATGCAAATCACACAATCACAGATCAAAGATGCAAGCACAAGTGTGTTAAACAGAGTGGCTCCCCGCCTATATTCCGATCCCAAAACCTACGAGGATTTCACTCCTTTTATAACCAAAAAGGTAAACAACTTGATCACGCTTACGGGTGGTGATCGAATCATACAAAGTAGTGTCCAAGAGTATAACGCTCAACGATAGCTTCTTGATGAAGTTATTCTCTCAATACAACCTCACAAAAAATAGAATAAAACTGATTTAGTACAGAAGTAAAAAACCAGAAAGATATCACCGTGATGTAGTCTATGAAGGCGTGATCGCGTAGGCGCAAACGGCTCATCAATCCGATGTCTGGATCAAAAGACATAGGCTTCTGAAGTTCGCTGCACAATTCTGAAATCTGCAGGGACGGTTCTGCAAAAACTGCCGAATCTGGATCAGTTCTTGCTTGCTGATCAGTAGAAAAATATACCATTACATAGAGCATGAAGTTATGGTCGTCCAGTCGCATATGGTTTGTCAATCGGAGTTTTGGATCAAAAGTTATGCACATTTCAACGTCATCCATCGAACTCCTGCTTCCTGCGAACTTTGATGTCTCTTTGAAGCTTGGATTGAGGAATTCAGCCAAGGGAGGAGGATGGTTAATCTCTGAATATTTTGGCTCACTTGGATGCTTGGGGGGGTGTGTGTGTGTGTGTGTGTGCGTGTTATTCTCCAAGGGAGGGGTCTTCTCCTTTTATAAAGATATGAGTTTCTCTTCAATTAGAACACTTTGTCTTCAAATCTTCAATCAAATCTTCATGGTACATGAAGGTGTGTTTAAATAGGATAGTATTCAATCCTATTGAAGATAGGATTCATCTTAAGATAGAACTTCTTTTGAATTAGATTTCCTCTTTAAAATCCAATCAAATCTTCAATCTTTGACTTAGTCAAATCCTATTGAAAATAGGACTCCTCATTTGATAAAACCTCTTTTGAATCCAATCAAATCATCAATCGTTGACTAATCAAATCTTCATCTCCATGGTGCATGGATAATTGTTTATGATGTAGGACTCTTTTTTACTTTCTTTTTGCACAATTGTCCACCCATTATTTCTCTTTTGCACAAACAATTTCTTTTGCACAATTGGCCCTGAAATCACTTAATGAAAACATTAGTACCACATGACTTGTTTGTCATCATCAAAATTAAAAGTGTTACCTAATTAGTTGGCTACCTAGGCCTACACTGCACATGTGGTCTCAGAGGAACCGGAGGTGTCGGAGGGTCCAACATCATCGTGATGCATGGTGTACGGAGGAGTGTGTGGGGGTAATGGGGATGGTGGGTGTATATCCTCGTCAATATCAACATCATGCCCTCTCTGTACAAGGTCAGAGGGAAACAATTAGTCGATGTTGCATCAACGCGGCCTACGTCGGGGTTGGGTAAGAGAGTGTACTCCGTATGGTGCGACCCGTGTAGCCAAGTGTAAACATGGCTCCCACTGGTGCGAATCATAGTCATTCTGATGAGGGCACTGATGTTCAGTAAAGTCGGTCCTTCGGCCTTGGCCATGAGCTCTGGGATCTCTATGCGGAAGGGCTCGTAAGCGCCTATAAGTGTGATGAGGCCGCCACAACATATTTCGTCAGTTTTAGATGTGGTGACCTTCATAAGTTTGCTTAAGAGCCATTCAGAACTTTTAAGTGTCCATGCAAAAGAGGTGATGCCAGTGGTTGGGTTGGTGATGCGAGGTTGGGTCATAGCCAAAGAATGAGCAGCTCAGAGCGTGGGACAGTGCCAGAGTGTACTCTACTGAACACCGTGCAAGCTAATAAGATCCTAGGTGCTAAGTGCAGGCACTGGTGAATGATAGAGGATGCCTTGGCCATCATCGGGTCATAGGCTCCAGTGCCTGTGATGTCTCGCCAAAACTCGCCCTCGTTAAATGCTTGTGGTACGCTGACGTCATCGGGTCCTATGTCACCACGGGTAGGCCACCCAAAAATATGATCTAACCGGTTGTAAGTGAGCTCTCGCTCCACATTCATTAAACGAAAAGATATGCCAATGAGGGTACGGTGGAAGGAGCTCAAAAACTCCAATGTAAGACGTCGATAAGTCTCGGCGTGAGCGTGTAGGAACGATGTCCACCCAATGTTGGCGAACAATGTCTCGACGTCTTCTAGTATCCCAAGGGTCTGAAGGGCACCGATATCGACGAATTTTGTCACCGACATAGGGCGACGACTAAGGGTATCAAAGGTTTGGCTCTGTGCCACGTCATAAAGTGTAACCATTAGCATCTCAACGATGGGTGGCGATACAGGAGGAGGTGCAGCAGGCTAAGTTGCCCTACGAGGGCGTTGCTGCCGTGAAGATGAAGCTGTAGTTTTCGAAACTGGGCGCTTTGGTCCATGGGTGCATGTGTGTCTGGTATGATGCAAATAGAGAGATATCACACAAGTATGGCTAGTTAAAGCAATGCAACAAGAGCAACGACGAAAAAATTGCCACACAAACTTTGCTTGATTGTCCATAGCATGGGTTCGAGGTGCACCATCTCATTGGATTCTTCTACGAGGGACTACAATAGCACGTGTAGGAGTACGTAGAGATGATACGTGATGGTGCATTCTTCAATATGATGCCTGAGGACACCTGGAGATTTTTGGAGGACTTGACAGAGTATGAGCGGACTTTGCCAACCCCACCTAATGATGATAGCAATTATTTACTTGGATCTGGAGACGCTTTCCAGTAGGAGCTAGGCACCACTACTCAACTGCAGGAGACGCTCCCGCAGCTCAGGCAGCTCCTTCAGGATCAGACTCATCAGCTCTTGCAATCCCAATAGATCCAGAGCCAGCTCTTCATTGACGATTCTGCATCATTGACAGCTGGATTGGGAGAGGTCATTTCTGTTGTGCCATGTCAAGTGGAAGTTGAAGAACAATGTGTTGACATGGTAATGCTAAAGGAGTCTGATTGGGTTCATTGAAGCCAAGTAGAGGGAGCAGAACATCTATATCTTAAGGAACAGGAGGAGATGGATGATGGTGTGTGTGTTAGCCATGTGGGAGATACAATGCATTTTATGTTGATAATGAGGTGGAGACGAGTGAAGGCGAGAGCGGGATTGATGACATTAGAGATCCTGAGCCATGTTTCCCTACTGATTCATCTCCCTAGCTTGAGGTGTATGAGAGCATTGGAAGGACTGCTGAGAATTCTTACTTCGATGACGGTGAGGAGGATAAGTGCAAGGGAGAGAGCAACAGCCCATGATGGAGCCCCCCCCCCCCCCCCCCCCCCCCCCCCCCCCCCCCCCCCCGATAGAGCCCGAACATACCTCCCTACAGATTTAGTTCAGTGGCTATTTACTCCTTCACCTCAGGATGTGCACCAAGCCATCATTCATGGAGATCTTCAGGGAGAACTACAAAGTCTGGGGAAGACTGCAGAGCCTGTATATTCCGATAGTGTGGATGAGGTGAGCGAAGGCGATTGCAAAATGGTCTACATTGAGCCTAAGTTGTCTTCTTCTCCAGCTATGCCTATGCAGCCACGTCCTCCTCCTAAGGCATTGAATCAACCAGAACTTAGCGACACTGCTCAGGGAAGTTTCCATCAAAATATGCCCTTCATTTCTGAATCTCAATTTTCAATTTCATATATTTTGGATTCAGATAGTCGTCAACTAGCTTTAAATTCTGTTATCATTTATGACGACACATTATGGCAATCTTTTATAGATAAGTAAGTGTGTCCACCTGTTTTTGACACAACATATCTCATGCAGGACAAATGTGCAAATATTGAGGAGATATGATGGGTTATGTTAATGCTTGGCCATAATATGCGAGTAGAGGAAGAATATTCGTTGAGGAGTGCAAGGAGCTATTTGAACAACTTCCTCCACCAAAAAAGATTGGTGTGTTTTTTCTTTAGCGTAGTTAATATTAATAAAGTTTTGCTTTCTTTACTTTAGTAGCTTTCTTTCTTTGCTTATGTTTTTCTCCTAGCATTTTTGAATAAATATAATACTCTTTCAACATTGAGGACAATGTTTGTCTTTAAGTTTGGGGGAGAGTATTAGAATCTATAGGACTTCTAGGATTTTGCTTAGAAATTTTTTTTTTGAGAAAAAAGACGTACATTTTGCATTATCTAATCACTTTGCATGCACATTTTTGCCTCCAGCCAAATCTCTTTCTTTGTTTACTTAGTTCCTTGTGTATAATGACATAGACTCTTTCGGATTATTATCGTTTGGTCAAAGTCTTGGAATTGGCTATGACATGACTTGAAGTATGTTTTTCACATGGAATGATATGATAATATGCCTTTTATGAAACATATTCATAGTGTCCATGATATGTGTTCTCGAAGCAGATTAAATTAGTTTTTTGTCTTGTAAACCCATGGATGCATGGATCATGGTAGTCTTAATTGAATAAAATGATTGGTAATCTAAAAGGAATTTGGATAACAATATGTTCAATTTACTACTGAGGATGGGTCATTTGACTTGCTAATTCATGTTTGAAAAAAAAGAAGAAAAAAATGAGCAGAGAATGAATAAAATGCATCGTTCTTCTAACCCTTGTTGAGTAGCCGGGTCCGTGCGCATCAAGAAGCATTGGAGATTCGCGCTGAAAAATGAAGTATGGATGATTGCACAAAACAAACCCAAGCGAGCAGGTTTGTTGTGGGTCAGGTGGTGCAGCGACTGAAACCCGACCCGGAAATGGACCAAGTCGCCTTGTATTCGCATTTTATGTGGGGTTTTTTGGTCCAAACCAGGACAGTTTGGACCAAATACGGATTTTAGAGCGAATTTCTAGGGTTTTGGCCTCCTCTCTCCCTAATTCTTCTTCCTCACTCGAATTTCTAGTGTTTGGGGGCCCATTTTTTTTTGGGAGTCTAGAGGCTTGGAGGAGAAAAGGAAAGGGAGGAAATTCTCCATTTTTGGGAAATCTTTGGTGAAATCTCTTCTTTTCTTGAGTATTTTTGTATTTAGAGGATTGTATTGTGTATTGGAACGATGATTTTGAATAAAAATGTCATCTTTATCAATATGATTGGCTAAATCTTACTTGTATGGGTTCTGATTGGCTATGGGTGGTTGTTGTTTAGTATTTTGATTGTCCCTTACATGTATATTGTTTGTATTGCTTGCATGTCCGATTTCTACACATATTTCCGTTCGAACATTGCTAGAGATAATATAGTTGGATGTATTAAGACCCGAGATGGGATCTAGCTATATTGCTATGAGATTTAAGGTTTGAGCATTATCATTTGCAAGCTATTGAGTTCATTACTAGCATTGTTGCTTTATACACATTTCCATTCACATATAACCCGAGAGAGAGTATTTGGATGCAATATAACCCCGAGAGGGGCATTGGCCTTATACCATGAAACTCGTGACGCGAGTGATGACCACAACCTCCATGAGCATTCTCACAAAAGAGTATCTTCCGATTGTGGCCCGAGAGGGACCCACAATTGAGTGATTAGGTCTAGTGAGTGTTAATGTTCCGATTGCGCAAGCCCGAGAGGGATTTGCAATCTAGTCACATACACACCGAGCTTCATCCTAAGAAGGCATTTCCGACCATGCAAGCCCAAAAAAGGATCCATGATTGAGTCATATTAGGGTCACTAGAACCGCGATAGACAACGACCCTAGTGAATCCACATTCCATGAACTCCTTGCTAGTGTAGTCTCCTACTTGAGTCTCCATCCCTGGTTATTGTGGAGTAGGTTGATAGTTTCATCACCCGTTCTCCATCATTATCCCGTTATAAAGTTGGTTGTACTATCACCATCACCTTCCCTTGATCGATTGAGATTGTGACATCGCAATCGACTTGTCCTCGTGTTCGACCCTGGGCTCACAATGACTTTATTGCTTGACGACCTCCTATACTTGGGAGCGTGTGCAATCTTTTGTGCGTGTCAGAAACCTACTCCAGCCCTCAAACCTTCCGGCTTGAGATTTTCTACTAACTTTCTTGCAAACCGCAATAAATACTTCTTATAATCTTGACATCTATGTTGCCAAATTGTACACCTCTCTCAACACATTGAGATTTTGCAGAAAATCAAAAGTACAATACACATGCCTTAATTGAGTGTATGTGGATCGGTATGAAAGCTTTTGGAGTGGGTTTCTATCCAGAGAATTGGAAATATGAAGAATAGTGCCAAAACTCTTCAAGTTCTTAGCTTAAAAGATCAAAATAATCAAAAGCTTTACGGTTGAAAAGGCATACTAATCAATTGATGGTTGAAAACCCATATACTATATATATATATATATATATATATATATATATATATATATATATATATATATATATATATATATATATATATATATATAATAATGGGTATCATACGCCATATGAGATAGGCTCTCATACGCCCTCTCACATAAAGCAACTAAGTACAACCAAGTACAAGCCCATGTGGGCTTGTACTTGGTTGCTTTATGTGAGAGGGAATATGAGGTAAGGCCTCATATGGCGTATGATACCCATTATTCCCATATATATATATATATATATATATATATATATATATATATATATATATATATATATATATATATAGGAAAATTTTCAAATGAGAACATTTCGCACCGTGCGAAAATGTTTTTAGTTGTTTTTTGAAATTTTTTTTTTCAAAAATTCTTTTTTCCACCCTCATTATATGTTGTTATACCCCCCTCAAAAAATAATTGTTAAGAAATAATGTCAGTTGGCCTTCGATCAAGGCATTTCATCAAATTCGCGCGTTTTGAGACCGTTAAATTTGTAACGGGTGGATGGGTGCTCTAATCCCCAACGGGTTCATCCATTATTTTCTCTGGGGTATATAATTGTATGGATTAAACATCAAAAAAATTTTTTTTGAAAAAAAACGTTCAAAAAAATAAAAAAAATGTTTTCGCACCATGCGAAAACACCTTTTTTCGCAACCGAAGATTGCTCTATATATATATACACACACACACACGCACATATATACATATACATATATATACATATATATATATATATACATATATATATATATACATATATATATATATATACACATATACATATACATATAACGTGAATCTAATGTTTTAAAAAATTGGAAAAAATGGACTACCATCTACTTATACATCATGGACATGCAACCAAAAGAAACTGACATGATTAGTTAACTAACAGTTTTGTTGATCAACTAGTCGGTGAAACAAAATAGAAGAATTAGTCAGCATTAACGATTAGTGATTGCATTAATCGAATAATACTAGTAGAGTAAAAAAAGCAAGTTCATGTTAGACGGTTAGGATATGACTTGGTCGACTAATAGAAGCAGTTAAAAAATAAGTCAGTTTGTGTTAGTCGACAAATAAGCTAATTAGTCAACAAGCAGTTCACCAATATATTAGTTAGTCATATTTAACTATATTAGTTAGTGAACTTTCAAAACAATGAAAGTATCCATAAGTATTGGTCGACCAATCAATATGAAAAACGAGATACATGTCAATCGACTAAAGGGTTCTCTTAGTTAACTAATGCCACTAGAAAACATGGTTTAGACTTGGAATCAAGATGTATTAGTTCAAATTTAATGCGAACATTCAAAGTAATGAAACATATTAAATGTGATGTGTGAACAAATATTTACATCATCTTAAAAACAAATGAAAAAAATACTTCATCGAAATGGTACAAAAATAATAACTTGAAGTCCATTGATGCTTGAGTTGAGACATGTCATTTGTTCTTAAATTGAGCTATTTCACTTCGAATCTATGCATCACGTTGAAGCTGCATAAGAGGGTTAGCGCATAATACAATGTTTAATCATCATCAAGACCATATGAGGCTAACTAGTCAATACTCTCTGTATCGTTGTATCTGTTACAATGATTTAAATATCGACCGATACCTCGAGGATGACAAACATGCCTTCATAATAACCAAAAAAAATACTTACCTATCCAGCAAGACATTATGTTAGCAATCAAATATACCATGTATAAGTGTCGCAAACATATGTTATTTTGCATAGCATCTAATATCTCTCCCCTTTTTTGTTATCAACAAAAAGATGTTCAATAAAAGTGTTCTCTCCCCTTCTTGAAAAACATATAATCTTTAAATCATTCTCCCCCACATGGAAATCTCTTCCCCTAGATATATGCATGAGTCTAAAGAAAGAATGTGATTCAATATCTCAAAAAGAATGCATGATACACAACTTGTTAAGCATGAAATATAATTTTACCCAATGTTTAGCAAAAGCTTAGCTCCTCCTGCAGATATGCTAATTAATTTATAATTCTCCCCGTGAAATTGTGCAAAAATGAATTTTAGAGGGAAGCAATCT